>JAYESA010000016.1:72159093-72759093 GCA_036927795.1 Iris macrosiphon
ATATATACACCTTGTAAGACTACTTTGATAGAAACAAATTTTTTAACTTTCAAAGTAGCCACAAACAGGATAATTCGATGGGATGAAATTAACTTCCCTAAAGAATGGATTCTAAGTTAAGCTATGTTACCACAACCAATAGTAAACACAGATATTGACCAAATAATCCAAACTAATGATGGAGAGGTAGAAGTGAGATTTACTCCACATGATATATCTAGACTATCAATATCAGGGAGAAAATCTTTACCTTCTACTATAGGATCAACTTCTTCCAATATATATATATATATATATACAATAACCATAAAATTATAATACTATTAATAGCTATAAACAAGTATATTGAAATACAAGAAAATAAACACGTGGAGTGCATCCCACTCGTATCATACTAGATCTATGATATGCTTATGATACGAGTCCTCCATACCACCAAACGTATCTCGAATGACACGAGCAAGTCTAAAATAATAATTATGAATAATACAAAGAGTTAATTATACATCTACGTGTCTGTGTCAAAATATGACATGCTCAAACCCCCATATCGAAAGAAAACATCCAAATTAACCCGTATCTCCAAATTATCGGGATACGACCTACACGTATCTAATTGTATATACGACACTAGCCACACATAATCAAAGATATGCCAATTTGGTTTAATTGACCTATTGACAAACACAAAATGTGTCAATCTCCAAATTCTCCAAAAATTGACACAAAACAACACATAATTTTCTCCATAGGCCTCCTATGAACCTAATTCCAATTCCTATGGGTAGCCTTAGCACATGGAATAGTTTTTAATGATTAAATCATAGATTTAGAGTCTAATTAGAGAAAAAACTGAATTGTACCAATTAGGAGATGGATTCCTAATAAAATCTCTAAATTAGGTAAAAAGAGCCTCCAACTTGTAGATCCTTGTTCCTCTTTGTAGATCCTTACTTTCTCCTTGCAAATCCTTGCTCTAATGGCCTCTAATGATGGTTTGGGAAGGAATTAGGAAGAAATTTGGATGGAATTTGATGTGGGAATGAAGAAATTTGGTTGAGGGGAATTCTAGATATAGATTTAAAATAAAAAATGAAGAGAGATAATTTTTCTCCCTTTTAAATAAGCCGGCCCCTTTTCCCTTCCTCAAGCTATTATATAAAGTCTAAAATACCCCTTGGGTCCTCTCATGAAGAAATTAATTAAGGAATGAAGGTTCTAGTCTAATTGGTTTAACTAATTAATCATCCTCATAATGATTGGGCTTATTATTGGGCTCAATTCTAACTAGAATTAAATATTGGCCCATGGATCTAATCTAAACTAGTTAGGTCCATTAACACAAGGCCAAAATAAAATTTAACATCTAACAATAAATAAATAAGTATTCAACATGCATAATATTTAATTAATTATAAAATGACTAAAATATTCTTTCCTAGAAAATATGGTAGTGACAAGTCTACCCCCCTTAAAATAATTTTTTTCTCAAAATTTAAGGGTGATCATACTCCTTCTAGGTCAAACCCCCAGCAATCATAGTCTAGTAAATTCTTATCTAAAATCACATAAAGAACAGTCCTATGCAATGAACAACATACATGGTTATAGTCTCCGTCCGTCTTATTCTGTTGTCTCTGTCAGGGTATTCTATTAGCTATACTAATTATATAACACAAGCATCCAAAAGGTACTAAAGAAGCAATCAATCAAAATAGATGGAAGAAATAGAAATAACGAACAGAACTCGCTAACCCATCACCTGTAGTATCGGCCTCCTCGACCGTCACCACAAATGTTCTGCCCTGCCGAGGTAGCTCCCTCTGCGGGTGATGAGCAATCTGCGGTACAACAAGTAGCCTAGCTCCACCTGTCTGCTCTCAATCTATACCTTGGCCTAGACGATGAAGGGTCCAGAGATAATCCTTTACCATATGCTCCATTGATCCATAATGTAAGCATGCTCCAAGTCCCTTCTGACACATCTCCCAAGTGTGCCCAATCCTCTTACAATAGGTGCATTGAGGAGCCTGTTGCACCTATCTCTGAGGCTGCTATGATATCTGTTGTACTGGAGCTTGTACTGGGACAACAATTGGTTCATGCATAAGATATTACTGCTGATAAGCTCAGAACTGTACCAAAAACTACTGTTGTTGGAACTGCGACCTCTTCGCCGGTCCCGCACTGCTACTGGCACCTCCAAACATATCACGGTCCCTTTTCAGCTTCATGTTCCACTCACGCTCGACCTTGCGTGCCTCTGCAAGTATCTCAGAATATGTCTCATAGAAAAATGGAATAAGGATGTTCACTTCCTAATTCAGACCCTCGCTGAAACGGATAGGCCAAACTTCTGGCTCCCTCACCAAGTACTCCGTAAATTGGTTAAGCCTCCCGAAATCTGCGGCGTACTCCTCTACGGATATGCTCCCCTTTGTGAAGCTCTTAAACTACTTTTCTAAGTCCAATCTGTCTGTTTGAGCAAAGAACTTCTTCTTAAAGAGGTCCTTGAACACCTCCCAAGATCGTCCCGCATCAGTAAGAAGTGGCTCATTCCTGAACCAAGTGTGGGCAACATCAAACAGTTAAAGTCCTACCGCCTCAACCTTCATAACCTTAGCAAGATGGGATACCCTCATGAGACGCTCGATATCCTTAAGCCAATCGTCAGCATAGACTATACCCTCAGTCCCCTTAAAACTCGAGGCTCTAGCTTCTTAAAATTTTGATTGTTGCCCGGCTCGAGCTGAACATCCTGTGGCTGTGGAGGAGCCCCTCTTTAAACTGCTGTAATGGCTACTTGATGGACATTTTCCATACTTTGTCGCATCATATCTGACTTCCTGTGCTGGGCCTCTATCTGTGCCCTTTGTACCTCCATGCTCTCTCTAAATAGTACAACCATCGATGTGGCATCTCCTGACAATGGAGGTGGTGGAAGTCCATCCGAAGCAACTGGGGTAGTCCTCGGAACAGGTGGAGAAGAACCCCCGAAGGCAGTCGAGACTCCTACGTGAACTGATATCGTAAAAGTTGCAACCCTTGCTATCTGAGTGGGAGATTGAGATGTGACAGGCCACGCAGAAACTTCTTCCGATCGATGGGATCTAGTCTTTGGTGGCATCTTGAAGACAGATCAAAATAAAAGAGATCAATTTGGCACAAGATAAGATATTATCAATGACAGACAACAATATTCAAAGTATTCAGAAGGAATCAAAAGTAGCAATTTCAAATCAGATTGGAGTTCCTAGTTGTGATTGCGTATCCCTCTCTCATCCTAGTGTCCTATGTCCTATATCCTATCCCAGGCTCGCAGTAGTACAACTAAGTAGTCGGACTACCATGACTTCACACTAGTTGCGAAGCCTGACATGCATAGGCCACCACAAAAATGTGTCACGACCCATACCTGGTGAAGGGGCACGAGTACAAGGGTACGTCCAGCCTATGCCGCATCATCGACGGTAGAACACTGTCTATGTCAACTCTACTATCTAATCTATCTCACAATAATATATAATCTACCAATAATATCTTAACTTCAAGAAGGAGGGCAATAAACTTAATGCAACACAATACTCAAACACAAATCTAAGGCACGAGAAGATATCAAAGAAGTCTAACATAACTATGCAGTCTAAAATATAACAACAACAAATAGAAATAATATCCAAGTCTCAAATATACGCGAAAACAAATCCGGTACCAAAATACTAAAGAAAACTAACTATGATAACTATTAATCCGGATAAACCTTTCGGCAATCACTACAGAACTAGTGGATCCATGTCTGCACCATCTATAGGTCGAGGTCCATAGTATGTTGGACACCAATCTTTCGGATCCTCTGAAAAATATTATCTAGTCAGGAATATAGCGAAGTACATTAACAATCATGTGGTCAGTGCATACGTATGTGTGGACTTAGTTACACCGTCTAATCGACTACTCCGTCCATTGACAATCATGTGGTCAGTGCATACATGATTGGCAAAGAACTAAAAAAAGTAGTGCTCCCAATGTATCGAGACCTTCGAAGCCACGGTTCAAGAGATGCGAGCCATGATGCAAGAAATAATGGCCTTGCAAAGAGCTGCAGTCCTACTACCACCACCATCTCTAGTTCAACCAACATTGGAGGTAGATGACAAGCTTGCCTCAACCGAAAATATTGGGTGGACTACACCAACCAGTCCTAGGTACTCAATAGACTGTTGCTCAGTAGACTGTTATCCCACCAATAATTGATGCTCAATTGCTAGAAGCCCTTCATGCACTGTAGGCCCATATTAACTGTTAGAGTTATATATTAAAAGTATTACTTTGTATTAATAATATTTTCTTATTTTTGAATGAGAATCATATAGGCAAATATTTCCGTATTATAATTATTATAATGTTAATGCAAGTGTCTGATATTCTATATCGTAGATAGTATGGTGTGTGGTGTCACACAAAAGATCATATTATCAGTTCCTTGTAGAATATATAAATAGTTATAAACCTAGATGGATTTGGACAAACCATTGGTAAGGTTATAGTATAATCTGGTATTAGTCTATCTTGATTATAGGTGTATACTAGTTACTTTGTGTGTATTTCATATGACCACTTAAGATTGTTCTCTTTGTATTGACTACATATGAGAACAAATACCTCTGTTATTATGGATTATTGTTCTCTTAATTCGTATTTAATAATAGACATGTACATGCAATGTGCATTACTTTGACATATAAAATAATGAGATTCATTATGGGTCAATAACCTCTATGAATTAGGTAATATCATTTTGTACATAATGAAAGGATGATTATAAAAGGAATTCATGTCCCGATACATCGGGTTAATGATATCCCCTGAAGAAATAATATTTTTTATGTAAACCCTGCAAGTGGATTATATCCGAGATGACAAATAAAGTTGAGTTGTACTACTTAAGGATAAAAGATGTCGATCAATATAGCTGTCAGTAACTTAATTTGATCGACGGATATTTGATATCTTAACATGGGCAGATGAATAGACATAATAAGAAGGAGCCCATAAACATTATTTGGAATTAGAAAGGTAGTCTAACAATAGCTCTTTAATGGACCGAGCTATTATTAACGGGCCTAAGTTGTGTGTTTGGACTGAACATGAGATACCCAGATCCCTTAGGAGACTTAATCCTAATTTCTTCTTATGGTCCCTACTGTAGCCTATATATATCCTCTATTCTCTGGATGCATCAGAAAAGAGCAGCTTTCTTAAAACTTATTTTTACGTAAGGAGAGATAGAGAGGTCAGCCAAGGAGAAGAAAATGTTAAAAGTTCGTCGCCCACACGATGTTCAACCTGAGAAAGGAATACATCTAGAAGATCTTAGGGTTGCTAAGTGATCAAGGTTACTGAAAACCTTCTTCTTTTTCTCGTTACTTCAAGTATAATTTGTGAACCCTAATTTTCACCTTTGAAGGGTTAGATCACATACTAAACATGTTAATATTTTATTGATCGATATGCACACCAATCTGCATACCAGGGGATCCCTAGTTCCATTCGTTAGTATCAGAGCAGATACTGGATTTGCGTATCGATTGATAAATCCATGTTGTTTAATAAAATTCGCATAAAAAATAGTCGGTGGATGTAGATCTGTTCAAACTCGATATTATAGGTATCTTAGATCCAACTATTATGGTCTGAATGCATATATTTTTTTATGATTTAAACCTAGTGCTTGTCATAGCTATTACTGTTCATGGATGTAATTAAAATTATGAGGGTTGATCGTGCTTATTTATTTAATTTTCTTCAATCTAGATTATGTGTAAACTCTTTCGGAAGTCGTAGGATTGTTGCAATTAAATTTTTTTTTTTTTGGTTTATCGTGATGGAAGTGGGGGTTATTTCTGATGCGGGACAAGATGCTATTTTTAAGCAGTTTAGAGGTAGACATATAATTTTTGATGAAGGAAAAGATGGCCAAATCTTAAAAAGGTCGAACCTCGAGTAATTATAAGAATGAGTCTAATTATGGATGAGTCTAATAATATTTTTAGTGTCTTCCTCCATATTGGATTAGTATATTTACGGATCACCAGTATAGACTTCCTTATGGATAATTATAGGAAGTTACCTAGTGTGTGTTCACTTCTCCATCTGAAGGAACTCATTACGAAGTAATGGACTTAGTATTAAGTAATGGTGCACACTTTGATACAAATAATGGTACCCTAACCATCAGACTCACTACTATTATTTATAGGACCAAAGGAAAGACCAAATAATTAATTTTTTTATTTATAAAGTTAGGTTGATATGATAGTAAAATTAATAGAAAAAATTTTCCTGAACAAATATTGAATTGATATACGTCCACACTATCGTGGCATATTAAATATATGGCGTGTTTAAGATGTTGGTGAACTTTTTGTTATTGTTTTGAGGGAATCAATATATATATATATATATATATATATATATATATATATATATATATATATATATATATATATATATAGTTCAAAAAGTTTTTGCCCTACATAATTATTATTTATGTTATTCTCAGAATTTCAAAAATGGGTTCATTCAGTCCACTTATGGTGATTCTTAAAGAAAAACTTACTGGCCCTAATTACATTGACTCGAAAAATAACTTGGATATTTTCTTAAGTGGTGAAGAGTACAAATATGTACTCCGTAAGGAATGTCCTCCTAAGCTTGATACAAATTCTGATGAAGAGGTAAAAGAGGCTTAAAAGAAGTGGATCATGGCAGATGAGATAACGTGGTGTTAATTCTGGCATCGATGTTAAATGTACTATAACATTAGCATCAGGACATGGCCATAACTTATGACATGATGTAAAACCTCAAGAAACTCTTCGGATATTATAGTAGGGCAGCAAGGCAGCTTGCTATAAAGAGTTTGATGAATACGACACTGAAACGCTAGTTAGGGATCATGTTATCAATATGATGGGTCATCTGAATGAGATGGAGATCCTTGGAGATGAAATCTCCATCACTAAGCCGCTTGCTATAAAGAGTTTTGACTCCTTTTGCCTTAACTACAACATGAAGAAAAGGTTATACAGTTTGACAAAACCTGCGAAAGAACTACAGGATGCTGAGGTTCAATTTAGGCATAATGGTCATATTTATGCACTATTAGATAAAGCGTGATTAGCGACATTTTTTAGCAACGTCAAAGGAAAACATCGCTAATAAAATATAAATTAGCGACTCCATGTAAAAACGTCGCTAGACGTCGCTAATTGGCAACATTTGGTGGTGATCCATGAGGAAATCCCTTGTAGCTCTTCTCGGATCCTCTGTGTGCTCTTTCAAAGTTTGTACTCGAGCTTTGTCATGTATTAGAACTCAAATCAGTAGAGATTCATGGAGTGATCCATGGCAGCTCATGCTTGGATCTTCGGCTGCCTCCATGATTGGATCTATATGCTGCTCTGATACCATTTGATACGTTCCCAAATATTGATGACCTAAATCTAAAATATATCTAACCGCATTTCATATTGTAGAATAATTTGAAGGAGAAATTGGAGAAGAACAGTACTATTTGACTTTAAAAATAGAAAGGAAAGGATTACAATAGAGAAGAAATTGATGGAGAAGAGAATTCTAGGGTTTGATTACAGAGAGAATTGGGGATCTAGAGGAAGAAAGCATTTAGAAAACAGAGAATGAAAAGAATTACAGACAAGATATTTTGGCATAGAGCAAAAAGAAGAGATTGAACCGAAGGTGTTTGATGAAGTGCCCGTGAGGAAGCTTGGAAGTATGAGTTGGTGTCGCAGGTGCCAAATTCAGTGTATAACCATGGAGGGATTGGTTCTCCACTCACTCACAAGTGAGCATCAACTCAAAACCAAAGCCTTGGTTTTGAGCATCAAGCAAAACATGCAGTCAAATGCAAAAATTGCTAGAAAGGGTGTGAATATGGTAGTTGAGGTCAGGGATACGGTGCTTATGAGTGACAGTGATAACCAGGAACCCCCTAACAAATGGGAAGCCAAGAAACCTAAAGCTTATGTTCAGGAATTACCTAATGATTCCATCCTGGAAACTGAAGAGGGAAAGCTTAAGTCATTTGAAGATCCACATCAAGCTCTTACTAAAGTCGAACAGGAAGTTAGATGTTCCAGTAATCTATTCTACAAGACAACTCTTGAGAATAATTCAGAGGATGATAGTCTTGCTCAAGATTCCCTAGATATGGAAGAGTTGAATGTGAATATAGCAATTCCTGGAAAAAACTTTGCTAGTTGTATCTCATCTCCCATGAATGAAGATTTTCCAACATTGCTGGAACTTAAAGGTGCTAACTCTGATTTTTCCTTATTAAAGCTTCTTTACAAGGATGATGAATCAAGGAACAACATCACATTTCCTGGCCCTGGTAACTCAAACCTATAGGGTAGGTATAGATTTGATGGATCTAATTTTTTCTATCATCATTTGATATGGGATCCAGGCCCTCATGCTTGGGCTCAATATGTGTTGGAGAATCTCGTAAAGGGGTAGAATACAAGTCGATTACTGAGCCTTGGGATCAATGGAGGTGTTTTCCATGTTTTGGTGATGCCCATATGGGACCCAGGAATTAAATTTTCAGTATCAGTTGTTCTCAGACTTCAAAAATAACTACTGCTGCTACTGATTTCGTAGAAGCTTTAGAGGGAACAATAACAGTTAGACCTCTTTCACTTGGGACATCAGGTAGTAGCAACAATGCACCCAGAGAATCAGCTAGAGTCAATATAGCTGTGGTGATTATACTTTATGTTGATTTAAGACATATGGAAACTAGTGATTCTGGATTTGAGAATGCTACAATAGAGTTCCGTAGGAAAACTTTGAAGCCTACTTACCACATCCTATGGGAAAGTATTTGTAATTCCAACGATCATGACTACTTACCACAACCTTCTTGACGGTGATGCACAATTATAATCATATATATCCTACTTTGCTTCTTCTATGTGACTTCAAATATAGATTACCTAGCCAACTAATTGTCAGCTTCTTCTTTAGAGAATCACACTGTATGTAATGATTTATATGATATATACTGTCATTTTTGTATAAGTATCTAGAAATGGATATGAATTACTAACTGTGTCATCGTTCGTGGCTGTACAACCGTCATCCTGATGACATGTGGGGTGTGCGGGATAAATTCATTGAGGGTGTACAACAGTTCCTGCAGTTCGCCAAGGCGTTCCCTCAGTAGATGGACAGTACCAAAATTAAGTATCCGTGTGTGAGATGTCACAACAGGAAATATCATCCAGAAGTGAAAGTCACATATCATTTGTACTCGAAGGGCTTCACGTCAAATTACTATCAGTGTACCGCGCACGAAGAACTTGTGTCTCTAGCATCGGAGTCGGAGCCTTATGTGGAGCCGTATATGGATGTCCACAGCCACGATGCTTACGACGACGGGTGGGTGAACATGGTTTATGATACGGTGGGGCCTATTTTCAATCCGAAAAATTATGATGTGGTGGGACTTAGTTTCAATCCGGATAATTATGATGCAGCTGAGGAGGCACCGAATGCCGATGCTGTAATGTTTATGAAGTTGCTGGAGAATGCAAGGACTCTACTATATCCTGGTTGTGAGGATCATTCACTATTGGAGGTGGTTACAAGATTATTGAGCATCAAGTCCAATTTTAACATGTCGCAAGAATGCTACAATCGATTGATCAATTTGATTATAGAGATCTTCTCCGAGGGTGCAAAGTTGCCTAAAGACTTCTATCGATCTGAGAGGATGGTGAGATCGCTCTGGATGGGATACGAGAAAATTGATCCATGTCGCAACGGGTGCATGTTGTACTACAAAGACGACAAGGATGAAGATGCGTGCAGATTTTGTGGTGCTGATCGCTACAAGGCCACTGTTAGAGGAAAGTCTGTTGGTGTAAGGAAGCCTACCGATTCGATGCACTACTTGTCTTTGATGCTGCCATTGTAGCGGTTATTTATGGTTAAGGAGACTGCAGAAAATATGAGTTGGCACAGGCAGAAACAGATTGAAGGAGTATTGGATCATCCATCCGATGGAGAAGCATGGAAGCACTTTGATCGAGAGTATCCAGATTTTGCTTCGGATCTGCATAATGTCAGATTGGGGCTCTCCTCTGACGGTTTTACCCTATTTGGACTTTCGGGCTTCCAGTATTCATGTTGGCCTGTGATCGTCACTCCGTACAATCTACCCCCTTGGATGTGCATGAAGACTCCGTATATATTCCTAATCGTTATTATCTCGGGCCCAAACAATCCGAAGAGTAACATCGATATGTATTTACATCCTTTGATAGATGAATTAAATCACCAATGGGAAGCAGGTGCCAAAACGTACGATGTTTCTAGAAAGCAGAATTTTCAAATGAGGGCAGCAGTTATGTGGACCATCAACGACTTTTCGTCCTATGGAATATTATCGGAATAGAACACCTATGGTCGTCTCTCATGTCCGTATTGTTTGGACCGTACTAAGGATTTCCATTTAAAATACGGAGGCAAACCGTGCTTCTTCGATTATCATCGATAATTTATGCTGAAGGATCATCCGTACCGGAGGAACTGGAATACTTTTCGTACGAGCATTATGGAGAAGGCCAATCCACCACCAAGGTAGCCCAGATACACGATATGGGAAGAGGTAAAAGATTTACCAAGTGCTATCGAAGAGCTTGCTAAGGGGTACAAGTGTGACGGATTTGGTCGCACCCATAACTGGACGAAGAGGAGTATATTCTGGGATCTGCCATATTGGAGCACCAATCTGATCAGACATAACCTTGATGTTATGCATATCAAGAAGAATGTGTTTGATAACATAATTAATACTGTAATGGAGGTAAAGGGGAAGACGAAAGATAATCCGAAGGCCCGGTTAGACTTAAAAGAAATATGTAGACGTCCTGCATTGCATTTGATAGAGGAGGGGAATGGAAAGTTAAAGCAACCTAAGTCAGTTTTCTCACTGAAAAAAGAGGAGAAAGGGAGACTTTGTAGGTGGATTCAGGGTCTAAAGTTTTCAGACGGGTACGTGTCGAACTTGAGAAGATGCGTCGACCTCAAGGAGAACAAACTGGCAGGTATGAAGAGCCACGATTGTCACGTATTCATGGAGAGGTTAATTTTGATTGCATTTCGGGAATTCTTACCGCAGGTCATTTGGGATCCATTGACAGATCTCAGCATATTCTTCAGAGATCTTTGTTGTACTAAGTTGCTCGTCGATTGTTTAGAAAAGCAAGAGAAGGATATTGCAGTAACACTATGTAAGCTCGAGAAAGTATTTCCTCTTGGATTCTTCGGCTCTATGGAGCATTTGCCATCTTTTCTATGAGGCACTTGTTGGTGGTCCTGTAGGTTATCGATGGATGTACCCCTTCGAGCGGCATCTGAATCACCTAAAGAGAAAGGTAAAAAATAAGGCATGGGTTGAGGGCTCTATTTGTGAAGCTTATGTTCTCTAGGAGATTACAAACTTTTGCTCGACGTATTTCAATCCGCATATTGCTACAAATAGAACGAAAGCTCCGAGAAACGACGACGGATATCAGGAATCTAATGATGCAATACCCAAAGTATTCAATGCGTCCAGAAAGCCTTCGAGGAAAATGAAGAAGAGATATTTGAATGACGGTGAGCTAAGGACTGCTCAGTTATATATATTACTCAATTGCGATGAGGATGAAGTGGAGAAGCTAGAGGGGTAAGTAATTAATATGTCCACGTTTACATCATCTCAATGTAATAGTATAAGATTGTTTGATAATAAACGAAAGAAATAAAATGAGGTTTATAGGAAACCTGCTCTTAGGTTTACAAACAAGAAGTATAATTAATCCTATACGAGGAGGTTAAGTACAATTTTTTAATCTGGATAAATATTGCTATAAGAGTCTGATCTGCAGTCGTTCACTTTGTCCTTTGGACCACACGATGATGAAGAAGTACCGTAGAAGACAGAAAGCAGCTTCGAAGGTTGCTAAAGAGAGTGGATGCTCGATGCCAAAGTCGTCGATCCCTACTATTTGCCTGAGCTCAGGATTCTTCTCTCTCAAAGACTCTTCGACTCTTAGTTCCTTGACCTGTTTTCTCCACTTCTGGATTTTCGACCAATTTTTGACCTTGGACCTCTGTCAATAGAGGTCTCTATTTATAGAGTTTTAGTGACAGTGGCCACCCAGTCGGCGTAGAAACTGAGTAGTGGAAAGTACAACACCCTTTTACATGATGGTTACAATAACCGTTGCCCGCGTATAAATGACCTTTTGAATGAGCGTGTGATACGTATCCCTTGGAGAGATAATGCGTATAACTGCTGCGAAGATCACAGCGTAAAAGCCACGTAGGTAGTTATCCCTCGCGTAGAAAAGGTTGGCGTAGAAGCCAATAACTGTCACCATGGCGTAGAAGCCAAAGAGTTATCGGACCGACATAGAAGCCGAGTAGGCGTAGAAGCCGAGTAGGCATAGAAGTCGAGTGGGCGTAGAAGTCGAGTAGACATAGAAGCCGAGTGGGCGTAGAAGTCGAGTGGGCATAGAAGCTAGCTGATCCTCCTCTTTTGACTGAGGCTTGAGCGAATTCTGGATCGAATAGCTTTAATACGCACCGATACAAATGTAGCTTGAGTTGGCATATTCCAAAGAGATAGCGTACAACATGCTCCCATAGCCGAGAATAACTTAATGGCGTAATGCGCAAAAGCGACGATGTGGATGTTTTAGCCGAAATTACGGCTTTTGGAGATATAATCAAATCTCTTGCATTAAATGCAGAGATCTGCCCCCATCCTGCACATTAAATACGGAAGCGTGTCTCGAAGATCTGCCATCATTTTTGCGCATTAAATACAGATACGTGCCTCGAGCCCTATACGAAGAGCAGCTTTTGACGTGGCAGCCTGTTTGTCTTCTGTGGAGCGTAAACAGCTTACGTCTGCCTGTGTAAAACTAGACAACATATTCTCTTATATGCGTAAAAGCAGTTTACGCCAAGGAAGTGGCACTAAATGACAGTCTGGGTCGTTGTGCCGTGCCATCATTATAGCCATCGTCTGGGTAGTCGTGCAGTACTCTTTGTCAGTAGTCAGACGTCAGGTTCACTGCACAATTTGACAGGTTCATTTCAAGGAATATGAAGCGTTCCTAGTACACTTCAATGCTGCATTAAAGTGGATAAGTTTTACGCCACAAAGGCAATATAGCACCCTTTTACGCTGAAGCAGCCTGGACATACTGTGTTACGCAGATAGTCCTTGAGCTTATATTTTATGCTATCTTAGCAGAAAAGCTCTGTTGTACGCTGGTGGCTCTGAAGTCATCTCTTTATACTGCCCAACATCAACATGCTGCGTATAGCTATCCAGCGTATTTTTCATGCTTCTATAAGACCCCCTTCAAAGCTTTCAGATTCCTCGTAATTTGAAACGCTTTGAATGAAGCATGAAACGGTCAAGTCTGACTCGTTCTTCAAGGCTGATTTCCTGGCGGATTATCGGAGATCCGTTAGGATTCGGTGGGTTCTCTCTCGCCTATATAAAGGCTGAGGAGTTAACCTGTTCTTCCCATATTTCCTTCACCACACAGAGATGATCGCCGGAGTTTGTTGGGTCGACTTGAGGAAGAAGAAGACCATGTTCTTCTAGCATGTAAGGAGCCGAAAAAGAAGGCGTCTTCGAGCAAATGTCCTCTGTAACGATGGATCATGGAAGGATATCATAGCCTCCTTTGCTCGGGATAATTAGCAACTTTGTATGGCGGTTCATCCAGGAGAGAGGAAGGGTCATGTTAGACCACACAGCTTGCAAGTTGTATTTTCTCTTGATACTTTCATGGACGAGAGCAGACAAACTAGCTCTGTCCTTGAGTATTAAGTTGGGTTAAATACCTCAACTCAATCTGTCATGGCATATGGAGGATGGGCTCTGAATAATTCAGGTAGGCCCAGTTTTGTATCCTCCCGCCATTAATTATTTTCTTGTTAATCGGTCGCAGAAACCGACTAACTGCTGAAGAAGACGGAAGAAGATCTCCACTAATATGAGAACTTGGCAGAACAGATTCTGGGGGTGGCCTTTCGATGACGATGAGGAAATCCTTTGTAGACGGGATTTCCCTCATATGTAATCATTAAAATGAAGAAAACCCTTTGTAGATTATATTTCCCTCATATGTAATCATGATTTAAATAAAATCATCTTCTTTTGTGCATATGATTATTTTGCCATATACTGTGCTGTGAAGTCTGAATATGTGTAGCTTCGACACGTCTGGTAACTTTACGCCGACTCTGATAGAAAGAGTATTAGGTCCTATCCTGTCTTTTATGTATAACTGAGGATGCGCAGAAAGCCGCTTTAGCATTTAAGTCGAGTATTCAAACTGTACTGTTGTTAGGAATGGGGAGCTGCGTAGATTTCTGAACCGTCACTTCTGATAAGAAGTATTTTTGTTCAGACCATCATCTTTAAGAATGATTTCCTGAAAATCCCTTGAAATAGGGCGAGAAACGGCTGTCAAACTGAGTCACCATCTTGAACTGTAGATGAAATATTCAGATTGGATTCTGGATGAACTTCCAATCGACCCAAGGAGAAGAGTCACTTTCAATGTTGAACTTTGTATGCTTTGAGTACTTGGGATATTTTGGGGCCAAGAAGGGGTATCTTCTTCATGAACCCTTGTAATTGACTGCCTTGAGAATTGTTCAGATATACGCATATTCTGGCCTGCGTATTCTCAGATATGCGAAAAGTCATAGATCTGTAATGTGGATGAGCATAAAATCATAAGTTCATAGCCTCTCGAGCGTAAAAGCTGCTGAGCATGAGAGCATCCGGGCGTAGAAACTGTAGATTTGTAGCCTCTGAAAAGAAAATCTTTCGAGCGTGAACTTGTGGATCTATTGCCTCTGAGCGTAAAAAGCCACCGAGCGTGAAATTATAGATTTGTAGCTTCTGAGCGTGAAGTCATAGGTTTGTAGCCTCTTGAGCGTAAAAGCTATCGAGCATAAAAGCATCCGGGCGTAAAACCATAGACTTATAGCCTCTGAGCGTAAAATTGCAGATCTGTAGCTGCCGAGCGTAGAAAGCTCCTTGGCGTAGAACCATGAATCTGCTTTGCACAAAAACTTTTTGAATTCGCTGACTGTCCGCCTTCCCTGAGTAATAGGCTGACATAGTCCCCAATCATAACCGAATATTAAATATCGGATTTGGTTCGGGATTCGAGGAGTCAATCCGAACTCAATATATACCCCAAGGCTTTCAGAGAAAAACTTTTCATCTGTCTTTTGCAAAAGAAAGCCTTCGACTCTTTGAGTTCTCTCCTTCGTTTCCTCTCGAGCATTCAGAGTTTTCAGCAATATCCCCGAAACAAATCCCCTCCTCTAAGGGAAAGAAGGTTGACTCTTCTTCTCGCTCTTCTGCCCAAGCGAGAGCGACTTCTGTCGGGCAAGGCAAGCTTCATTCTGAAAGAAGTGTCCCGCCGACGAGCAGTGCACCCGGAGTTAAAGGTAAAGCTTTTGGGACGAAAAGAACGAAGAAAAATCCTTCGCACACGTTGTACGTGAACATGCTAGGTCGTCTTCTGTGCTGATAGCCACTTTGAGGAAGATGATGCACAGAGATGTTTCATCTTTTACGCCTACATTTCTAATGTGTCAGCGTAAAAACTCCATATTTTCGCAGTTGGGCGTAAAAGCATAGACTGTCGAAACTTGGCGTATACTATAAAATTTGAGTTTTACGCTTCTGGATGATAATTTCGGCGTAATAACTCAAGCTTTGGCAGTCTGGCATAAAAGCACAGACTGTCAGATTTTTTGTGTATACTGCAAGTCTTGAATTTTA
Organism: Iris macrosiphon; assembly: GCA_036927795.1. Lineage (NCBI taxonomy): Eukaryota > Viridiplantae > Streptophyta > Magnoliopsida > Asparagales > Iridaceae > Iris > Iris macrosiphon. Next base: position 72,174,995 of record JAYESA010000016.1, read on the forward strand.
CGCCTTGGAATAGGATTCCAACATAAAAGATCAAGTCTTTACAGTCTTGGCGTAAAGAATAGACTGTTGCCTTTTGGCATATGCTGCAAGATTGTAATGTCTAGTATAGAAACTGACGTGTCTTTCTTGCATTTTGCAGTTAACTTGCATGTGTCTCCGCTGGCCGAGGTGATGGGTTCTGCTGCCAGGATGCTGCATTCCAACTACTTGGAGGATTTGTCCCACGTGACATTTCCTGTCTCCAAACCCCAGTATCCTGAAGGAAAGGGGGTCCTGATATCGGCTCAAGGCGAGCGAACGCTATTGAACATGATCAACGGAGAGCCCTTGACGTACATAGACGGGGACCAATATATAAAGTCGGCTTTTCTCTTCGTGGACATGATTGACAAGCAGTCCCAGACGAAGCCCAAGAAAGAACTCTGGATTTTCCCTACCGGGGACTTGGTCCTGTATCTGCCCAAGATGCTGAGAGACTATCCCATCTCGGCATTCTTCCATGCTACACATCCCAGGAGGATTTTGTGGACGCTGACTCCAGATCTTCACGGCCGGCCGGGGAAGATACTTTACCAGAAAGGATCTGGCCAAGGGTCATTTGTCAGTCGCCCTTCCGGCTCTGTGATGTCGTTCCGGGGATTTTACCAGGGTAGTGTCCCGAGTGAAGATAGTTTGCTGCTCCAGCCGGTCCAATTACCGACTTTCTGCAATGATTTCATGGGGCATGGGGGAGTATACCCTAAGGTTAATCCTCGGACCAATGGGTAGATCACCCCAACAAATCTTCGATGGGCTCGTTTAGCTGACTGGGCCCTGAAGCATATCCAGACCGAGCTGGAGAGCATTGGTCTGTTCGCAGCTGTGAATGCCACCAGTGTTGGGTAATCTCTCAACCCCAACCTGTTTCTCACTTTGATGGAGCAATATATCTCGCTCACCGAGACTTTCGCCACTCCACTGGGGGAGTTGGGATTGGCCCTCCACGAGATGGCAGAGATTTCAAGACTGCCGATGGGGGATACTCCTTATGAAGAGTATGTTCCCATAAACCGGGAGCTGGGGGATTAAGACCCTCGGGTAGTGGCTGTATACCAGGAGCTGATGTGCCACTACCTGGCATGCACCGCCTTTTATGGTGAGCCTTCTGATTTGGCTCATACCAACAAATGGGCGTCCTACCTCTTCTTTCACCGGGCCAGGGCTGCTAAGCCAGAGAAAGTCTTGGATAGCAAGGATCAGCCTCTGAGCTTTCTGAGCGTGCTTAGTGCTCAGGTAGTCGACGATCTTATAGAGGACGCTGAGGATCCAGATCAGATTCTCGACGAAGGGATAGGGAAATATCCTGCAGGCACTAAGGCCTACAGTTATTTGAGGCATTGCCGCAGGCCTCTGTCCAAGGAAGTTCAACTGGCTGGCTTCCTTTCTATATGGCTGCACCGACTGGTGGTACCCGGCATTGCATCCGCGGACCGCATTCACCGCAATACGCTATGGCCTGCAGTGTGTCTGGTGTTCGGGGCAAGACTGGGCTTGCTCCCTGCCATGGTGTGCCGCATACAAGCTGGCCTGAGGGCCATTACCGACGGGCTTCTCGCCGATGAAACTCGGCGTGATAGCTTTCCTAGGGTAGAATTACCATACCTGTATTTGATGGGATGGTTAATTCTCCATAACCCAGGGTGATGTCTCCCGGCTCTGGCAGTAGTTCGGGGGATAATTTCTTGCTGAATTACAAAAAATCTTCCTGGAATGTGACCACAGTTTTAGACTGTAGGTGGACGCTGAATTTCAGTCACAACTGGAATCTCTTCTGCACTGTCCCCTCTGTACATCTCAATCAACAGGGGATCAGACTTCAGGATATAGGCGACGGGAAGACCGTTCTTTCTCCTGAGGCTTTTAATTGGTTGGTCTGCATTAGACCTTCCTATTTACTGTACAGAAGCGAAGACCATTGCTTCTTAGAGCCCTACCTGCCTAGTCGGTTTGTCAGGCAGTTTGGATACGACCAATTGCATGTGGGCAATGCCGTTACCAGCTTCAGGTCCAAGGGTGGACTCATTGATGGAGCGAGAGGATGGCGATACTTCATCATGGGTTGAACTAAAGCAATTTTTACCGTGCCCGTTATTTCACTCTCCACGGAGCTGCCCATCCTCCACTTGTATGCCCAGTTTTATGTGGCAACTAACACTTTCTATCGTAATTTTGATATGCATGGAAGTTTTAGGATGCCCTCCTCCAAGTCTGCAGGAAGAGACGAAGTCCCCTCGGTCTTTTTTGACGAGGGGGAAGATTTTGTCAATCCAGATGAGCCTCTGTTGGCGGTACCGAGGGGTGAAATACCTCCGCCTGCAGGGGCTTTGGTCATCTCTGGTAAGCGAAGGGCTCCTGTTCCGAAAGAGACTTCCCCTCGCAAGAGGAAAAAGAAGACGGTTACTCGTCCTCTCAGGATTTTCGGCCATGAGGCTCCTAGAAGTGAACCTGCTGCTTCCTCTGTCGGGGACGATTCTTTGATTGGAGGCTTCTCGCCTTTTAGAGAGAGGACCTCCATAGTTTCGGCTGGCGGTGCCCGAGAATTCCTGCTTGAGGCTGTTGTCGCTGCTACCGCTTCAGGTAGTGGTACGAGATCATCTTCGAGCCTGAACCGAATAAGGATATCTTTATCCAGGTCAGCATCGGGAGAAACACCTGTCGTGTCTGTAGGTGCACCTAGCGAGATTCCACCTGGTGAACCTTGATTGGATCTGGGTGAAGATTCGGCAGAATACCTGCCGATGTCAGTTAGCACACCCCCTTCTCCAAGTATGACAGCTTGCCTAGCATCATTAAGAAATGATTTAGTTGTACTGGCCGCAGACGCGACATATACACCATCGGCCATGGGTAAATGTCGTCTTTACGCCTCTTTTTAGAAAAGTTGACATCATTTCGATATTAACTTTCTTTTGTCTTCTTTTCAGGGGAAGATATCTTCGGGGAGGGCAGTGTTGACGCGCCTTTTGGCTCTGTGTCGGCTCCTGGCGATGACATAGAAGTGCCCGACTTCAAAGAGGAAACATTTTCGGGTGCCTGCTCGCCCGAAACGGTTCCGATATCTCAAAAGGAGGATGAGCCTGTCATTGCGACAATGCCTCCTTTGAGTATGCCGGTCACTTCGTCCGTTGTTGGTGCATCTTCATTTATCGCACCATCTGTTGAGGCGACGGTTGTGGCAACATCGTCTGCGGTCGTTCCTGGAGAGAGGTTCGCCAATATTGCAGCCACTCCCAGTGTTCATTCAGATTTAGCCCTGCTGACCGAGCAGTATACTGGTATCTTCTACACCACTTTAAAAACGCTAATATCAATAGTGTTGGAGAATAATCTAAGCTTTGAGGCTCTGAGGAGGTTATCTCAGTTCGCGATAGTGCCGATCAAAGACTTCAACGACACTGGGGTAGCTGACGCACTGGAGGAGATAGTTAATGGTTTGGAGCAACCCATTAACGAATATCTGCAGCTATCTCGAGGCAGTGTTGAAGACATGGTCCAGGCTGAATATGACTCCTCGACTGCGCAGCTTGCTGAACAGATGGAAGGCCTAAATAAATCCATCCAAACACATCAGCAGGAGATGGATGAAGAAAAAACTGTCTTGGAGGAGGTCATTCCTCTTCAAACGAAGTGCCAGGCCGAGCATAAAGGGAATGTAGCAAGGGTCTGCAGACTGGAAGCAAAACTTGCTCAGGCAAAGAAGTGGGCTTCTCAGTCGTTGGAAGCTCTAGATGTGGTGAATGGTCGACGGGGCCTAGCTCAACAGAACTTGGCGCGTGCAGGAGTCGCCTGTGCTGGCTTTGTCCGGTCTAGATCCGAACTGTCCCTCCTGAGCAATGACGAGGCACGGCTGGAGCGGGCCTGCGCTATTATTTTAAGCTCCAGGACTGAGAAGATGACCACACTGGCGCAGCAGATTTATGACCTGACCGCTCCCCCCAAATAATGTACTTTTTATTTTTTGCTTTTAAATGTACTTTTGCTCTTTCTGGGCATAATAAAAGGGTTTTCATCTGACTTTGTGGACCCATCATTTTGGAATATAAATGACAAGTTTGGATGAAAGTGATATCAGAGGTAATATGGACGTGATATACTCTCGGTAAGCTTCAGCAGGACATATCTATTCAGAGGTTATATGGACGTGATAGAATATGCACTGACTAAAATTTGTACACAAAACACTATCAGAGGTAATATGGACGTGATAGGTCTTAACATTCCAAATTAGTTAAACATATATATTCAGAGGTTATATGGACATGATAGAATACGATCCAACTAGTTTTGTTTTGGAAGTAGTATTGTCAGAATGAGATCTTCACCATACTCCATTTGAACAAAGAAGGTTAAGTGTAGTACCTTTTCAGGAATTTGCCATTGATAGGAGCCATCATCAAGTCTCCATTAGGCTTGGCTAACCTGTAAGCGCCGTTTGAGAATATCGTCTCGATCACATAAGGGCCTTCCCATTTGGGTTAGAATTTACCCTTACTCCTGTGGGTAAGAATCATCGACCTTCTTACAGTTAAAACTAGCTCGCCAACTCTGAACACTCTTTCCTTTACTTTTTGATTAAAAGATCTGGAAATGCGTGCCTGGTAGAGCGCGATGCTCTGTTGAGCTTGGAGGCATTTTTCGTCTAATCCTTCTAGCTCTTGAAGCCTTAACATGTCATTCTTTTCTTGAGTCAACTCATTAGCCACTACTATCCTGAGTGACAAAATTTGGACTTCGATGGGGAGAACTACTTCGCTCCCGTAAACCAATGAGAATGGGGTACAACCTGTCGGTGCTCGTACCGTTGTGCGGTATGCCTAGAGACATTCTCCTAGCTTCTCATTCCAATCCCTCTTGTTCGAAGAGACGAACTTTTTTAAGAGCTTAATAATGGTTTTGTTGAAAGCTTCCGCCAAACCATTAGCAGCAGGATTATATGCTGTAGAGGCCATATTTTGTATCCGATTTTTATCGCAAAATTGATGAAACGCTTGGCTGATGAATTGAGGCCCATTGTCATGAATTATCCTTCGGGGTATCCCAAAGCGATAAATGACGTGATGTTTGATGAAGCTGATCATATTAGATGCCTTCACCTCAGCAAGAGGGATCGCCTCTGCCCATTTGGAGAAGAAATCCGTGATGGCCAGTATGAACTGGTGACCTCTGGAAGAAGACGGGTGAATAGGACCAATGATATCCATACCCCATGCTTCGAAAGGCCAGGATGCAACCGTAGGATGTAGACGTTCATAAGGTTAATGTATAAAGTCGGCATGAACCTGACAGGCTTTGCATTATTTTGCATACCTTATTGCATCTGTGATCATAGTAGGCCAGTAATAGCCCATTCTTCTGATAAGATCTTATAGCTTAGGACCGGGTTGATGCGCTCCGTATACGCTGTCGTGAGCTTCACGGATAATTCGCTGTACTTCATCCCCAGAGAGACATCATAATAATAGTCCGTCATAAGTCCGGTGATATAGACATTGTGAAGACGCATCGAAATATAAGCGTAATGATCATATTTTGACGGATACTGCTTCTTTAGGGTCCTCCGGCAAGATTCTATATGCCACAAAATCTATAAAGGGACTTCTCTAGTCTCTCTTGGGAGGATCGGTGCTCACAGCGTAGCTACGTTCTATGTGAAAGTTATTTTTCACACAAAATAAATCTCTGTTAAGAAGGATGACCGAATTCTGCCTTCTTATAGGAGTAGCTAAATCTGCAGCTAGACTGGCTAGGGCATTAGCTTCCAGATTCTGAGATCGAGGTACATGCTTTAAGAAGAACCCTTTGAATGTCATGGCTATCTCGACCGTTGCTCGGTGATAGGGGATGAGGTCTGGATTCCGGACTTCATATATTCCTCTGACTTGATTGACGATCAGCAGAGAATCACCGAAAGCTTCAAGAGATTCGATGCCGAATTCTTTAGCGACTTGGAGCCCGATTAGTAGAGCGTTATACTCTGCCACATTATTGGAACATGGCTCATTAAGAGAATATGCTCGATAGATGACGAGTTTATCAGGAGTAACCAGGATAATTCCTACTCCTGAAACCATGTTTCCCCTGGGACCAGTCCTGGAGGCACCATCGAAGAATAGTTGCCATGCATCACTTTCCATCGCAGAATTACATTCCGCAACTTCGTCGGGAATGTCCTCGTATAGTTTGGAGGCCTCCGGGATCGGATGAGCAGCTAGGATATTAGCCAATGCTTGGCCTTTGATGGACTTCTGAGGGACGTACACCATGTCATACGGTGTTAATAACATCGCCCAAGTAGCGAGTCAGGAATTAAGAATACTTGGCTTGTTCATCTGTACCCGAAGAGGATTGATCCTGGAGATGATAAGAATAGTCTGGCCCGTGACATAGTGTCGTATTTTTTGAATAGCGAACATCAGAGCCAAGCACTCTTTTTCCACTAGGCTATACCGGTGTTCAGCTCCGACCATCATCCTGCTTAGATAGTAGATAGCCTGTTCATGACCCATATCATTCTTCTGTGTGAGAAGAGCTCCCAGAGAATTATCTATCACTCGAACATACAGCAAGAATGGTCTTCCTATAACGGGAGGCACCAGAACTGGCGGATTAGTGAGGTAACGTTTGATATCATTAAACGCTTGCTGACAGGGTTCGTCCCATACGAAGGATACACCTTTCTTCATGAGACGAGAAAAAGGCTGACATCTTCCAGATAGGTTGGATATGAATCTCCAGATATAAGCCAGACGACCTTGAAATCCCCTGAGTTCTCTCATATTACGGGGCGGTCGCATTTCTAAGATGGCCTTAACTTTATCAGGGTCCACTTGAATGCCTTTAGTTGTAATAACAAATCCCAGGAATTTGCTACTAGATACACCCAGAAAGGACTTTGTAGGATTCATTTTGAGTTGATGTTGGCACATCAACTCAAATACTGTCTTCAAGTCTTGGATGTGATTATCCTTGAGGCGGCTTTTGACAACTACATCGTCCATGTAACATTCTACTGTCTTGCATAAATGCTCATGGAATATGTTACTCATAGCCCGTTGGTACGTAGCCCCGATATTCTTAATACAAAGGGCATGACCATATAGCAATATACCCCCAATGGTGTCCATAAGGCAGTATGCTTCTCGTCTTCAGGATGCATCTTGATTTGATTGTATCCTGAAAATCCGTCAATGAAGGACATACGTTCAAAACTGCATGTATTGTCAATTATGACGTCTGTGATGGGAAGAGGAAACTCATCCTTGGGGCAGGCTGCATTCAGATATCGGTAATCGATGCAGACACGTACTTTCCTATTTTTCTTCATGACCGGGACAACATTGGCAACCCAGTCGGGATGTTGTTCTTCCCGGATGAAACCGCAGGCTATCAACTTCTTGATTTTAGCTTCAATGGCGTCCATCATATCCGGGCTGAACCGGCATTGGAACTGCTTCACAGGCTTCGAATCGGGTAATATATTGAGTTTATGAGTAGCCATATTTGGATCAAGACCTGGCATATCCTCATAATTCTATGCAAAGACGTCGGTATATTCTTTTATCAGCCAGATAACTTCTTCCCTTTCTTCTTCGGAAAGATTGTTACTGATAAATATCGGCTTTGGCGAAAGTTTATCCCCAACGTCAATCTGGATAACTTTATCTTCAGTGGGAGGTTCTCTCTGCTCGAACCAGAATTCCCATTGTGTATCCATTTATTGGGCCCAAGAGTCCTTCTCAAATGATTCAGATTTTTGCTCGTCTGCTTCGAAAGAATCTGCCACTACCGTATTTACTGATAATTTTCGTTCGAGAGCATTAGATGATTCGGAGGGCGACGAGCCATTTTGAGAGAAGGAAAAGATATCCTCGTTTGACTCAGAAGTTGCAAGGGAGGTGGTATACCCTAACCCGAAACATGTTCGCTGATAGTAGGGATCGTCGTGCAACGACATTCGTCTGCCTTTTCCATAGTTGAGACCTGGTTCCAGCTTTAAGTCATAACCCATACTTTGCATGATCTTTAAAGCTTGCGGGCTGTATCTGTGAACTTGCATTTTACCAGCATCGTCATCGAAAGAATCTTCTTATATAGTCGGTTCATTGCGCATGCGGTCGAAGACTATTGAACGCTGACTACTACAGGCAGGCAGGACAATGAAGATATAATCCTCATGTGGTCCATATGTCGTGATGATACTGGATGATGACGCTACTTCCTATACATACGGATGATAAGAATCTATAACTTCTAAGAATTTTTGTGCTATAGGTTCTATATCGTCATGGGGAGAGGATTCCTGATTTGGAATTTGAGCGTCAATATACTGGAAAAGAGGACCTTTATTATCATCCGAAACTGCGTTCCTGGTTGTATTTACATCAATCGGCTGCCTGTTGTGCCGAAGGTTGATGACCAAGGGTGGAGGCTTCTGTTTCAAAGTGATCATTAGAGGATTCCCACTTTTTCCTGACCTGGTTTTGTTCAGGTGGATAGCCATAGGCTCCATGGCTTTTGGACGAATAGTTTGCCCTTTCACTTTGATTGAAAGAGGTTGTTCGGCAAAGGGTTCTTCTGGCTCCCGATGGGATTCCTTCTCTGCTTTGCCTGACACCTCTTCCATGTAGTCTTGAGAGTACAACACGGCATCAGAGTAGTAGAATTCTACTTCTGTAAACGGGTTCAGGTCAGCAAACTCCGTTTGTATTGTTCCTTGGGCATCTACATATTTAAAGCATTGATGTAGAGTCGAAGGAACGATGTTGTGGTCGTGGATCCAAGGTCTACCCAATAGAATATTGTAGGACACCTCTGAATCAATGACATAATATGTAGCCACTGATCTGAGGTCGCCAATCTGGATCCTCAGGCAAATTTTCTCTAATGGCTTACTTTTTCTGGCATTGAAACCCACGATTGTAGTGGTGGTATAAGCCAATTCGCTGGTAGGAATCCTCAGCGGTCTGAGCAGACTATGAGGAATGATGTTGTTTGATGATCCCGGATCTATGTGAATCTGGTCGACCTCCATAGAACCGATGTACCCGGTGTAATAGAGAGGTCTGTCATGCCTGTTATGCTTTAACAGCATGCCATCTTGAGTGAAAGTGATATTCGGGACCACCTCCATCACCTGTGGCATTGAGGACATTCCACGGGTTCTTCGTCAGGGGACTTGAGCTGGGTCAAGTATGCATCCGCCTGCATTAATGCTTCACTCAGGGCTTGACGAGTGTCTTGAGAGAGCCTGAGTAGTTTGAAGATAGACAACCTGGCTGGTGTATTAGCCAGTTGGGCCAGGATGTCGAAGTTGAATGGCTTCTCTAAACCTTTATTTTGAATGTTCTTCAAAGGTTTATCGAAACGCACTTCTTTTTGCTTCCCTTTGTCCGTCGAAGTTGGTTTCGAAGGACCGGCCTCTGGTATGGAGGATTCTGGTTCCGAAGGCTTGGCAGCTGAAGCGACTGCCGGTGCATCTTCCTAACTTGCTCCATAGTCCTTGAGGTAAGCTTTCCCTGAACAGGTTCCAGTAGCCAAAACCTCATCTTCTGATGCCGAGTGTACCATAATCATGTGACACAGTTTGCGCTTCGAGTTCTTCTTAGACTTAGCCTTAGCAGCTTGAGTCTCTTTCTCGATCTCTGACACCAGATCTAGATGAACCCATATGATCTCGCCCCGCTGGGTAGTTAGGGGTAGCAGGTCATGATTTTGACCCCTAGCTGGAGGGAGGTTAACGATATTCATTGTTGTCCAGGAAATAGGTGTAACACCGTCCGGGACTTCTTGGGGAGGCAGATAGCCAAATTGCAGAGAGATCATGTTGGCTGTGACCGTCTTCTCGCTGTTGCACAGAGTGATGGCCTTAGCATCGATCAGCTCCTGGATCTTCCTTTTCAGTACATAACACGCCTTTATAGGGTGGTGTATGTATCTATAGAAGATGCAGTACTTGGGGTTATTAGTACTGCCGACTTCATTAGGCCGCTTCTCCTCAGGAAGGATAATCTTGCCGCTTTTGACGAGACACTCGAATATGCTCGGAATATCATCGTCGTCGAAAGAGTATACTTAAATGGGCCTGGATGTCCCATGTTTCGTCTGTGTGGTTGCCGCAGTCTTTTGTCTGGACGTATTGATTTTCAGAGCTTCTTTTCCTTTGGAACCACGAGGATGGTCGCTGTTGGGGGATGACCTCTTGCCTCTATCGGAGGCAGAGATCATGATGCCATTATCACGTGCCTTCCGACTGTTGTCCTCGACGGCTACCGCTGAGATGATTAACGAGGGCCAATCATGGAACTGATATGGTCCTGTGAACACCGAGATTACGGGAAGAAGGTTCTTCCTGCAAATGTCGACCAATGCCGAGTCTGGAACTCCGGGAGGTATTTGCAAAGTAGCCTGACGAAAACGTTCGATGAAGGTGCGAACGTCCTCTTTTTCCTTCTGTTTTACTTCGATGAGAGAGGACATAGACATGTCCATCCCTCCCTCGTAGAATCGTGCGAAGAATAAAGTTTTGAAGTCTTCAAAGGAAGTAATGCAGTTATCCGCCAGGCTACGGTACCACTGGTAAGCCACTCCCGAGAGACAGCCCTTGAACACCCGAGTGAGCAGGGCATCATTCTCCTGTAGTAATACCATCATCATACTGAAGTAGTTCATGTACTGACTCGGTGATTTTTTCCCTCGAACAGAGCCATGGTCTGTGGTTTGTATTTAGGAGGGAAAGGGGCCTCTTCCCAGATAGCCGGGTAAGGCTGGTTGATTCTCAATTTCTTGAGCTGATCTTTGTGCTTCAAGGCATCAAATTGGGCTTTCAACTCCCGTACTGCCTGTATCGAATTTTTAGCCGGTAGCGGGGCCACGGAGTGATGAGGAATCGGTTGTATCACGACTCCAATGGGAGATAATATATTCTCCGAGTGAGGAAGCGGAGGAACTGCTGACTCCTGATCTAGAGTAGGCTCTTGGATCGTGTTGGAGGATGGTAAGTCCACCCCTACATGTATCTGAGTTGGAGGGACCGATGCTTGAGCCATTGCAGCTGTGTGTTGAGTCAGCGTCATCTGGTGCATGTTCTCCATCATGGATTGCATCTCTTTCAGGGATGTCTCCAGTACAGTGATGCATTGCTCAGCGCTCCCGGACGGGGAAGCTTCCTCGCATTCATCTCCAATGGCATAAACTCCCATCTCCCTGGGTGTCATTGAAGGATCAGTATAGGCCTCTGTAGAAGTTGACTCTATACTTTCAGTATCTGATTCGGGAGACTGGCGACCCCCAGCATCGGAATCAGAAGAGTACGAAGCTGGTTGTCGTGACCTCGAACGAGTGTTTCGGAATACCCCAGCTTCAGTGTTCCTAAGGAGCTTGTTGAATCTCCTTTGGCTCGGAGTTCTAGAGGGATTACGTCTTGAGCTCGACCTTCCTCTGGGTATGTGTGAAGCTATGTTCACTGATGCATGTGTGGGCTCTTCTTCCTGGAAAGACGGAGAGTAGCTCAACCGGTCAAAAACCGACAATTTTGCTTCAGAACAGCAATAATTAACTACAATCCTATGACTATTACAACAGTGCTTGCTAGGAGGCGTAATAGGCATGCTGGAAGATCCCCTCTTCTTGCGTTTCTGGATCAGATACTCACGCAGGTCAGGAGAATTTACAGAAGAAGAAGAAGATGGCTTGTTCTTTCTGTTCACCTCAGTGGGCATGCGGATGTTGGGAACCATAGTTTTCCCTGTGCCACCCGTATACAACAGGTTGGCCATCTGGGTAGCGGATAATCCCCGAGGAGGGTGTCTTTCCGTAAACTGAGCCATCTTTACGCTGTGGGGCTTCGCCTGGCGTAATTTGGAGCTCTTCTTAGGTTGGCATAAAGCCGAGGAGGTCCTCAGTCGGCCGTCAGCCTCTCGCGTAATTCGGAGGGCAGGCAGATTCGTCCCTAGCTGGCGTAAAGGCCGAGAAGTTGAGCAGTCCGCCCACTTGCTTTCCCTTGCGTAGATTGCAGGGATCATCTGCCTTTCCGCGGAGGGCAGATGCATTTTTACGCGTGGAGCACGTTTGGAATTTTTGATTTGGCGCTAAGGCATTGTCAGAAATTCTGTCTGCCACATCATCGACGAAAGACGAGTTTTTATGCGCGATGCGCGATGTATACTTCTGGATTGGCGCTGAGGCATTGCCAGAAGTTTTGTCTATTATGTCAGTGACGGGAGACTGAATTTTACGTGCAAGGTGCGGAGTATACTTCTGGATTGGCGCTGAGGCATTGCCAAAAGTTTTGTCTATTCCGTCAGTGACGAGAGACTGAATTTTACGCGCAAGGCGCGGAGGGAGCGATGCTACAACCTCGTTGGTCGGAGAGGTCAAAGAGTCGACAGGAATGGTAGGGGATGTCTTGGGCATCCAAACCTTACGCAGCTTCCTGTTGTCTTGGACAGAAAGAGAGTGAGATCTTCCCTCTGTTCAAAGTATGTCTTCGTAGGCAGACTGGTCGAACTGGACGACCAGGGTCTTCTTTACGGATCCCACAGATACCGCATCGTGTTGAGCAATTGCTTCCTCATCAGAAGAGAAAGACTTCCCCAGCAGAGTCGCCATCTTGTGTTTGATAATAAACGAAAGAAATGAAACGAGGTTTATACGAAACCCGCTCTTAGGTTCACAAACAAGAAGTACAATTAATCCTATACGAGGATGTTAAGTACAATTTTTTAATCTGGGTAAATATTGCTATAGGAGTCTGATCTGCAGTCGATCACTTTTTCCCTTGGACCACACGATGATGAAGAAGTGTCATACAAGACAGAAAGCAACTTCGAAGGTTGCTAAAGAGGGTAGATGCTCGATGCCAAAGTCGTCGATCACTACTCTTTTCCTGAGCTCAGGATTCTTCTCTCTCAAAGACTCTTTGATTCTTAGTTCCTTGACCTGTTTTCTCCACTTCTGGATTTTTCGACCAATTTTTGACCTTGGACCTCTGTCAATAGAGGTCTCTATTTATAGAGTTTTAGTGACAGTGACTACCCAGTCGGCGTAGAAACCGAGTAGTGGAAAGTACAGCACCCTATTACACGATGGTTACAATAACTGTTGTCCGCGTATAGATGATCTTTTGAATGAGCATGTGACACATGTCCCTTGGAGAGACAATGCGTATAACTGCTGCGAAGATCACGGCGTAAAAGCCACGTAGGTAGTTATCCCTCGCGTAGAAAAGCGACGAAGTGGATGTTTTAGCCGAAATTACGGCTTTTGGAGATATAATCAAATCTCTTACATCAAATACAGAGATCTGCCCCCATCCTGCACATTAAATGCGGAGGCGTGTCTCGAAGATCTGCCATTATTTCTACGCATTAAATGCAGATACGTGCCTCGAGCCCTGTACAAAGAGCAGCTTTTGATGTGGCAGTCTGTTTGTCTTCTGTGGAGCGTAAACAGCTCACGTCTGCCTGTGTAAAACTAGGCAGCGTATTCTCTTGTATGCGTAAAAGCGGTTTACGACAAGGAAGTGGCACTAAATGACAGTCTGGGTCGCTGTGCTGTGCCATCATTATAGCCGTCGTCTGGGTACCCGTACAGTACTCTTTGTCAGGAGTCAGACGACAGGTTCACTGCATGATTTGATAGGTTCATTTCGAGGAATACGAAGCGTTCCTCGTACAATTCAATGCTGCATTAAAGCGGATGAGTTTTACGCCATAAAGGCGATGTAGCACCCTTTTTACGCTGAAGTAGCCTGGATATACTATATTACGCGGATAGTCCTTGAGCTTATATTTTATGCTATCTTAGCGGAAAAGCTCTGTTGTACGCCGGTAGCTCTGAAGTCATCTCTTTACGCTGCCCAGCATCAATATGCTGCGTATCATTATCCAGCGTATTTTTCATGCTTCTACAAAGATACTATTATGCTACTAATTAGCAGTTGCTTCATTATTTTTCAGCACATATAATAATGAGTTGAGGTCGGTTAGACCCTATATAACAGACGAAGAAGTAGAACAAGAAATGAGATGCCATTTTCCTTCTTGGTTGAGCGCATATGTAAGGTATTTGGTAATTATTTATATTTTTGCACTTACACCATAAATAACTTACTATCGCTACTTTAGTATTTAGGTCGATCGTCTAATAACATCCGAGACTGAATCTATTCGAACTCTAGCCAAGGGAGCAATTACTGCCATTAAAATATGGCCAAGTTTCTGTGTGAATGGTTTTAGATTCAAGTCAACAAATGCTCCTATCAGAGACAGCTTTTTGGATCTTGATACCACGAAAAAAAGTTGTTTGTGTATAAAATCTTCGACTACAAAGACATCGATCCAGGCAATGATTTCTTTGGCATCTTACGAGAGATTATGGAGTTGACGTATAATTATGGCATAGAACCTACTAATATCGTGCTATTCAAGTGTGAATGGTTCGATCTGATTCAAGATCAAGGTTGGAAAATTGACAAGCATGGCCTTGTGGATATAAACTACAAGCGTAGATATCAAGGCTACGAACCATTTGTCCTATCAAGTCATGCTCAGCTCGTGTACTTCACAACTTATCCTAGACGGGGGATAGCAAGGTCGAATTAGTGGGCAGTATGTAAGACTAAAGCTAGAAATACCTTTGACATTGATGAAATAGCTTATCAGGAGGATGATCTACCTCTTGTAACAAATATTATAGATGTAGACTCAACGGAAGTTACTCATTTTACGAGTAATAATGTAGAAGATGTAGAATTATCCAAAGAGAAAGACGAAGATGAAGATGAAGTAGATAAAAGGAAAGACGAGGAGGAGGAGGAGGAAGAGGAAGAGGAAGAGGAAGAGGAAGAGGAAGAGGAAGAGGAGGACGAGGAAGGCGAACAAGATAAATTTTCTGAAGATGATTAAAAATAATATATTTTGCATGTAGAATATAACTATATTTTGATTGTAGAATGTACTATTTTAGCGAATATATGTATTATATTTTGACTGTAGAATGCTGTGAGATATGTATCATATTTTGACTATAGAATGTACTATATATTTGTGTTTTTCTATATTCATCATATGTTGTTATCAGGTATGACAGGACGACGCGAAGGATTCGGCAGGTCCCAAGGTTGACAGAGTACTCCTTCGGTACTGCCTACTGTTGGTTCTAGATCGTCGTCACCCAGTACTCCAATATATCGATCAGTCACATCTCCGACTGCGACGACGTTACGTAGCATCATTCCTGGGACGAGTAGTTCCAAGCATGATAGTACTCCCTCGTCCAGTATTCCTTCTGCTGACGGAACAATGGAGACAGATGAGCATGTAGAGGAGGTCATGCCGACGTTGTCCCAGCATCAGCAAGATCCTCCATGCGTACCTCCGGAGGAGACGAGGACAAATATTTGGGCCGACGGTACAAAGTAAGTCAATTAGATGGTTTAGCATCATATATATCGTGTATTTCTTTATTCATCATATATTGAAATTTTTTATCAAAATAATTATCTCTATATAGATATCGTCCATCGTCAGTTCAGAGACACTTGGGCCTATTTCTGAGGAACAACTACGGTGGCCCTTGGATCAACTATTCTGAAGCTCCGGAGGAGAGGAAGGCATTCTGGTTTGCGCACTTCCATGTAAAAGTATATTATATAAATCCTCTAATTTATTTATATTATATAACTTATTTTTGATATTCACTTACTAAATTATTTATTATAACAAATGTATTTCTATCCTCCGTACCGGGCCGAGTTGATCGAGCGGCTGTTTCCTAACGTTGCCTCCAAGCTTATCCGTGATGCTCTGGATGACCAGAAGGCTCATGATTGTGCTGGAAAACCGATCCAAGGTTGGATCACGCCTGAGCAGTGGACTACGATGAGTGCTAGATTCGACGATCTGAGCTACACGGAAAGGTCTGAGAAGGCCAAGGCGGCTAGGCGGAATCCTGCTAAGTGGTGTGGTGGCTCGATTTCGATGACGAAATATTTTTTGTCGTTTGGTATGTTTTTTATTTAAGATATATTATTTTAGTGTAAATACGATAAAATGGTAGTAGAAAAAAATATTTAAGTTTAGTACTAAATAATATATTTTTAACAGTTACAAAGGGGTGAGGATGCAAACATAGTGACCGTCTTCTTGGCCACCCATCGCAAGGGCAGAAATCTCCTTGATGAAAGGGCCTCGCAGACCTATGTAAGTATTACTTTACTTTGTGTTAATTTTAATATAACTTAGGCAATTATCGAGTTTCCAAACTTTTCTAGGCCGAGTATCTTAGGCTGCGTGAGCGGACGACTTCTAGTGCACCTATAGCTGGAGAGGCTGGTACTTCTTCGTAGCCCCCTCCAGCTCCGTCGGCGGATGACCTATGGGTGACCACAGCTGGTGGTCTCCAGAGGGGTACGTAGTATGGTACGGGATTCTATGGCACCTTAGTTACGACGCAGTCATCTAGGGCCTCTCCGACAACTGCGCATTCCCCACAGTCCTCACAGTCTTCGGCCAGAGTCCAGGAGGCCATTGACCGTCAGATTGCGTCTCTCCGTGACGAGTTGCTGCGAAGGATGGAGGAGCAGCCCCGGTCCCAACCGCAGGAGGACGATCCAACGCTTATCGCACGATTCGATATGCTCGACCGCAGTATCACGGAGCTCCTGGATTTGACAAATAATCTTAGAGCCACTACTAGAATAAGCGGGATTAGCGACATTTTTTAGCGACTCCATGTAAAAACGTTGCTAATTTAGCGACTCCATGTGAAAACGTCGCTAGACGTCACTAATTGGCAATATTTAGTGACATTTAGCGACTTTTATTCAGTTTTTAAAAGATTAGTCGCTATAAGTTCAATTTAGGTCGCTAAACGTCGCTAATATGTTTTATTTAGCTATGTTTAGCGACGTTTTTAACGACGTATATATTTTGGACATTTAGCGACGTCATTAGCGACGTTTAAGACGTCGCTAAATTAGCGACTTCGTTATTGGCGTCGCTAAAATGTCGCTAAATTCTAAATTAGCGACGTCATTATTGGCGTCGCTAAAATGTCGCTAAATTTTTTACTTAGGGCTGATTCTCCCCATTTTCTTTGATCTCTCCCTCTCCCTCTTCTAAATTTCAAACCCGCTCCGGCTCCTCCTTCCTCCCTCCGGCGACCCCTCCTCCCTCCAGCGACCCCCCTCGGCCGCGTCCTCCCCCTCCGGCTCCCCTCCTCCCTCCGGCGCCCCCTCCTCCCTCCCGGCTAAACCCCTCCAGCCGCGTCTTCCCCCCTCTGGCCGGGTCCTCCCCCCTCCTCCTCCTCCTCCCCCTCCTCCTCTAGGTAAACCCTAACTCTCATTCTCTCTCTCTCTCTCTCTCTCTCACAATACACACATGTGATACTGACACAAATATGACACACACACACTGACACAGACACGTCACATACATACACACACACACACTGACACAGACACTGATCAGGACCTAGGGTTAGGGTTAGGGTTAGGTTTTTTGACCTGGGTCCTTGTGTTAACAGTGCGGAGATGGTATATACTGGATCTTGTGAGGAGTGTGCAAGAGTGAACACTGCTCTATGACAGTGTGTCCTTGTGTTAATAGTGCGTATATGTGTTCTTGAGTAAGGTGTGTAGTGTTGTGATTAAATTGTAGATGTAAACTGTGTTAGATGAGTGTCATAGTGTATTATAGACACCCGTGAGTCTGCAGCAAAGGGGATTCCAGTGCAGTGTATATCAGAGATTGGGTAGTTCTCTGTGTGTGTGCATAACTTAAACACGGTAACCCACAGTTTTTTGTGTGCATATTAGTATTCCAGTATGGTGTGTGGTCTGGATTTGTGCAACTGCTCTGAGCAGTAAGTGCAGCATTACCCTGCAGTATGTGCAAGACTAAAACTACAGCAGTGGCATTTGAAACTGTGTAACCTGGCACATTGCTTCTGTATTGAGGAACAACATTCCCAGCATGTGTTTATGTCTCTAAAAAGCATGTGCAGTGCAAGAATCCCATGTGTGCATCAGTGCAGTCGAAGTCTGCAGCAGTATCAAGGATTAACCACAGAACAGGGGTATCAATATGTGTGTACACCTGCTATTTTAGTATAGAATTGTAGAAATTAAAGTATTGTGGGTTTGAACTTTAGAAATGTGTTCAATATTAGCATATGAGAGAGTGTGTAATCTGTGCATTGATATGTGCCTGTCTAGTATATGTAGGTTATGATGTGTATCATGTGATGGTGTCAAGAGTGCCTGTGTTAGTGTACAGACCTTGGGGGCTCTGTGCTGTAAACTGGTAGTGAGATGAGTGTGTTGTGTTTAGATTTTGAGTGCAGAAAATAGTGTGGCAATCAGTGGACAACCGGTCAATACCCGACCCTTCTCTTATTGGAGAAGCTTGGATAATCGTGCTATAGATTTGGCAAGAAAGCAAGCAGTTGATATATTCACTCTGAGGAAAGAAAGAAGAAACTTGAATCACATCAAAAAGTATTGCTTATCAAATTCGTTTTGACTTAAAAATACGTTATCTTTTTTTATTTAATCCTACCATCTTATAATAAGCTTTAACAATCCCAAACCAAGCCTAACAAAAAAGAAACCACAGCTTCTGTCTTGGCCTAGGCTAGGATTTGGGTTTGCTATAGTTACCAGGATCTAGCATGCTGCTGTCCTACAAAATATTGTACCTACACTGGTATGCACACACTCTGCACATGATCTAACATGCTTCTTCTATGTGACTTCAAATATAGATTACCTAGCCAACTAATTGTCAGCTTCTTCTTTAGAGAATCACACTGTATGTAATGATTTATATGATACATACTATCATTTTTGCTGAAGTATATAGAAATGGATATGAATTACTATCTGCGTCATCGTTCGTGGATGTACAACCGTCATCCTGATGACATGTATGGTATACGAGATGAATTCATTGAGGGTGTACATCAGTTCCTGCAGTTCGCCAAGGCGTTCCCTCAGTACATGGACGGTACCAAAATTAAGTGTTCGTGTGTGAGATATTGCAACAGGAAATATCATCTAGAAGTGGAAGTCACATATCATTTGTACTCGAAGGGCTTCACGCCAAATTACTATCAGTGGACTGCGCACGGAGAACTTGTATATCTAGCATCGGAGCCGGTGCCCTATGTGGAGCCGTATATAGATATTCATGACCACGATTCTTACGACGATAGGTGGGTGAACATGGTTTATATTGTGGCGGGGCCTAGTTTCAATCCGGACAATTATGATACGGCAGGACCTAGTTTCAATCCGGACAATTATGATGCAGCTGAGGAGGCACCGAATGCCGATGCTGCAAAGTTTATGTAGTTGGTGGAGAATGCAAGGACTCCACTATATCCTGGTTGTGAGGATCATTCACTGTTGGAGGTGGTTACAAGATTATTGAGCATCAAGTTTGATTTTAACATGTCGCAAGAATGTTATAATCGACTAATCGATTTGATTATAGAGACCTTGCCCGAGGGTGCAAAGTTGCCTAAAGACTTTTATCGATCTAAGAGGATGGTGAGATCGCTTTGGATGGGATACGAGAAAATTGATGCATGTAACAATGGGTGCATGTTGTACTACAATGACGACAAGGATGAATATGCGTATAGATTTTGTGGTACTGATCGCTACAAGGCCACTGTTAAAGGAAAGTCTGTCGGTACAAGGAGGCCTACCGATTCGATGCACTACTTGCCTTTGACGCCGCGGTTGCAGCGGTTGTTTATGGTTAAGGAGACTGCAGAAAACATGAGTTGGCACAGGCAAAAATAGATCGAATGAGTATTGGATTATCCATCCGATGGAGAAGCATGGAAGCACTTTGAACGAGAGTATCCACATTTTATCGAAGATTCGCGTAATATTATATTGGGGCTCTTCTCTGACGGTTTTACCCTATTCGGTCTTTCGGGCTCCCAGTATTCGTGTTGGCCTATGATCGTCACTCCGTACAATCTACCACCTTGGATATGCATGCATACTTCGTATATGTTCCTAACCGTTATTATCCCTGGTCTGAACAATCTAAAAAGATACATCGATGTGTATTTACAGCCTTTGATAGATGAGTTGAATCAGCTGTGGGAAGTAGGTGCCAACACCTACGATATTTCTAGAAAGAAGAATTTTTAGATGAGGGCAGCACTTATGTGGACCATCAATGACTTTTTGGCCTATGGAATGTTATCGAAAAGGAGCACCCATGGTCGTCTCTCATGTCCGTATTGCATGGAACGTACTAAGGCTTTTCGTTTGAAATACGGAGATAAAATATGCTTCTTCGAATGTCATCGATAATTTCTGCCGAAGGATCATCCGTAGCGGAGGAACCAGAATGCTTTTCGTGTGGGAGTTATGGAGAAGGCCAATCCACCCCCAAGGTGGCCCGGATATACGATATGGGAGGAGGTAAATAATTTACCAAGTGTTATCGAAGAACCTGTTAAGGGTACAAGTGTGACAGATTTGGTCGCACCCATTACTGGATGAAGAGGAGTATATTCTGGGATTTGCCATTGTGGAGCACCAATTTGATCAGACATAACCTTGATGTCATGTATATCGAGAATAATGTGTTTGATAGCATAATTAATACTGTAATGGAGGTAAAGGGGAAGACAAAATATAATCCGAAGGCCAGGTTGGACTTAGAAGAAATATGTAGACGTCCTGCATTGCATTTGATAGAGAAGGGGAATGGAAAGTTAAAGTAACCTAAGTCAGTTTTCTCACTAGAGAAAGAGGATAAAGGGAGACTTTGTAGGTGGATTCAGGGTCTAAAGTTTTCAGACGGGTACGTGTCGAACTTGAGAAGATGCGTCGACCTCAAGGAGAACAAACTGGCGGGTATAAAGAGCCACGATTGTCACGTATTCATGGAGAGGTTAATTTCGATTATATTTCGAGAATTCTTACAACAAGTCTTTTGGGATCCATTGACAGAGCTCAGCATATTCTTCAGAGATCTTTGTTGTACTAAGTTGCTCGTCGATCGTCTAGAAAAGCAAGAGAAGGAAATTACAATAACACTATGTAAGCTCGAGAAGGTATTTCCTCCTGGATTCTTCGACTCTATGGAGCATTTGCCAATTCATCTTTCCTATGAGGCACGTATTGGTGGTCCTGTTGGTTATCGGTGATGTACCACTTCGAGCGACATCTGAATCACCTAAAGAGAAAGGTAAAAAATAAGGCACGGGTTGAGGGCTCTATTTGTGAAGCTTTTCTTTTCGAGGAGATTACAAACTTTTGCTCGACAAATTTCAAAACATGTTGCTCTAATAGAATGAATGCTCCTAGAAACGACGACACATATCAGGAATCTGATGATGCAATACTCAAAGTATTCAATGCGTCTGGAAAGCCTTCGAAAAAAATAAAGAAGAGATATTTGAATAACGACAAGCTTAGGGCTGCTCAGTTGTATATATTACTCAATTGCGACGAGAATGAAGTGGAGAAGCTAGAGGGTAAGTAATTTATACGTCCACGTTTGCATCATCTCAATATAATAGTAAAAGATACTATTATACTACTAATCAGCAGTTGCTTCATTGTTTTTTAGCACATATAATGATGAGTTGAGGTCGGTTAGACCCTACATAACAGACGAAGAAGTAGAACAAGAAATGAGATGCCATTTTCCTTCTTGGTTGAGCGCATATATAAGATATTTGGTAATTACTTTTTAATTCTGCACTTGCAAAACAAATAACTTACTATCGCTACTTTGGTATTTAGGTCGATCGTCTAATAACACCCAAGACTGAATCTATTAGAACTCTAGCCAAAGGACCAATTACTATCATTAAAATATAGCCAAGTTTCTGTGTGAATGGGTTCAGGTTCAAGTCAACAAATGCTCCTATCAGAGACAGCTTTCTGGATCTTGATTTTACGAAAAATAGTTGTTTGTGTATCAAATATTTGAACTATAAAGACGTTGATCCAGGCAATGATTTCTTTGGCATCTTACGAGAGATTATGGAGTTGACATATAATTATGGCACAAAACCTGCTAATATCGTGCTATTCAAGTATGAATGGTTTGATATGATTCAAGATTAAGGTTGGAAAATTGACAAGCATGGCCTTGTGGATATAAACTACAAGAGTATATATCAAGGCTATGAACCATTTGTCCTATCAAGTCAGGCTTAGCTTGTGTACTTCACAACTTATCCTAGACGGGGGACAGCGAGGTCGGATTGGTAGGCAGTATGCAAGACTAAAGCTAGAAATACCTTTGACATTAACGAAATAGCTTATCAGGAGGACTATCTACCTCTTGTAACAAATATTGTAGATGTGGACTCAACGGAAGTTACCATTACACGAGAAATAATGTATAAGATGTAGAATGATCTAAAGAGGAAGACGAAGATAAAGTAGATGAAAGTGAAGACGAGGAGGAGGAAGAGGAAGAGGAATAGGAGGACGAGGAAGGCGAACAAGATAAATTTTCTGAAGATGATTGAAAATAAAATAGTTTGCCTGTAGAATGTAACTATATTTTGACTGTAGAATGTACTATTTTAACGAATATATGTATTATATTTTGACTGTAGAATGCTTTGAGATATGCATCACATTTTGACAGTAGAATGTACTATATACTTGTGTTTTTCTATATTCATCATATGTTGTTATCAGGTATGACAGGACAACGCGGAGGATTCAGTACTGCCTACTGTTGGTTTCGGATCATCGTCGCCCAGTACTCCAGTATATCGATCACTCACATCTTCGACTGTTGGGACGAGTAGTTCTAGGCGTGATAGTACTCCCTCATCCAGTGTTCCTCCTGCAGACAGAACCAAAGGGACAGATGAGCATGTCGAGGAGGTCATGCCCACGTTGTCTCAGCATCAGCAAGATCCTCCATGCGCACCTCCGGAGGAGACGAGAACAGAGATTTGGGCCGACGGTACAAAGTAAGTCAATTAGATGGTTTAGCATAATATATATCGTGTATTTCTTTATTTATCGTATATTAACTTTTTCGTTCAAAATAATTATCTCTGTATAGATATCGTCCATCATCGGTTCAGAGACGCCTGGGCCAATTTCTGAGGAACAACTACAGTGGCCCTTGGATCAACTACTCTGAGGCTCCGGAGGAGAGGAAGGCATTCTAGTTTACGCACTTCCAGGTAAAAGTATATTAAATAAATCCTCTAATTTATGCATATTATATAACTTATCCGTGATGCTCACTTACTAAATTATTTATTGTAGCAAACATAATTCTATCCTTCGTATCGGGCCGAGTTGATCGAGCGGCTCTTTCCTACCTTTGCCGCCAAGCTTATCCGAGATGCTCTGGATGACCAGAAGGCTCGTAATCGTGTTGGAAAACCGATCCAAGGTTGGATCACACCTAAGCAGTGGACTGCGATGAGGGCTAGATTCGACGACCCGAGCTACAAGGAAAGGTCTGAGAAGCCCAAGGCAGCTAGGCGGAATGCTGCCAAGTGGTGTGGTGGCTCGATTACGATGACGAAATATTTCCTTCATTTGGTATATTTTTTCTTTTAAAATATATTATCATAATATAAGTACCATAAAATGGTAGTAGGAAAAAATATTTAAGTTTAGTACTAAATAATATATTTTTAACAGGTACAGAGGGGTGAGAATGCAAACATGGTGACTGTCTTCTTGCCCACACATTGCTAGGACGAAAATCTCATTGATGAGAGGGCCTCGCAATCCTATGTAAGTATTACTTTAATTTGTGTTAATTTTAATATAACTTAGGCAATTATCGAGTTTCCAAACCTTTCTAGGCCGAGTATCTTAGGCTGCGTGACCGGGCGACCGCTACTGCACCTACACCTGGAGAGGCTGGTACTTCCTCACAGCCCGCTCCAGCTCCATCGACGGACGACCTGTGGGTGACCGCAGCTGGTGGTCTCCAGAGGGGTACGTACTACGGTACGGGATCCTATGGCACCCTGGTTGCGACGCAGTCATCTAGGGCCTCCCCGACAACTGCATATTCCACACAGCCCTCGCAGTCGTCGGCCAGAGTCCAGGAGGCCTTTGACCGTCAGATTGCGTCTCTCCATGAAGAGTTGCTGCCAAGGATGGAGGAGCAGCCCAGGTCCCAGCCGTAGGTGGACGATCCGATGCTCATCGCACGATTCGATATGCTCGACCGCAGCATCACGGAGCTCCTGGATTTGACAAATGATATTAGAGCCTCGACATACTGCAATATCATGGAGCTGCAGGCATCACAACTATCGATGGGAGAGAGGCTGACGATGATGCAGGATTCAATGGTTCATAGCAGTACGAGGCTGTTATCTACCATAGATTCTTACAACCAACGACTCGCAGACTTGGAGCGGGTACGGCCTTCTGGTACGCCTACATCGACACAGACTCCACCGACGTTACTGCCTTCTCCATCGACATCGGTATCGATTCCACGGGAGCAGTATGAGCTGTTCTTATCCTTCATGCGTGCCAGTAGTCAGCCTCCTGCAGATACGCAGTAGTATAGCTAGTTGCTTGATATTTGTATTTTTTTATTTAGGATGAGATTGTATGGATATATATTTGCCGTATTCTTTACGATGAGATTTGCTGGATGCTTTCTTTTCTTCAAATTTTATTATATTATTCATATTAAATATGTTATTTTATCGGTGTTGAGTGTTCAACCCAAGGCGGTTGGCAAACCCAGAAATTCAACAGAGGGTTGCTCCGGGTCTATTTGTACTGATTATGATTTAATAAACTACAGGAATAATAGTTTTGACACAATTCAGAATTCTTTTTTTTATTTTTTTCTGTAAAATTAGCGACATTTTTAGCGACCTTTAGCAACATTTAGCGACGTGTATACACGTCGCTAAATACGTCACTAATTAGCGACGTTAATACACGTTGCTAATGACGTCGCTAAATATGTCGCTAAAAATGTCGCTGTACGTCGTAAATTGCTAACATGGCAGTATTGCCAGGTCATTAAAGATGTCGATGTAACGTCGCTATATAAGTCGTTAATTAGCGACCTTTAGCGACGTTAATTAACGTCTCTAATTAGTGACGCTGCGTCACTAAACGTCGCTAATTTTAGGTGCACATTTAAGCCGCTAAAAAATGTCGGCATAACGACGTTTAGCGACATTTTTTCTTTTAGCGACTTGCTTTTTTCCGACTTCTTTAAAACGTCGCTAATTACGTCGCTAAATGTGATTAGCAATATTTTTTTGTTATTTAGCGACGTTTTTAAACGTCACTAATTTGACTTTTTCGGGTAGTGAGCCTCGACAGACCGTAACATCATGGAGCTGCAGGCATCACAGCTATCCATGGGCGAGAGGCTGACGATGATGCATGATTCAATAGTTTATAGCAGTACGAGGCTGTTATCTTCTATGGATTCTTACAACGAGTGACTCGCAGACTTGGAGCGGATACGTCCTCCTGGTGCGCCTACATCGACACAGACTCCACCAACGTCACTGCCTTCATCATCGACATCGGTGTCAATTACACGGGAGCAGTATGAGCTGTTCTTATCCTTCATGCGCGCCGGTGGTCATCCTTCTGCAGATTCGCAGTAGCATAGTTGCTGGATATTTGTATTGTTTGTATTATTTGTATTATTTAGGATGAGACTCATTGTATGGATATAAATTTACCGTATGGATATATATTTGCTGTATTCTTTACGATGATATTTGCTAGATATTTTCTTTTCTTCAAATTTTATTATATTATTCATATTAAATATATGTTAATTTACCGGTGTTGAGTGTTCAACCCAAGGGGGTCGGCAAACCCAAAAATTCAACGGAGGGTTGCTCCGGGTCTATTTGTAAAGATTGTGAATTAATAAACTGTAGAAATACTAGTTTGAAAATAATTCAGTATTTATTTATTTTTTTTACTGTACAATTAGCGACATTTAGCGACATTTAGCGACGTTAATACACGTTGCTAAATACGTCGCTAAGTAGTGACGTTACTTTATCTCGCTAATGACGTCGCTAAAAACATCACTGTACGTCGCAACTTGTTGACATGGAAGTATTGCCAGGTCATTAAAGACGTCGCTGTAACGTCGCTATGTAAGTCGCTAATTAGCGACGTTAAGCGAATGATGAGCACGTCGCTAATTAGCGACATTGCATCGCTAAACATCGCTAACTTAGCGACGCATTAACGTCGCAAAAAAACTTTGGTACAACAACGTTTAGCGATGTTTTTCCTTTCAGCGACTAGCTGAGTTCCGACTTCTTTAAGACGTCACTAATTATGTCGCTAAAAGTGATTAGCGACATTTTTGTCATTTAGTGACATTTTTTAACGTCGCCAATTTGACTTTTTCTGGTAGTGATGTGACTGAAAAGGCTTCTACTTTTTAGATAAAAGGTGGTAAGAAGAATAATAATATTCAGAAATAAATAAATTTAGCAAAGAAGGGTATGTGACCTCAAGGCGTTGTCAAAAAGTCAAAAGGTAAGTGTTTCAAGTGCAAAGGGTCAGAATATTGGAAGAGTGACTATCCACTTCTTAAACAAGGGAACAAAAAATGTACATCAAATTTACTAGTAGCTGAAACATGTTTAGCGGTTTTATCTACCGGCACTTGGTGTGTAGATACATGAGCCATTAATCATGTCTACAATTCATTACAGGGGTTCAAGGAAACCATGCGGCTTCGTGATGGAGATATATGTTTATTTATGGATGACGCTACAAAAGTAATAGCCGTTGCAGTAGGAGATATTATTTTTTCTTTTTGTTGAAATAAGTCTTTGACTTTGAGATATTGTCTTTATGCACCTTCACTTAGAAGGAATTTGATTTTTGTTTCTATGCTAGTTAAGTATGGATATTCAGTTTATTTTAATGATAATATTATTATTAAAAAAAGCATTTTATCTATTTTTGATGTATTAGTTGATAATATTTATGTTATTAATCATATTTCACCCACAATGCAACTTATGAAAAGAATAATACGTCTTCTAACTTAAATAAGAGAAGAAAATTTTCTTATTCGAACCAAACATATCTTTGGCACTTGCGGTTGGGCATATTAATCTAGAAGGATTCAAAGACTGGTTAAAGATAGACCTTTGAGTCCATTGGAAGTGGGGGCGCTTCCAGTTTGTGAATCCAGCTTGGAAGATAAAATGACCAAAAGGCCTTTCACGGTAAAGGGGTATAGGGACAAAGATGTATTGTAATTGGTTCATTCTGATTTGTATGGGCCTATTACTGTCCAAGCTAGAGGTGACTTTAAATATTTTGTCACATTCATTAACAATTATTCAAGATATGGATACATTTATTTGATTAGCCTTAAGTTTGAGTGCTTTGAGAAATTCAAAGAATACAAAGCTTAAACGGAGAAACGTTACAAAAAATATATCAAGTCATTACGTTCAGATCATCGTGGCAAGTACCTCTTTGGAGAGTTTAGGGATTATTTATCAGAGGCTGGAATTATATCCCAATTGACTGCACCTGGAATACTCCAACATAATTGTATATCAAAAAGAAGAAATATGACTCTTATAGAGATGGTTAGATCAATGATGAGTTATTCAGATTTACCAGATTTATTTTTTTAATTTGTCTTCGAGACTACAACTTTTATTTTGAACTTAGTACCTTCTAAGTCAGTACCTATTACTCCCACAGAGCTGTGGACCAGGCGTAAGCCTAGTCTGAAACAAGTTTGGATTTGGGATAGTCCAGCATATATGCTGAATGAAAAAGCAGATAAATTAGAATCTCGTACAGAAGAACGTTTGTTTGTAGGCTATCCAAATGGAACAAAACGATGTTTATTTTATAGGCCTAAGGATCACAAGGCCATTGTTAGCAACAATTCCCAATTCTTAGAAGGAGACTATGTGATAAACCATAATCCCAATAGTAGAGTTATTCTAGAAGAACTGAGAGGTGAGACACCAACTACTTCAGTAACAATAGTACAACAGGAGGAACCACAAGTAACTGTACAACGTGTCACAATTGTTACACCACAACCTATAGTGCCTCATCGTAGTCGAAGGGTTGTGATACAACATGACAGATTCATGTTCTTGGAAGAGTCTTCAGACTTCATCCCTGAGGAACATGATTATGTTTCCTTCACCTATAATGAAGAACTCCAAGATAAAGATACAAAATTTTGGTAAAAAGCAATAATATCTGAAATAGAATATATGGATTCTAACCAGGTTTGGGAGCTTATAAAACTATCAACTGGTGTAAATGCCAATGGATGCAAGTGGGTCTATAAAAGAAAAAAATGATCAGATGGTAAGGTTGAAACCTTTAAAGCTCGGCTTGTTGCAAAAGATTTTACTCAGATAGAGGGTATCGATTATGAGAAAACATTTTTGCCATTAGCAATGCTTAAGTCTATCTGATTTTTTTATTTATTGAAGCTCATCTCAATTATTTGATTAGGCAAATGGATGTCAAACAGCTTTCCTTAATGGAAGTCTTGAGAAAAATATCTATATGAAGCAACCAGATAGGTTCATTAAAAAGGGCCAAGAGCATTTTTTTGAAATCTCAAGAAGTCCATTTATGGATATAAGCAAGCTTCTAGATCTTGGAACATTCATTTTGATCAGGTGATAAATTCCTATGGATTTGAACAATGTCCGGATGAATAATGTGTATACAAAAAGTGTGACGAAAATGTGGTAGTATTCTAGTAGTTTACGTGGATAACATCTTGCTTATTAGAAACATTTTGAAGGTATTATCTAATGTAAGGGTATGGTTGTCCAAATAATTTGATATGAAGGACTTAGGAGAAATAGGTCATATCCTTGGGATTAAAGTTCTACGTGATCACATAAAAAAGATGTTTGGCTTATCCCAAGCTACCTATATCGATACTATACTAACTCGTTTTAGAATACAAAATTCTAAGAAATGTTTCTTACGTTTTAGGCATGTAATTGCTATATCAAAGGAGCAGTATCCAAGGACACCTAAAGAGATGGAGGACATAAAAGCGGTTCCTTATGCTTTGGCAGATGTAAGCTTAATGTATGCAATGCTATGTACGAGACCAGGCATATGCTTTGCCGTTGACATGGTTAGCAGATATCAGTCTAACCTAGGATAATGTCACTAGACTACGATAAAGCATATTTTGAAGTACCTGAAAAAGACTAAAGATTATATGCTAGTTTACCATATAGATAGTTTAGTGCCCTTGGGGTATACAGACACAAATTTTCAGTCAGATAGGTATTCCAGGAAATCTACCTCAGGTTATGTATTTACTTTAGATGGTGGAACCATAGTATGGAGGAGCTTCAAGCAAAAATTTATTGCTGAATCCACCATGGAAGCTGAGTATGTGGCAACCTCTAAGGCAGCCAAAGAAGCGATTTGGCTCAGAAACTTTCTATTAAACTTTGATGTGGTACCTAGTTTGCCTAAGACTATTATACTTTATTGTGATAATAGTGATGTATTTACAAACTCGAAGGAACTATGACCCCATAAGACAGGTAAACACATTGAGCGCAAGTACCACTTGATACAAAATTTTATATAGAGTGGATAAGTTGATGTGATCAAGATAGCATTAGTAGACAACTTAGTTGATCCTTTTATAAAGAGTTTACTAGCTAAGACTTTTGATAGTCGTGTTGAGAGAATGGAAGTCAGATGCGTAGCAGCATGGCTTTAAGTATAAGTGGGAGATTTGTAACAGTATACCAAAAGGCAATACTTTGAGTATAAGTAGGAGATTTTTAGGGTTATATACTAAAAGCATCACTTTGTATTAACTATATTTACTTATTTTTGAATGAGAATCATATGGGCAAATATTTGTGTATTTTAATTATTATAATATTAATACAAGTGTCTGATATTGTATATTGTGGATAAGATAGTGTGTAGTGTCACACGGAAGATCATATTATCAATTTCCTTTGGAATATATAAATAGTTAACAACCTAGACGGATTTGGACAAACCATTGGTAAGGTTGTAGTGTAATCTTGTATTAGTCTATTTTGACTATAGGTTTACACTAGTACACTTTGTGTGTATTGAATAGGACCACTTGAGGTTATTCTCTTTGTACTGACTACATAAGAGAACAAACACCTCTGTTATTATGGATGATTATGCTCTTAATCCTGATATAAGTATAGACAAGTATATGCAGTATGGATTATTTTTACTCATAAAAGAGTGAGATTCATTATGGTTCAATAACCTCTATGAATTGTGTAATGACATTGTGTGTATGATAGAATATTGATAATAATAAAAATTTATGTCCCGATATATCGGGTTGATGATGTCCCCTTAATAGTCATAATGATTGTCATGGAAACACTATAGGCAAATTATATCCTACATGACAAATAAAGTTAAATAGTACTATTTAAGGATAAAAGATGTCGATCAATATAGTTGTCAGTAACTTAATTTGATCGATGGACATTCGATATCTTAACATGCGGAGACGAACATGCATTTAATAAGAATGAGCCCATAAACATAATTAGAAAGTTCATGCACCAATAGCTCTTTAGTAGACCGAGCTATTATTAAAGGGCCTGGGTTGTGTGTTCGGGCTGAACATGGGATACCCAGATCCGTTAGCTGATATAATACTATTTTTTTCTCCTGGTCCCTGTCATATCCTATATATATCCTGTGTTCTCTGGCCGTTATATGTAACTTTCATGCCCCGGAACCAGAATACTGGAGAGCAAAGGCGGACAAAGCCAGCTACGTATACCAAAGTATTCAATATCCCAAGATACGGTCATGTCTATCTAGACATGTGAGAGTTTTACTCTATAATCCAACAATCATTCTTGGGTCACGAATCCTAGGTCTTAATCTTTAGCAAGCAATAAGTTACAAGTTGTAAGATCACCAAGCATATAATAGTGAGGCATCCCAAACTATACATATATAGATGATCTTGAAGCCAGTTACAAAATGAAGAACTAGCAAGCGTACAAATTACATGATCAGCTCTAGTCATAGTCTAGAATATGCTTTACATGTAGGCCCATATGCTAGAATATCCAGTTCTAAAATACGAGCTAAATACGTGCTCGGTGGCTATATACCTCAAAAGTAATAGGTACAAGATCAAGTGGGTGATGAAGAAGAAACCCACTCATGTCCTCGGGTGCTCCTGGTGTTCACCATCTTGAGGTGGGAAATATAAGAGATTCTGCGGATCTGCTCCGAAATCTAGCCATACAAAACCAGTGGGGTCAGACTCCAAAACAACAAGTACCACAAGGAAGCCAAACTTATGAACTAAAATTAGCATGCAGACAAATCAGTAAGAAATAATAGGTAAGGTAACAGTTAAATATTATAACGAGTAAGATAACAGTTAAGCAGTTCATGAGTAATTAAACAAGGAAATCTAGAATCAGTAATCCGGTTACCATTTTTGAATCAGCTGTTAATAAAATCAGGATATAACTAGATTAGAAATCAAGCGATCAAGGCCAATCAGGCCCTACGGCTTGCTATCAATAGCTAACTAGGATTATCACAGTCCTAATTATTAACACATGAAGTTTGAGATTTCTTACAACCACATGCCCTGCAGACTATCCAAGTTATCCAAACGAACGATTACAAAGTATAGATTTATCAGGTATAATCGTTTCTTATCATTTCTGATAATACAACACTCAACTGTCTACTAGAAGTGTGCCCCTCACGATAGAGTCCAAATCCATCAGGTGTCGCTGAGATTACCGGGATTGCATGTAGTCAAGAAATCTCACTAGATGCTTTCTAAATTATTATTCTATTTGTTAGCCTGGAAAATTAACAAGGAATTCTGACCGTGGTGCTCAGGAATTTACCTTAGACATGATGCAAGACATGACAGTAACTTGACGAGTATAATCAAAATCAACCATGCGGATACAGGTCATGCAGTACAGGTACTACTAATAGCCTTGATCAGGAAAGTTATATGAATTCTCAAGTTAAGAGTGCGCTACGTCGAGCCACTATAAGGATTTATCAGGATCAGAAGTATCAGTACAGTATCAGGATCATCAGGAGTATCAATACAGGAACAAGATTATCAGGATTATCAGTATAGGATCAAGATTATCAGTACACAAACAAGATTATCAGGATTATTATTTATAATATAAAATCACTATATCATACAGGAAATCAAGATCAATATCATGAATGTCATGCTCAGGAATAACTAGGATTAACTAAAATAACAGAGTAAAAGAGAACTATGGAATCATCAAGAGTTAAGCATATTAAACAGAATTCTGGTATACAGGTGCATAAATTAACAATTCAGGATTGACGCATAAAATCAGGCAAAATAATAACATCTGCGCATAATGGGTCAAAAACCACTACTGGCGCACAAATGGCCAAAAATAGTTTTGGCGCACAAATAACTAGTTCAGGCAGTTCTGACGTACTTTGATACAAAAGTGCTTCTAGAAAAGTTGACGCACAATCATACTAAAGTGCACTTCTAGGATCTTGGCTCATAATGATAGAAGTGCTCGAGCTAGGAGCTTGGCGCACAATGATAGAAGTGCACGAGCTTGGAGCTTGGTGCATAAATCTATCATTGGCTTACAAATGAAAGTACCCAAGCTATGACTTTGGCGCACTTTCATCAAGTATGCCAGTAGTGAGGCTTGGCGCATAAACAAGTACAGAAAGGTCTACTAAAAGACAAACACAAGTTTTATGACATGGCACAACAGTAGAGATGACCCTGCAGTCGAGAACACAATTCTTAGGAATGGTCAGAAGTCTTTGCTTAGTCAATAAGTTTTACAAAAGGCTACAGAGTGTGCCATCTCTGGAGAATACCAAATAGTGCACCACATAGCAAAGTGTCCTATTTTTCAGAAGTAACAAAGTGTGTCGGTAAGGAAAGTTTACTAAAGTGCGCAAACTTTGCAATATCTACAAAGTGCGTCAACTTGGCTTTTAAGTAGTATCGTAGATTCTTGATGACTTGTAGACCCATTCAAAAGTACGCCAAGTAGGATTGGTATACTTTTGAAGGAATTGTCTTAGTACAAAACAAACGTAGGAGTAGAGAAGTACGCCTAGAGTACTTAACATATCTTGTCGCATTTTTTAAAAAAATTTGAAACACACACAAGTGCGCTCACTGGAACTTCGCTTATGCAACAAGGGTTTCTTGCATATTTTTTGCATGCATTCTCATGCCAACTTTGCATTCTCTGACTTGCTATTCTCGGGATCCAAGAGCAATCCAATTCAAGAAAAATAAAATCATCAATGTGGCAAGTTCTAAGTGTTACATAAAAATAAAATCGATCAAATGATAAAAATAAGTTATACTAAGAATCAATGCAAGATCCAAGGTTGTTCCTTCGGTTGGCAAGATATTTTTGCCTACGGTCAAGTTCTAGCCTAATATCAACACTACCAAGGTCACCTACGGCTAAGGCCAAGCTCGGTTGCTGCTCTCTGCTGGAAAAGAAATGAAGAAGGAAAGAGAATTAAAAGGAAAATAAAATTGGAGGAAAGAGAATAGGATTTCTTATATAGCCAAGGGATTGATTGTAGGCAATTTTTATCACAATCCATGCCTCTCACCCGGGTTCATCACAGCCACCCACCAAGAAAACTAAGGGACTAATGGTCAAAAGCATGTAACTATGGAAAACTTACAAAAATAACCTAAATAATGCGTAAATGGCATAAAGCAAGATGTAAGCAATTAAACAATAAGCAAGCTATATATGTATAATACATGTATACTAGGTATAAATACTAGAACAGTGAGTCGAGTCTCAAAGTAACCAAATGAGCAGCTTTCTCAAAATTTATTTTTAACGTAAGAAGAGATAGAAGGTCAGCCAAGGAAAAAAAAGGTAGAAGATCATCACCCATATGACGTCCAATCCGAGGAAGGAATACGACAAAAGATATTGAGGTCGCTGACTGATATTGAGGTCGCTCACTGATCGAGATTTTTGGAAATCATCATCTAATTCTCATTATTTCAGGTATAATTTATTAACCCTAGTTTCTGCCATTGAAGGGTTAGATCACATCTTAAATCTATTAATATTTTATTAATCGATAAGCACACCAATCTGCGGTCCTAGGGATCCCCAGTTCCATAATTAACTCCAACGATAACCGGGAAAACCTACTGAAGTTGGGGGTATCGCAGCCAAACCCTATCGAGTAGGATGATTTATTGTGCCTGCCTAACTTTAAGCTGCAATCTCTGTATCCCTTTAATGGGATGACATCTCCTCGACAACAACTATGGTACTTCATCTCACAGATATTACACATGCTTAGAAATATTCTCTGACAAAGATGTTCATTTGGAACCCTGTAGGGGGCCATATTCGAATGGTTTCAGAGTCTACCAAATAACTCCATTTAGACCTTCAATGATTTAGAAAGTCTATTATTAGCTAGATTCTATAAAGGAGAATTTGATGTTAACATGTCAACTCTGATCTCTACGAAGGAGAAGGAGCCATCACGTGACTTAATCGAGCGATTCTGATGGCTCACCCTCGGGTTACCTCCAGGTGTCACGCAAACCTTGCCGATGGACACTTGCAGACAGTATATCCTCTTCAGGTTGTCAAATTTTGTTTGGGATTAGCCAAGGTCGATTCTTGGTCGGCATTTATTAGAAATGCTGAGACTAATAAAAAATTTATAGCCGATCTATAGCTAGTTGGGTTTAAAAGGTGCAACCTTGATGATAGGGGAAAGTATCCCCAAAATAACAATAATGCCAACTGTAACGGCAAAAAGAGGAAGGAGTCCCTAATTATTGTCGTATCGACGACTGCCTTTCAACCAAAGAAGATGGCCAGACAATCCAAAATTGACTCGATAATACACCTTCAACCAGGAAGATATTATTGAAATCTTCTATATTCGGATGAAGGGGAATGAGATCAAGCTTTCTGACATCAGACGACCTAAAGAGGTTGGTCGTACCAATGACCCCAAATATTGTTTATTATATCAGTATATGTACTATCTGACTAAGGACTTCTATGTGCTAAAGAATAGGATTCAATAACTGAAAGACTCGAGGATTATCATGCTATACAACCAGAAGAAGGTCATTACAAACATGGTGTCCTTGTAGTTTGGCAATTTTCCAATAATCGATGTTCAAGACGGTGTTATTTCGTTACTGATAGCTAGGATAGAGATCATCAATCTTCTGCTAGCCCGTGACTAAGCAAGGGGCTTGGTTCCACTCACTACTCCTCATGGTGAGATAATATGAGTTTATTTTGTCATTATCCAAGAGATAAAACAAAAGACTATCTCTTCAAGCTCCAAACCAAAGCAAAAAGGGAAGAAGAGAAAGCGATATGATATATTGCTTTCTACTTCTCTAATTATTGATGAAGCATTGTCTAGAGAGACTAGGTATGGCAAAGCCTACTTGCAGACTTATAATCCAATCTTGAGGATGCATATCTTATTTATTTTGCACCTGCTATTCCCGAAGCAGCTGCGTCAAAGAAAACTGTGATGAACAAAGCTAAACAAAATGAAGTATAATTTGACAAGTCTATGAAGAAGAATTCTCCTCAGGGACTTGAAAAAGCATATTACTCTGACACATTGATACACCTTGCCAATACACCAGCTCGGTTGTCCATCTAAGAGCTCATACATCTTTCGAATGAGACTCTTGAAGCTTTAAGTGAGGCATTATTATACACCAACTCTTATCTGGCACAGATCAAATCTCCATCCGAATATCCTGTTGGTTGTCCCTATTGCTATATCTTGATGGAGAAGATTCCAAACACAACCTTCACTCAGGTATGTTATTAAAGAATAATTGTCATGAAGATTATTGTATTATACCTGCTACATCGTTGCTATTAGGGTGGATCCCATGCACATCGATCCTGGCTCGTCACTCAGTATAATTCCTAGAAGCCTGCTACACACTTTAGTAATCCCGATGCATCGGTTTTCGTCCATGAATACTACTATCCTGGGCTTCAATGTTAGATGAAGCCACACTTTGATTTTTTTTCCATAAATCTCAAATAGGCGATCTCTGCACTGAGGTAACTTGTTACATGATCAACAAAGAATTATCCTATAATGTCTTATTGGGATGGAAATGGATACACAAAAATATGATTGTACCCTTTATCCTCTACACTATACCAATGCTTCAAGTATGTGGATGGCGAGGGAGTTCTCCAAACAAAGTTTGCTGATATTGATCTGTTTAAAGGTATTGAAGCCTACTACTCTGATTCGATAATGTACAAGCAACATTAACCTAAGGAAGAAGCCGATAATGATGCTGATGATGAAGTTGAACAGATTTAGCCAATGACATTCCTCTAGTAATCTATTTGGAAGGCCACACCAATAAATTAGAGCCTTTTGTAGTAGATCTTGATAAGTCTTCCCTTGATAAAGGAGATGATTATCCTTTCATGGTATACCCTATTACTACATCTCAAGATATGACACCTTTTATCGTTGACCTTGGTGGAACATGTCATGACAATTTTGATCCACCATTCATAATCATCCTTTATAAGGATGTGGTTGAAGCTAGGGTCGATGCTGCACTGGAAAAATATATGAATGTGCATCCAGGTGTTGATTCGTTTGATGATGTAATCCCCGAAAAAAAAAATCTTGTACTTTCTCAATAAAGGGAACATATTGAATTATTCGTGTGTTAATACTAGGTTTAGGTAGGCCACGTCTATCCTTTATTCACGTAAATTCATGTATATATCGGTGTTGGTTGCCTTAAAAATGGGAACACCGTGTCTCCTCCATAAGGATTCTTACTTCCGCATTCCAGCAAGGAATAAAGGAAAAAAAAGCCTATTATCTTAACATGTTTGATGATTTTAGAGAGTTATGTGGAAACGACCCTAAAGTAGATTCAGGTAAGATGCAACTCTATCGTTATTGCCTACCAGCCAAGAACATAATATAAACGGTGGGCTATGACTTAAAAAGTGATAAGGGTCTTAATTTTGGTAAAGGATGATGCTTATCGTTACGTCACTTTATTCCAAAAGGCAAACTTGAAGCCTACTACTAGTGTACTCATAGTAGTTTGGGTTATGCACTACTCCTTTAACTCCTGAAAGTTCAGAAGTGGAAGAGAAAATTCGTTCACATTCCTCAGAGTCTTCTACTTTGGATTATGATGAGTATAGTGGAGAAATTTTCAAGAAAGTTATATCTACAAACATGGTATTAGTCGACCAAAATACTCAAGAAGATATCTAAGTAATGGAACCCTTTGAAGTTAATACTTGGGCATAAAAGATGGAGTCACATTGGAAGTTACGGTTTGAGCAGCGTGAACCACCCACTAAAGACAAAATCGTCCAAGTTGACCTGGGAGATAAGTCGTCTCCTAAACCAATCTTCATTAGCAAGAGCCTTTCTAAAGAAGATATAGGACCGTGATGGCAACTCTAGTGTCATGACCCACACCCGGTGTAGGGGTACGAGTACGTGGGTACGTCCAGCCTATGCCTCATCATCGACGGTAGAATTTTGTCTAAGTCAACAATTATATCTAAATATCTCATACAATATATATAATGTACCTGTCAAGATATCTCAACTCCCAAAAAGAGGATAATATGATAATGGTAAAAAATAATCAATCACAATAATAAACTAGAGAAAGATATGGCACGATATAGAATGAAAGAAAAGAAATAAAGTCAAAATACATCATAAGTCCAAGTCTAATCTCAACACAATGATCTCAAATATAATACAATACCAAAAGT
Source organism: Iris macrosiphon (assembly GCA_036927795.1). NCBI lineage: Eukaryota > Viridiplantae > Streptophyta > Magnoliopsida > Asparagales > Iridaceae > Iris > Iris macrosiphon. The sequence continues at coordinate 72,212,870 of JAYESA010000016.1, forward strand.
GTCTAACTGACATATATAATATCATAAATAAAATAGCTAAGTCTCATCGACTGTTGGTACTATCTCAATAGGCTTTACGGGTGCTAACTCAACTGTTTTGCCATCCTTTGACCCGTAGTGCGTAGGACACCAGTCCTCTAATGAATCATCTGAAAAATATATTCAGTCAGGATTGGAGCGAAGTATAACCCAATAGCAGTTCCCATAATTGACAGAAACTATAAAACAACAATAGCAATAAAAATAAATGATGGAAGTAACTGAACTAGCATATATCACGAGAAGAGCATCATGGTAAATAATAACAATAAACTGAGAATAATATGGTGATGAACAATAATGTAATAAACTAGAATAACAGAAATAATATGGTAATGTGTCTTAAAATATTAGTAAGATAATATGATCGACTTGGGCCTATCATGGGCTATATATAAAAAGGTGAGCTAACATGATCATACGTAAGTTGCATGATCTGCTAATTATCACGGGCTACACTAAATTATGGGCTATAAGGTATGATCACATATCCACTAATACTTCTCCAACCCTCGACTAGTACACGGATCCAAATCACGACACGTTATAACACGTATATCACACTGCACGATTTATAATATCATGTACTATGATCACGGTCTATATAATCACTAAGATATCATGATAATCACTGAGTAATCATGAAGCACGATACGACGATCACTGAGTAATCATGATAATAACATCTTATAACCAAGATCCACGTATACTAATCCGTGAAACCATCGTGTTAGGAATTAAATATTTTAATACTAAATACATGAAACCCAGAGGGTATCAAATAAGAAAACTATCAGAGAATGTACTCACCTGTGGTCCTGAGAAACAAGTATAACTCAGTATCCGAGCTTGTGTTACACAAACCTATATATGAAATATCATGTCAATTGGGTGTAATGAATGAGAAATAATTAAAAATGCACTAATATATGCTTTCTAGGTCAATACTAGTTCACACTAGTCCAACTAGGTCAAACTCGACTAATACCTTGATTTTAGGTCTATACCTGGCTTATATGTTGATTACAAGTCTATACTAGTAATTACTAGGTGATACTAGGTCATACCTAGTTTTCTAGGTTCATAACTTGAAGATACTAGCTAAACTAGCTAATATCACTAGGTATCTATATACCTAACTCATGAATACGCTAGCTAATATCATTTAGTAATATTACCTTAGCATCTAAACTAATTATCCACACTTTATAGCTAATACTTTACTTATATTAGACCACACTAGCTAACGTCAAGTTCTAACTAATATTAATTAACACTATACTAGCTAGGTAATTAAGATATAATAACCTCAAGTAAAATTCAAGAGTAATTACACAAATTACCCAAAATGAACCCCGTATCATACCATATCATAAATTATCATGATACGCTCTACTCGTGTCCAATTGTGGATATGTATCTAGTCTCATAGCATCAATCTATGTCTACTTAGATCTAATTGGTCTCATGGCACACACTTTATGTGTCAATCTCAGAATTTTCTCTAATTGGGCACAAAAGCCTATGTAAAAATCATAATAGGGGTCCTATAAACCTATTTCTTCTTCCAATGGATAGCCATAAGCCAAGGAATATTTTCTAATGGTTAAATACATAAATTAGAGTCTAAATTATAGGAGAAATCAGAATTTACCTATTGGGAGATGGATTCCCAATGAATTTCTCAAATGAACATGATCCGGGCACAAGCTCCTTGCCAACTCCACATTCTCCAAGTGCTTCTTGCAATCCAATATCCAATACTTCTTAATTAGTGAAAATAGAAGAAAATAAGAGTGAATTGGGTTGAATTTGATGGAGACATAAGTCAATTTGGGGAAGAACACAATTGGGGATATCTAATTAATGAATTAGTGACATGAGAGAGAGTGAGTCCTTCATATATGGTCGGCCACCTCTTTTCCCCTTCCCATGCAATATACAATGCCCAAGTTACTCCTATTAGTTATTCATGAGGTTTAATTAGGGAGGGCTATATTTGGAAACTTCTAATTCTTCATAAACCTAATCTAATCTCCTTAATTAATTAAGAAAATGGGTCTAATTTAATGTTCGACTTAATTGTGTCATAATAATCTAATAGATCTACTAATGACAAGTCCAAATAAAATAGGCTAGCCCACTAACCAATAAATTAAATAGAATAACATAATATAATTAATTAGTAGTACATAATATAAATATTTAATCACTAAATAATAATATGCTAAATTATAAGAATACCCACATCTAGAAATGTGATAGTGACATATAAGGGGGGTGAATAGAGTGTGTGTTTGCAACAAAATATAATTACCTGGAATATAATCACCAATTAAAAATTAATACGAAGTAAAGGCAGCTACAACTAGCAATATATATGTAGATATACGGGACAAATATATAAGGTAGTTGAGTTGAGAAGAGAGCAAACACAAAAAATAATATTTTATCTTGGTTTTCCTCTGCGATAACTAGTCCAGGCACGAGAACTATTGCTTGGAGTTGTATCCACTATAGTCACCAATAGTGAATTACAAGCTTTGATCCAAAGGCTTGCTAACTTTCTCAAGATTTTGATACAAAGAGCTTGATAACTTCACTACAAAAGAGAAACTGGATGAAATAAGCTATTACAACTCAAGTAGACTTCTAACCGAGATCGTACTCGACACTAGAAGGCTAGGAAGTTGATCTTGGAGATGAAAACGTTTAGGCTCAAGGATATAGCTTATTATAGGATAGAAAGATGAAGAGAAGAGAGTGAGTTCGATGATAAGAATATGAAAAACTATGTCTATTTATAGGTTGTTATGAAACCATGTTTACCTAGAATTCGGAATAGGATATTCAAATTTTTGAACGTTGGAGGCCACAAAATCAGGGATACTATAACTGGCCATTCTTCTAAATTAGCCTGACCGAGTTCAGTCCGAGTTTGGCCAGAATTTGGTCCGAGTTTGGTTAGCCTATTTTAGATAGGTCCAAGTTTTGTTCTGGTTGAAGTTGGTCTGATTTTGGGTGGTTGGATTTTAAGGCTATTTGAGTTTACTAAGTAGTCTTTTTTTAAGTGTGTTGAGGTAGGTTTTTGAGTGGATAGATACTTCAAGTTGCTAATGCGACTTGACTCACATCAGTCCTAGACTCAATAAATTAAAATTACATTGCTGAAATATAAAAAGACTAGACAACAAAAGATGTAAGGACTGTTGCAGATGTCTGTCTTTGGTAGTAGTGAGACTTGACTTTAGCAGGCAAGCTTCAAATCTAGTAGCAATGCTTTTGTATTTAGAATTGGCATTATCAATTACCAAAATTAGGTTGACTGTGACCATTTTATGTCAACAATCTCTTCTATTATGATAATTGACAAATTATGCCAAATACAAATTAGATACTAGGTAGTTTTGATACGAGCTTGAAAAGAGCTCCCCCGTAAGAGAATATTTCTTTTGAAAAGTAGTGAGAGGTGAGAGGAATATTCTGTAAACCTGAAAGGTTGTTTGATCTTTGTAATGAAAATGTATAAATATTTTCATTTATCAGAATCATATTCACTTTTTAGTAATAAATTTTTCAGCAATAAATTTAGTATCTCAACAAATTTTTGCAATATCTCAACAATAAATCAAATAAATCTCAACAATAAATCATATAAATCTCAACAGTCATTTTTGTAATATCTCAACAATAATTTTTGAAATATCTCAACAAAAAATCAAATAAATCTAGTATCTCATTTTTTTGTCATTTCTCTTTGTCATTTTATCATAAGGAGGTAAACAAGGCTCCCCCTAAATAAATAACAAAGTAAAAAGAAATATGAATAAGGTGTGTGTAAAAATGAGTATACATGCATATGTAAACAATTTATCATGGTGAAAAAATTTGAAACAAAATGATTTTATCCTAAGTGCAAGAACATTTAATAAGCCTAACATGTATAGATTGATAACAATATTTTGAAGATTTTTACCAATCACTGAGAAATATCATAAATAAAGCAAAAAGGTTTCTAGTACAACCATAAAGCTAAAATAATATAGGTCCATACAATAATCAAAATACCATAGAATAGAACAAAAGTCGATATCTCCTAAAGCATCACAACATAGCAACAATCACAGGTCATCATCATCTGCAGGGTCTCAGTTAGCGGGTGGTCGTCAAAGTAGGCTCCCGACTGGTCGAAGTACTACTGCATGAATAGATCCTCGATCCAGTAGCTTGGACGAGAAGGATCATGAGCCACTGGGAATGTAGTGATGGGATATTGAGCCTGGTGGAAATGCATGTCTGCTATGGAGTTGGCCAGAGAGTAGGCCTGAATGGTGGTTCGATAATGCTGATCACGGAGACGAGTGATATACATATTATTTTGGTCCTGGTGCTGAGCAGCTATGAAATTGTTCTGTTCACTGTACTGAGCAACTATCAACTCGTTCTTTAGTCAAAACTGCTCGTAAAATATCTCTTGGATAAAATCTAAGGTAGCAGACGGTGTAGAGGAGGATAGTGCAGATACTGTTGGAGTGGATGTGGCAGGCGGTTTGGGGTCTGCCGGGACAACAGGGTTAGCAGGAGCTTCATAATCAGATACAGAGTCATCATCAAAAGAAAAATTAGGATCTGTTTTGCGAGCCTTGGACAGGTAGGCTAGCTTAGAGAGATTAGTCGGCTAATCCATAGGAATATGGAAGTGCTCGAAGATGATGTGTAGGTATATAGCATAAGAAATTGGTGCTTGTCCACACAACAGTTAATCATATGTCCGATGATAGTCTTAGGAAGGCTGAAAGGAGTGGAGGTATTAAAATAATACAAAAGGAACATCTTTCAATAAGAAACCTCATCCTATGAGGTATGCTTGGGTAGGATGGTAGAGTAGATAATCCGATGAAGTTCATAGAAATATTGGTTAAGGTAATGGACATGGAACTTTCCGGTGGGACAACGATAAAGATGACATAAGATATCCTTGAATGAATCGATGGTCATATCATCTACAAAATTTAGTTTATCGATACTAACTATACCATCACCCTTATTTGGGATTTTAAGGATTTTGCCCAAAGTTAAATCGTTAAACTCAATGTTTATTCCACCGACCCTTGAGAATATAGTGCTCGTATCATGAGAAAGATTACAATAAAATATTCTAATTGTATTAAGGTATATGGGTTTTATATTAGTAACTAGACGATCAAGATAAAATTAAATAAATTTTGGTTTTTTTATGAAAAGTAGTAAATTTTATAGGACTACCCTTGCAAATATTTCTCTTAACAAAATCATTAAACCAAGAGTTTGAAGATTCAATGGATATGAAGATGAATTAACCAAATTTATCGGCGTTGGGCATAATGGAAGAAAATAGAGAGTGTTGAACATCCTCAGGAGGATGAGAAGATAAGGCTTCATTAACTTTCTTCTTTTTTCCAAATTTAGGAGCCATGAAATATAGGAGTAAGATATACCTCAAAGAAATGGATTAGAGTGATGGAGAACCAAGAGGAGAGCCCATATCCAAAGTTTTGAGAGAAAAGAGTTGTAAACACCCTCACCCAAAATTAGGCCTACTTGGCTTAGATAGAGAGATTATGGCTAATTAGAATCCAATTAGAAATAGAACACGATATTTTATTAATTATACAAGATTTATATCACTTAGCTCACCTTACCGTTGCTTCGATAATTGGAGGACTACACTAGCCATTGCCTTCCTACAAATTTTACAACCTTGTCCTAGGCGTGACCGCCTACCATTCTGACCTTGGTGTAACTTATAATTATGCTCTCTTGTGCTACATTTTAGTCGCATAATATTTATCGCGAAAGTTTATATTTAATTCTATAATAATTCTATCTTTGTATCCTTGTGCGTTTCAATCAAAATTGGAGATACAATCTTGACCCGTTTTGTGCAACCTAATTTATGATAATATCCTTGTGCGTCCATGACACTTGTATCCTACCAAATTTTATTCTCATGTACTTGTAATTATTTCCAGAATATCGTGCGCATTAATTTTAATTAATTTAACCATATTTCCATCTTTGTGCAATTTTCTAAATTGATGTGCGCAGTGTTCACCCCGTTGGACACGACACGTAAATAAACCCATTTCTTCTTTATGTATATTTTTCTATAATTTTTGGGAGTGATTAATTCAACATCAAGCTCCTTAAACATTGGTCCTCCAAACTTCGAACCAAGTACAATCCCAGCCATTCGATTTGAATCCATTTGAATCCTAGCCCTTGAAATCCTACATGACAAGTCAAGGCCTTTTCCAAGTGTTGACCAAGTCAAACTATTCCTAGTTCAACCCAACCCCATGTACTTATAAATACATCCTTTCTTTTACTGTTACTTTTTTCTTATTCCTAAATCCTAATAACCCCAACCGACATCTCCTTCCCCATCCCTATCGAACCACCCTCGACCCCTCGCCGGAGTCCAGTCTTGCTGGAGCCCTGGACCCCCGCCTCTCCTCAAAATCGCCCAGCCGACCACCTCGCCTCTCCTTCACCGCCGGAACCGAGCACGCTCGCCTGAAGCACAGCCCGACCCCTCATCCGGCCGACTACACCACCACCATCGTCCCCATCACCAATAAACATCTTCCCGAGCCTCCACCAGTCGACATCTCCTCCATCCCGATGTCAGCCACCCACGCCGAGCAACCCCCTCCGCCTGACTCGAACGAGCAGTCCCGCTGCTCTCGACTGAGCCGAGCCCCCATCGCTGAACTCCCCTCGCCAGAACGCTGACTGCCAATCATCCCAGCAGCACCACCTCTCCCTCTCTTCCTCCTCTCATCTGAATATCCCTCCGGCCATCTCATCCCTCGATCCCGCTTGAGGCCGGAGCTCCACCTGCACCTCTCCAATCTCGAGTACAGCTCCCAGTCGACCACAGCACCACATCGAAGACCGAAACACCGAGCCCCTCTCCTCCTTCCTCCACCTCTCCCTGCTCCCCTCATCGACCACACCCTCCTGCACCACGACTCCCTGAACCACCCGACCAGATCTTACCTTCTCCTCTTCCCTGTCCTCCTTCCTTCCTGCTCCTCCTCGACGGCCTGAGCATGGCCGGAACAGTAAACTCCGGCCAACAACGACTTCACCATCATCATACTCATCATCATCTTCACCATGAACATCATCATCATCATAACCATCATCTTCACCTAACATCATCATCATTATCAACATCACCCCATCATCACCATCTCATCATCATCACCAACACCAACCCTAATCACCACATTACCATCCACATCATCGTCCTCATCATCACCATCATCTACATCATCATCCTCGTCATCACTATCATCCATATCATTATCTACATCATCACCATCACCCTATCATCGTCATCACCATCACGTAATCATCTTCTTAATCATCACCATTATCATCATCATCGTCACTATTGTCGCCATTATCATCATCATCACCGCCATAGTAACCTTCATCGTCGTCAACGTTGTCATCATCGTCGTTTACCATCATCGCCGTCATCGTCAATCTCGTGCACGTATATGCCCGCACAGGTTCGTACCTGTCCCTTTCCTTCTTTTTATGTGTGTGCTTGTGTATCTGCTATTAGGACATGAGTATTACTTTATGACTGTTAGTTGATATCGGACCCTGAGTCGGTGAACCCAATGACTTGTACAGGTACACATATGCGTATTAGAATTTAAGTGATATATATATATATATATATATATATATATATATATATATATATATATATATATATAGAGAGAGAGAGAGAGAGAGATGTATTATATAAGTAAATATTTGCTTATGACTATTTATGTATTTATATTGTACGACCCTAGGACAATGTGGATTATCCCGTGTTTACCTTGACCATGTTAACCCTAAGAACATGTTAGATGATCACCTTGCATACATTTGTGTACTGGCCTAGACACATATTATTTTGACTGTCTGATTTTGATACAACATTTAATATAGGACACCCGCGTAATTAGTCGCACAATTGATCGTGTTTGTTGACCAGTGTTACCCCTAGCATACCCTCGAGTCAAGTGCATATATGGTTGTGTATGTACTAGTGTAATGACTGATGTTGTATTACATTATATTATGTGTATATAGGATATTGTATTTATTTACACGACTTCCGGAACAGATTATTGGTACTACGTAGCTTTATTTCCAGGCAAGTATACCTTTCCTTTGTTGTACTTTTTAAATTATGTATTATTATTTATATGTTTATTATTTTAATATTATATAACTGTGCGCGTCTGAGAGAGACTCGGGTATAGTCAACGAAGGCGTTGACGTTAGGACTTGTGTCTGACCTAGTGTCTAATAGACCAACCTAAAGTTATGGAGTTATCGGTATGACTCCCCTGGCCTTGACTCGTATCATTGCATGTCACAGAGTGACTTCATGTAGGAACGCGTGCCTCATAATCGACTGGCCATCGGTGTGAGTAACACGTGTGACGGTATTTAGCTTATTTGTTTATTTCTTTAGAGACTTGCATTATAGTACGAGATGTCCACGTCGTGTTCGCGACTTGTACATTTGCATTGGGCGGGGAGGACGACTAGTAGGCTTATGGGACACCCACTTCCTTTATTCAGTTTCCATGCTCGACGGGGCGATATGGACGATACATTATTCAGTTTCCACGTTCTTCGGAGCGATATGGACGTTATACTATTCAGTTTCCATGTTCTTCGGAGTGATATGGACGTTATACTATGCAGATTCCAAGCTCTTCAGAGCTGGACGTTATTATATTATGCCCTCATATGGGGGCATATGTGGCATATACTAGCCAGTCATGACGATTGGTGAATTATGTCAGCATATGTCTAGCCTACACTTCCCATACGCACTAAGTTGTCCTCAACTTGCATTTCACTTAGCTGGTTAGTTCACCCTTGAGTTTTTACAGTATTTACTTTATGACATGCTTCTATGTATCTTTTTATGTCCCTCTGAGGACCTGGTCCCTTTTCAGGTGTAGATGTTCATAAGTATTCGTAGGAGCGCAGATCCGGACTTGCTACGTATATTCCGAGGAGGTCTTCCCTTCGAGTCTCAGTGGTTGATAGTTGTTGTACTTATATTATATTTGTCTTGTTTATTCTATATTCTAATTCGGTAGTGGATTTGTTTCCATCCGACTGTCATCTTTAGATACTTTATATTGAGATCTAGTTCATAGATATTGATTATTTATTTATATTTAATTTTCGTGGATGAGATTTAGAATATACCCTATGACTTGCGATATATTTACCACTTATGAATTATTGTTCATTATACATCGTACGAATGTGTTATGGTTTCCATATATTGGAGTTGCCATGTACATGCGGCTGGCATGCTTACATGTCCTAGTCCTACGTATTTTGGGACTGGGGTGTGACATATTTTTAGTGGTGGCCCATGCAGGTCGAGAGCATATTGTCTCGGTTACGTTACTGTACCGAGCAAGTCTGCACCTAGGATTAGAGTATAGGATCTAATCTACAATTGACTATGATTCACATTCCTTTCAATCTGTTCTATCTAAACTATTGCTTCATGCTTAATTCATGTGCTTCCCTAATGGTTCCTTGAGTATAGCCTTCCCCTAGAATATAGAAATCCCTATTATTAGGATGATAATTAGGGTAACATTCCTAAGAAGAACACAACTAGAGTATTAACACATCACTAAGTTAGAATACTTAATAAACCCTAGCATCCCTTACCTGTAGATGGATTGACCATTATCCCTTGATAACTAGGGATGACTTGAGAGTGGTATAGACACTACTAGAGTTAGTTAGAAGTTTAACCATATTGTTTGATCCTAGTATTGAGAAAATAATAGAAATCTAAGGTTGAGTATTAGGACTAAATCTAACTTTTATAGTGAGATAGTATTATAGAACTATAAATTTAGCTCATTGTCTTGATATTAGCAGAATAACACCCTAGGAAACCAAGAGGAATGCATATAGCATTTTCCTCGATCAAACCTCAAACACAGATATTAGCATCCCACCTCCCCTTAGAAAAACTATGGTATTATCTAGAGTCCCTCTATTTTTAATTCAAATCTTGTTCCTCTGAAAACTTAGCGCTCGCTAAATTTGCGCGCCGACTAATTATGTTTTTCTATTCTTCATCTTTCAATTCGTGCCACCTAACCTTTTTGATTTTAGGCCAAGTGATTTTATTCTATGATAGGATATATAGTGTGGTAGGATTATAGTTGTAATCTTGATTTTAAAAATTTAGTGCTTGGTAGTTAGAGCTTGATAGTTTTGAGTTGTTCTTATAGATTATGACTTGATGATTACCCTTTAGTTTTGGATCACGTAATTTGTACCCCCACTTCGATACGAGTTATATCCCCTTTCCCCTTGAAGGCCAGTAACTTTCTGTCACTACCCGATTCTAGAAAATAGGATTTATTTTTTATTTTTTATTTAGTAAATTGTGTATTATATTTAATTAATTATATTTATATTTAATTAGTGATTGTATTATTTTTAATTGATTATTTTAGGGTTTTGGCTAGCCTGGACCCGTGTCAGACCCTAGTAGACCCATTTTCGACCCAGCCCACTCCCTAGTGAGACTTATTTTTAGGTTTATAATATTTATTATATTTTTAGTGGGTTAGTTGGAGAGATTTGGAGTTAGTTTGAGTGCTTTTGGAACCCGAAACCCAAACCCAAACCCAAGTGTGTGGAGGGCATTTTGGACTTTTGGTCATTAGTGGAACCCTTATTTATGTATGGCCGGCCCCTATTCCCAGCCCCACACCCGCACACCAGCAGCCCCAGCCCCCTACTTCTTCTTCTTCACTTCTTCTTCTTCTCCACTTCTTCTTTCTTCTTCCTTTCTTCTCTCCAAGTAAGTGTTCTCATCTTTTCTTCCTTTTTTCTTCCATTCCTTCTTCTTTTGTGTGAACCCTAACCTTGCATTTTCTCTAACCTAGGTGTGTAGAGCCTAGATTTAGTGTGGAGGCTAGATTTGGAGGCTTGGAGCTTGAGGGAGGTGATTTCAAGTAGATCGGAGACTTTGGCCTTGGGATTCCAACTCCCAAGAGGTAAACCCAAACTTTCCCCTTGCTAATTACTCTAATGTAGTGTAATTAGTGGATTAGAACCTTCCTAGACCCTAAGCCTACCCGTGGGAGGAAGTTGGAACTAGTTTGGTTGAGTTTAGAGACTTTGACATTAGGTTTTGTGTCAATTTCGGGTGGAATCCGAATTTGGCCCAATTTTGGGTGATGCCCTAGGTTAGACGGACCTAGGTAGATGTTTTCGGGTGTCTTGAGGGTGAGTGCATGTCTCCGTTCGGACACGGGAAGTCGTGTCGCGGAGAAACGGGCGTTTCGGGCGAATTTGGGGTTTTCGTCGTCGTCGATTCTAAGTGCATGCGCGTTTTTGCCACGGACCTAGAATCGACGCGGTAGCATTTTTTCTAGGATCTAGACATCATTTAGAACTCGTGGATAAATTTTGGGCTGATTCCGAGTTGGTTTGGTGTACGTTTCAGGAGATTTTCTGAACCGCACACCGCGTGTTCGTCGAAATGACCGAACGACCATTTCGACTTGGTTTCCTAGTTTCGGGCTTGTGCGCGCATTGGGTTAGCATCGGGGAGTGTGTGCTAGAGTTCTCGGGTTATATTTTATATATTTATAGGTATTTGTGCGTGTCGGGACCGTTGGACGGGCGTTGGAGAGTGTTGTGTGCGTGGTTGTGTGTTGGGGTTGAGTTGTGTTTATATATATATATATATACATATATATATATATATATATATATACATATATATATATATATATATATATATATATATATATATATATATATATGTATATATATATATATATATATATATATATATATATATGTATATATATATATATATATATATATGTATATATATATATATATATATATACATATATATATATATATATATATATATATGTATATATATATATATATATATATATATGTATATATATATATATATATATGTGTATTTATATCTATGTGCTTGTGTATGTATATGTCTATATGTAAGTGTATATATATATGTGTATAAGTGTGCGTGTGTGTGAATGTATATATATATATATATATATATATATATATATATATGTATAAATATGTATGTGTATATATATATATATCTTTGAGTGTGTGTGTATATGTACAAATATATATTTGTGTGTGTGTGCATATATATATAAATAGGTGTGTTTATATATGTATATAGATTAGTGTGTGTCTATGTATATATAGATGTGTGTATTTATTTACCTATATGTAAGTGTGTGTGTGTTAATATATATAGTGTGTCATTGTGTTTGTGTGCGAGGCGAGCGAGGCGAGCAAGGGGGAGGGCAGCAGGCTGCAGCAGCCACATCAGCAGCAAGTGCAGCAGCAGCTGCTGCACTACAGCAGCAGCACAGCAGCAATATGCACAGCAGCAGCAGCATGTAAAGCAGGCAGCAGCAGCAATGCAAGCTGGCAAGGGAGCAGTAGCAGCGAGGCTTGGGTAGTTAGCTAGGTAGTAGCGAGGGTGAGTGAGTTATAGAGGTAGATTGATAGATAGATAATAGAGATAGATTTATAAATAGATAGCTAGATAGATGGATTGATAGATAGTTTATTAGATAGATGGATAAGTAGTTGAATAGATAGTTAGCTAGATACGTGGATAGATAGTTAGATAGATATGTAGATTAATAGGTAGATAGTTAATAGATAGATAGTTATATCTATCTAAGGTATAGATATATAAACCTATAGCTATATATATCTATAGATATCTAGATAGATATATATATACATATATATGAGTTTAGGTAAGGTATGTATATGTTGTGGTTGTGGATACCTATATATATATACATAGATACTTAGATATATATAATATATGATAGATATATATTTTTAGCCTAGATTATAGCTAGATATATATATATCTACATACCTAGATAGCTAACTAATAGCTAGTTTGAGGGGTTTTAGAGCGATACCTCAATACCTTGAGATACCGAGGTATCTCAATACCTTGAGATATCCAAGGTATTGAGTTTCGAGCGGAGTTTTTGAGCAATAGCCTAGGAACAGTATTGGAGTAATTTTTATATGCTTATGTATATATATTTACGCGTGCTAGCATAGGTTTTAGCGGGTTTAGGCGGGGTGTGTGGCCTAGGGCGAGGTATCGGATACCGTGGGTATCCCGGTATCTCGAGGAGGCGAGTTTGAGAGTTTTCTAGCTTAATGAGCTCGGTTTAACCTAGAATTTCAGGGACATCCTAGTTTGACCTAGCTTTGAACATAATTATCCCTGTTGACCGTAAAAGTCAACATTTGACCTAGTTTTGACCTAGAGTTGACTTTTGGATCCCGGGTTGACTTTTTGACCCGAATTTCACCGGTTTGACCCGTTCGACCTAGAATAGCCCCAGAAGCCTATTTTTAATTATTTTATATCAATTTAAATCCTTAGAACCCTGTTTAATTCTACTTGTCGTAATAGATTCTTGCGACACCGGTCCAGATCTCGATCCTCATCAGTTGCTCAGGACATCAAGCGAGTACCTACCTCTGATAGTTTCTATTTTATGATAGCATTTATATCACCTGTTCTAGAACTGTGATACTTGATTCTGACACATTGTTACACGAGCTGGTACTAGTGGATCCCGTCATGAGATGCTATCCCCCTAACCGTGTTCAGCGGGTACTCTATCACGTCTATTTCATCATGTGCTTCGGGTATTGATTCTCATGTGCTATCATGTGCTTCTTGTGCTCTCGTTTTCGTGTGCATGAGCTATTATCATGTACGTAGCGTGTTGTGGTTGGATCCAAGAGTATTAGTGGAAGAGGGGAGTATGAGTTGGTTATGTGATCAAAGCCAAACAGTATTCATGTGTATGTCGGTTATGCAACTCACGCATAACGGAGTTATCGTAGTATTTTTCATGTGCAACCTAAGCCGATCACATAACGAACTTGTGCTCAAGGAACTTAGCTAGTATTCATGTTTTCTCACCTGCAGTTATTTTTCCACTACTTGTATTGTTCTCCAGTTTACTTGTAGCTCCTTATTGTGCTCCAGCATATATTTATTTCCTGTGCATCTTGTATACTTTCAGATTTATGTACTTTGCTCCAGACCTGACTGGGCATATTTTTTTCAGAGGATCCTGAGGATTATTGCCCGACGTTCTACGGGCCGGGTGTTGACGAGGGTTGTGACCCCGAGATTGAGGAGGAGTGCGCCGAGGAGACGCCTTTAGCGCCCTAGTTAGCTAGGTGGGTTTCCTGGGTTGTTCCCAGTGGTTTATTTCTGGATGATTGTACTTATTCTTTTGATGCTATGAGATATTGTAGATATTATAGACTTGGACTGTATTTTGGATATTGTCTTGCTCTGTGTTTCTTTGTTTCCTTTTGCTATCATATCGTGCTTTTACTCTTCCCCTAGATTTTGTGATTGAGAGTTCATATATATATTACGTGGTTGTCCTCCTTTTGGAGAGGATTATTTATATATATATATTGCGTGGTTGCCCTCCTTTTGGAGAGGTTATGGCAGATTTTTTGTGAGATATATAGATATGGTTGACCTAGAACGGACCTTACAGCATTCTACTGCCGATTCTGTGGCGTAGGCTGGACGTACCCATGACTCATGCCCGATTTCTCGGGTGCGGGTCGTGACACTTTCCCATACTTACTATTGAGACCTTTGTTCTATAATCACTATGATTAAGACTTAAGATGACCATTATCTATATAATGTAATAGGATACCCTAATCAGTACCAAGATCTTTCCCTCGTATGCCCTAACAATAGTTTCTACTTCATTTACAAGGACCAAGTTATTTTGTAGAATCTCCTTTAAGGCAGTTGCAGTATTAGCTTATTATTTTAAGTTGGGTAGTATGCCTCACAACATAGTATCACATAGTCCTCTTGACTCATTAATGAAGTGTAACTGAATGACATTAATTGTATACTAGCATAAGACGATAGTGTTTATTCAGACTATAGAACTTAGAGGCCCATACCCCTATTTGGTCGACTAGCGACTTAGACAAGGAGTTAGTATGACAACTGTAGAGATTGTAGAGTCTTATCTTCTGTGTGAACTTGAATTACTATGTACCTTCTTTCATCATGATCCAGCATATTTATAATTTATGTACTACCTTAACTGATGCCGCTATTGTAGCCTAGTTTTGCAGGCTTATTCTTTATCGAGCTTGTTCATGACATATGTATTATTGGACTGCTACGCTAATACATTGTCTAAATCAGAATCAGTATATTAAGGTCTAGCGAACCTTAGTGCGCTTGGTTCGCTCTTCGCATGACTACTTTATGTGGATTAAGATATATAGTAGTAGACGAATATACTTGCCTCTAGACATGTCTGAGCATATCATATCAGTTACATAACTGTTCCAATATGAACATGCAAATAGGAATCTACCAAATAGGATTTCAATCCACAGCTACCTTGATAATTCCCATTTGAATTCTTTAAACGCCTTAATTTCCATACTTCTATTCTATTACCTTCCCTTTGGACTCTTTATTATTGTTTTTCGTTCTTCCTTATTTCGGAAAGACGAAACCTCATGCTTAGTATAAGTTTGATATACAAAGAATACTAGATATACCCCATAGGCCAATCATATTACTAGATGACTATCTTTTATAATTGATTAAGGGTATATCATATATGATATATTTGGTGTTAAATTTTGAGGATTGAATAACATGAGTAAATAATTTTAGGAATATCTTTCTTAAATGTATAGCCTTATGCGATAGATGGGTAAATTCTAAGTTGGGTAGAAGTAGCATTATCAACTTGAGAGAAATTTCTGTTAAATTGTGATCAAGTAAGAGTAGATTGAGAGATTAAGTTATGTTAAATATGGAAAATTTTAGAAGAAGGAGTTAGAGGGTTGGTATTTAATGAATTTTTGAAATATTGATATTTTGGACCAAATAATTATAATTTGAGCAGGACTTAAATTTTGAGTATTGAAGGTTGAAATCATCTATTTAAATCATGAGGAAAATAAATAGAACACTAAACATGAACATCGACGGATTGGATTCCAAATTTGATGATTTGAATTAAAAATTAAGTTTTGATTTATTGGATCACCTATTTGAAATATTGAGGATGTAAATTGAATGTAAAATTTGAAGAGTACAGAATTCACAAGTTAAAAATAGAAATAATATTTGATTATAATTGTTTTCTAAAGGAGATTATGATAGTTGGAGATTCCAATATAAATTTTGATGCGAGATGTCATATAGATTTGAATTAGATTTGGATGGGGATTTTTAATTTGAAAATCGAGAAGATAGTATAATGTGTTGAAGTTTGATCTAAACAATGGTTAATTTAATTTGAAAGTGATTGCGAAGGATTTGAACAAGTTTTAAATTTTTGGGAAGAGATTGCAATAGACTTGCCTTACGTACGCATGTGAAGAAATTATCCAATTATGCCTTATTTTAATTTCGAGGACGAAATTATTTTTAAGTTGGGTAGATTATAAACTCTCTCACCCAAAATTAGGCCTACTTGGTTTAGATAGAGAGATTATGGCTAATTAGAATCCAATTAGAAATAAAACACATCATTTTGTTAATTATACAAGATTTATATCACTTAGCGCACATTACTGTTGCTTCGAAAATTGGAGCACTACACTAGCCATTGCCTTCCTACAAATTTCATAACCTTGTCCTAGGCGTGACCGCCTACCATTCTGACCTTGGTGTAACTTATAATTATGCTCTCTTGTGCTACATTTTAGTCGCACAATATTCGTCGTGTACGTTTATATTTAATTCTATAATAATTCTAACTTTGTATCCTTGTGCGTTCCAATCGAAATTGGAGACACAATCTTGACCCATTTCGTGCAATCCAATTTATGATAATATTCTACTCTGAGTCTTCTATGTCCATGACACTTATGTCCCACCAACTTTTATTCCTATGTACTTCTAATTAATTCCAGAACACCTTGCGCATTAATTTTAATTAATTTAACCAAATTTCCATCTTTGTGCAATTTTCTAAATTGATGGGTGCTTTTATGCAAAAATGCATTAAGGTGTCCACCTCGTTGGACACGACACATGAAAAAACCTATTTCTTCTTTATGTACATTTTTCTATAATTTTTGGGAGTGAGTAATTTAACATCAAGCTCCTTAAATATTGGCCCTCAAAACTTTGAACCAAGTGCAATCCTAGCCATTCGATTTGAATCCATTTGAATCCTATCCCTTGAAATATTACATGAAAAGTCAAGGACTTTTTCAAGTGTTGACCAAGTCAAACTATTCCAAGGTCAACCCAACCCCATGTACCTATAAATACATTATTTCTTTTACTTTTACTTTTTTTCTTATTCCTAAATCCTAAGAACCCCAGCCGACATCTCCTTCTCCATCCCTGTCGAACCACCCTCCACCCCTCACCGGAGTCCAGTATCGCCGGAGCCCTGGACCCCCGCCACTCCTCAAACTCGCCTAGCCGACCACCTCGCTTCTCGTTCACCGCTGAAACTGAGCACGCTCACCTGAAGCACAGCCCGACCCCTCCTCCAGCCGACTGCACCACCACCATCGTCCCCATCACCAATAAACATCTTCCCAAGCCTCCACCAGTCGACATCTCCTCCATCCCGACGTCAGCCACCCACGCCGAGCAACCCCCTCTACCTGACTCGACCGAGCAGCCCCGCTGCTCTCGACTGAGCCGAGCCCCCATCGCTGAACTCCCCTCGCCTGAATGCTGATTGCCAATTATCCCAGCTTTACCACCTCTCTCTTTCTTCCTCCTCTCGTCTGAACATCCCTCCGGCCATATCCTCCCTCGACCCCGCCTGAGGTCGGAGCTCCTCCTGCACCTCTCCAATCTCGAGCATAGCTCCCAGCCGACCACTGCACCACGCTGGAGACCGAAACACTGAGCCTCCTCTCCTCCTTCCTTCACCTCTCCCTGCTCCCCTCCTCGACCACACCCTCCTGCACCATGACTCCCTGAACAACCGGGCCAGATCTTACCTCCTCCTCTTCCCTGTTCTCCTTCCTCTCTGCTCCTCCTCGGCCGCCTGAGCATGGCCGAAACAGTAAAGTTCTGCCAGCAACGACTTCACCATCATCATGATCATCATACTCATTATCATCTTCACCATGAATATCATCATCATCATCATAACCATCATCTTCACCTAACATCATCATCATTATCAACATCACCCCATCATCACCATCTCATCATCATCACCAACACCAACCCTAATCATCACATCACCGTCCATATCATCATCCTCGTCATCACCATCATCCACATCATTATCCTCGTCATCACCATCATCCACATCATTATCCATATCATCACCATCACCCTATCATCGTCATCACCATCACCTAATTATCTTCTTAATCATCACCATTATCATCATCATCGTCACTATTGTCGCCATTATCATCATCATCATCACCTCTATAGTAACCCTCATCGTCGTCATCGTCGTTTACCATCGTCGTTGTCATCGTCAATCTCGTGCACATACACGCTCGCTCAGATTCGTACATGTCCCTCTCCTCCTTTTTATGTGTGTGCTTGTGTATATGCTATTAGGACATGAGTATTACTTTATGACTGTTAGTTGATATCGGACCCTGAGTCAGTGAACCCAATGACTTGTATGCATACATATACGCGTATTAGAATTTAAGTGATATATATATATATATATATATATATATATATATATATATATATATACATATATAGATGGATGTATTATATAAGTAATTATATGCTTATGACTATATATATATTTATATTGTACGACCCTAGGACACTGTGGATTATCCCGTGTTTACCTTGACCATGTTAACCCTAAGAACATGTTAGATGATCTCCTTGTGTACATTTACGTATTGGCCTAGACACATATTATTTTGACTGTCTGATTTTTTAAACAATATTTAATATAGGACATCCGCGTAATTAGTCGCACAATTGATCGTGTTAGTCGACCAGTGTTACCCCTAGCGTACCCCTGAGTCCAGTGCATATATGGTTGTGTATGTACTAGTGTAATGACTGATGTTGTATTGCATTATATTATGTGTATATAGGATATTGGATTTATCTGCGCGACTTCCAGAGCAGGTTATTGGTACTACGCAGCTTTTTTGCCAGGCAAGTATACCTTGCCTTTGTTGTACTGTTTAAATTCGGTATTATTAGTTGCATGTTTATTATTTTAATATTATATAACTGTGCGCGTCCGAGAGAGACTCGGGTGTAGTCAACGAAGGTATTGACGTTAGGACTTGTGTCTGACCTAGTTTCTAGTAGACCTACCTAAAGTTGTGGAGTTATCGGTATGACTCCCCTGGCCTTGACACGTATCATTGCACGTCACAGAGTGAGTTCATGTAGGGACGCGTGCCTTATACTCGACTGGCCATCGGTGTGAGTAACACATGTAATGGTATTTAGCTTAGTTGTTTATTTCTTTAGAGACTTGCATTATAGTACGAGATGTCCAAGGCGTGTTCGCGACTTGTATATTTGTATTGGGCGGGGAGGAAGACTAGTAGGCATATGGGACACCCACTTCCTTTATTCAGTTTCTACACTCGACGGGGCGATATGGACGATACACTATCCAGTTTCCACGTTCTTCGGAGCGATATGGACGTTATACTATTCTGTTTCCATGTTCCTCGGAGCGATATAGACGTTATGCTATACAAATTCTAGGCTTTTCGGAGCTGGACGTTATTATATTATGCCCTCATATGGGGGCATATGTGGCATATACTAGCCAGTTATGACAATTGGTGAATTATGTCAGCATATGTCTATCCTGCACTTCCCATACAGACTAAGTTGTCCTCAACTTGCATTTCACTTAGCTGGTTAAATCAACCTTGAGTTTTCACAGTATTTACTTTATGGCATGCCTCTATGTATCTTGTTATGTCCCTCTGAGGACCTGGTACTATTCCAGATATAGATGTTCATGAGTATTCGTAGGAGCGCAGATCCAGACTTGCTACATATATTCCGAGGAGGTCTTCTCTTCGAGTCTCATTGGTTGATAGTTGTTGTACTTATATTGTATTTGTCTTGTTTATTCTATATTCTAATTCGGCAGTAGATTTATTTTTATTCGACTGTTATCTTTAGATACTTTATATTGAGATCTAGTTCATAGATATTGGTTATTTATTTATATTTGATTTTTGTGGATGAGATTTAGATTATACCCTGTGACTTGTGATATATTTACCACTTGTGAATTATTGTTCATTATACAGCGTACGCATGTGTTATGGTTTCCATATATTGGAGTTGCCATATATATGCGGCTGGCATGCTTACGTGTCCTAGTCCTACGTATTTTGGAACTAGGGCGTGTTAAGAGTCCTTAGGGAAGAAGATCACCAAACTAGGGTTAGGGTTTTAGAAAGGATGGTTTTGTTCAGATAGGGAAGAAGCGGGGATTGAAGGGTTTATATCAAAACCGAAAGCTACTGCTGCTGCTGGAAGACCGAGTTCGGCCCAAACTCGATTAGGGACCGAACTCGATCTGAGTTCTGTCCCTCCCTAGGTTCTAAAAACCTAGTCTAAGATACTACAGATTTAAAGTAATTTTAAGAGTAGTAAAAATATGCCTTAAAAAATATAATCAATTATGAGGGATGTGAAGTATCAGAGAAAAAAATCATCAAAAATGTTTTTAAAGAGAATTCAATTCTTGACGGAGTAAAACATATAATTTACAAGATTTCAAATTATATAGCTATAAATACTTTAAAAGTGTAATCAAAAAGTGTAATCTTTGTAGAATAAATCCAAAGAAATTCAATGACGATATTTTTATTTCAGAAATGTTTGTAAATAATTCTGTGTATATTGTTGCTCAGTGAGATCTCAAATATCATTAATTAGCTATAGGGGTCGTATCTCAGCTAGCAGTTGTTCGAAGACGCTTGAGTACTGAGTCGCTTAAGGTTGGTTATACCTTGTTGACAGAAGAACCCTTTCGGCTTATTTTTAAAATAATTTTGACTTTTAGAGAACTTAGATTTGAAAGAATTTTGACAAAGTATTTCTTAATATCAGAATATGAACAGAGTAATTTAGCAAAAGATTCATGCAACCATATCGTGATAGTTAATTTCTAGAAAAAAAAATCTGAACAAATATAAATTGATCTTACCAAATGAATTTATTAGTCATATTTTTGTTGGCGCATTTGCCATGAAGATGCCCTTATAGCTTTTTCCATCACCAACATATTTCTTGATATTACGTCGTGACGCAGAGCATTCCACCTATGCGATTAGTAAAAGACTTTGGTATCCTAGATTTGAATTCGTAGTGATTAGTTTTAGGAACCTAAATAAATATGTTCATATTTACCATTTTTTAGCCTTACACAGATGTGAGGTGTGACCTTTCAAACTACAATTGTGACATATAATATGATTATTTGTGTTTGAAACAGGTGCGAAAACCTAATGTGTGACATGAACATTCTTCCATAGTTTTTTATAGATGAAAGCGTGATTGTGTGACTTTCTAGCTTTCTTGTCATTCCTTTGAAAGATTCCCGTGTTAGTGACCTTTTGTAGAGTCACGTATCGTACGTGTTTGGTACTAGATTGAGCATTAGGATGAACAACCTACTTACCCAATCTAATCTCTAATTTTTTATGTTAGTACATAAATCTTCATGTTTAGTAGTAAGAGCATCAATTCTAAGTAAGGCACCAGATTACTTCTTCCTTTCCTTTTCTAAGTCCTCCTTAAGTTTATAATTTTCTTAATTGCTTTCATCAAAATAGTCAAGGGCTTCTTGTAAGCTAAGCTTAAGTTTATAGATTTTAACAGAGTCATCAAGAAAGGAATTGTCTCTAGTTTCTTTAAGTAAATAGATGAACTACTCATTTTTGAGCTGATAGGACTTAATATCCTTTATGGCTAGCTCATAGTTATTCCTAAGCTTCTTGAAATCTTCAAATAAATTATTAAAAGCATCAGATAATTCGTCGTAGGAAAAATCTTTAACTGATGATTCATCATTTACCCCGCTTACTATTAGGCATATATTTGTAGTATGTTGAGGGTTTTTTACCCTCGAGTTGCATGCTTCATTCTCAGATAAAATGCTTGCATCTTTCCCAAAGCTTATTGCCTTTTCATTTGGGTAGAGACTTGTAGTGTCATATGATTCTTCTTTTTCTTCGGAGTTGCTTTCTTTGTCTTCTTCGTCGCTCTCATAAGTTGCTTCTAGTAGTTTCTATATTTCAAATGATGTGTTGTATGATAAAATACATTGCCTTTGCATCATAGCTTGCAGATTTTTATTTATCTTTAGTATATTCATCATCTTCCTTGTTAATATTTTTGTAGCCATTAGTAACACACGACCATTAATCAAAGCCAAAAGATTTTAAGACAATACACTTTTGTGCTTTCCAGAAAACATAGTCAGTACCATCAAATAGTGGTGGCCTATCTGGATATTAATTAATATGAAGTAAAGGCAGTTATAGTTAGTAATATATATGTAGATATGCAAGACATATATATAAGGTAGTTTAGTTGAGAAGAAAAAAAATGCAAACATCGAGATTTTGTCCTAGTTTTTCTCAGAAAGGACTAGTCCAGGTCCGAGAACTCTTGCTCGGAGTTGTATCCACTAAAATCACTAATAGGAAATCACAATCTTTGTTCCGAAGGTTTGCCACTTCTTTACAACCACAAGCTTTGATCCAAAGGATTTCTAACTTCCTCAAGATTTTGATTTGAAGAGCTTGATGACTTCATAACAGAAGAGAAACTTGATGGACCAAGTTATTACAAATCAAGTAGACTTCTAACCGAGATCGTACTTGGCACTAGAAGTCTAGGAAGGCGATCTTGGAGGTGAAAAAGTTTAGGCTCAAGGATATAGTTCATATAGGATAGAAAGATGAAGAGAAAAGATTGAGTTAGATGATAAGAATGTAAAAATATATGCCTATTTATAGGTTGTTACCAAACTGAGTTTGACCATAATTCGATATAGGATATTCAAATTTTTGAACGTTGGAAGCCACAAAATCAAGGATACTACAACTGGCCATACTTCTAAATTAGCCTGACCAAGTTCGGTCCGAGTTCAGCCAGAATTCGATCTGAGTTCAGTTAGTCTATTTTAGATAGGTCCAAGTTTTGGTTCAGATTAAATTTGGTCTGATTTTGGGTGGATGGGTTTTAAGGCTATTTGAGTGGACTAAGTAGCCTTTTTGTAAGTGGGCTGAGGTAGATTTGTGAGTGGAAAGATACTTGAAATTGCCAGTGCGACTCAACTCACATCAGTCCTAGACTCAATAAATATAAAATTATATTATTGAGTTATAAAAAGATAAGACAACAAGAGATATAAAAACTGTTGCAGATGTCTGTCTTCGATACCAGTGGGACTTCACATCAGCAGGCATGCTTCGAATCTAGTAGCTGTGCTTTTGTATTTAGACTTGGCGTTGTCGATTCTCAGAATCAGGTTGAATATGACCATTTTGTGTTAACAGAAAAGAAACAATCTCTTATAAAATTTATAAGAGACTACATTAATATCTTTGCCTGGAGTTATGAAGATATGTCTAGTCTAGATCCTGAGATAGTAAAGCAGGGGATAAACATTCTCCTATATGCTAAGGCATTTAAGCAACAATAATGATAGTTTCATCAATAAGTTGATAGCAAGCAACTTTATTCGTGAAGAGAAACATCCTAACTAGGTCGCTAATATTGTTCCAATCATGAAGGAAAATAAAAAAATCAGGGTCTGTATATAAAACCGTGATTTACATTATGCCTGTCCAAAAAATGAGTTCCTTTTGCCTATTGTCGATGTCATGATCGAAAATACTTCCAACTTTGAACGAATGTATTTAATGGATGGCTTCTTTTGGTATAACCTGATTAAGATGCTTCTGGATAATTAGAAGCAAACATTATTCTTAACATCGTTAGGGGTATATTTCTATACGGTGATGCCCTTCGGATTAAAAAATATTGGTGCTACATACCAGCAAGCCATAAGAGAATTTTTTTATGAATACTTGCATAAAACAATGGAGTACAATATGGACGATATCGTCTTCAAAAGTTGTCTCAAGCGACATCACCTTCAAGACTTGAGAATGTTGTTCAAACTGATGCGTGGACAACAAATCAAGATGAATCCATCTAAATCTTTTCTGGAAGTCTCTCGTTTCAAGTTTCTTTGGTTTGTCATATCATTAAGAGTCTTTCATCTTGAACCTAACAAAGTCAAGGATATCGTTAAAATGCATCCTTTGAAGAATCTGAAGGAGCTCCGAGGATTGCAAAGAAGGTCGGCGTTGTCGACATCACCAAATCAACGCTCAGGATAAAGTTAAACAAACATTTTTATTGATTGAGAATTAATAAATAGTACAAAAGAATCTCTAATGCGTAGAGTCTAAGTACAATAAAAATATACGAATCTGGGTAAATACGAAGGTGGAAATTGAGCACTAAAACAGCTCCTTTACTACGTTGACGATCCGGGACCAAGGAGGTTGACGAGGCTTCGGGGAGCTGGAGTATATGACTCAACTGGTATCCCTTATGGAACTTCTATCTTCTTCTCCTCTCCTTTCTCTTTATGGTCTTCCTCTTTATATGTGGGAGACACCCACTATTTATAGCTTTAAGAAAGCCATAGACGCATGTACGCGTGTATCTCATGTGTCGTATAGTGGTATATATTGCAATAGGCTACTACATGGTCATTCGAGATCTGGGGTTGCTAATACCCATAATACTCGTGACACATGTCATGACAAATTTAATTGCACCTTGGGAATACGTTCGCCCGGCACATGGAGATCATTGGGATAGTTGTGGCGCATGGCACTACTTGCACATGGAAATACTGGAGACGTAGTGGAGCATGACACTATTGGCACATGGGAACACTAGACTAGAGTAGTAGCGGCGCATGGCACAGCTGGCACAAGGGAACACTACTTATGTTGGGGATAGTGCATGGCTCTGCATTACTTTGGCGCATGAGTCTTGATCACTGCGACACATGGCTCTTGATTACTGTTGGCACATAGTATAAATTTTTTAAGCTTTTACAATATCCCCTTTAAAGTTTCTAAACTTAAACTTTGTTAGTTTTAAGTTTGGAATACTTTGAACAGAAGCATGGGGGAGATAGGCGCAAGGGATGCTTCAGCGCATATATAAAGCATTTTTCTCTGCTTGGCATATTTGGCCATTTGGCGCATGGAGAGGTCACTTAGCTGCTGACATGCTATCGAATTCATTCATCAATTTTGATGCCTAACCACTCGGGAGCCATTAATGGCTATCTCGTTTATAAATAGAGTGCTGGGAAAAGAGAAAGAATTGTGCTCTTTCTTTCTCGCCTAATGTCTCTACTAAAGCTGAGTGCGTGGAGATCGATTGAGCGATTATTCCATCCCATCACTTCGATGATCGACCATCCAGTTGTCATTGGTGGAGGTAAGAAGCAAAACTTGTTCCTCTCTATTCTTGGGTCACTTGGATACTTCGACACTATTTTTTTGCATGGACAAAAAATATGCCCATTCATGCGCAGGCACTCTCCTCGGCTTAACACCCATGGTTGTTGCCGAAGGGCTTCGTCCTGAAGATGCACTAACGGAGAATCTCCCTCGGTAGCATGGGTGATGCTATTTTCGAACATTTATCTGAGGCATACGTTGAGAAACCATATGTGACTATGCTGTATGGATGTATTTGCCGCCTCGGGGTATTTCATCTTTAAGCATGCACTGTAGTGATTATGCTCGTATGTACATGACTTGGCATCTGGGCGCATAGATGGCTGGTTAGCCAGGAATCAACGAGTGGCGCATAATTTTCTCGATACTCATCTTCAAATATTCTGACTTTGTCTTTGCCCATCTTATAAGGACTTCCTCAAATTGCTTGAGTCCTGATGGAGCATGGAAGGTTATCATAGTTAATGTTGTTCGTGATGAACAATCACATTACCTGGAGGATTGTTCACGATCTTCCAACCTAGCTCTCTGTAGCTATTCTCCGTAGCGGCCAGGATGTTATGGCGGGATCTCAGGTCGAGTCCTGGTGTCGCATCTGCATGGAAGAGATGAGGCTAGTTATCCCAACCGAGATTTCTAGTCTCGTCCTTTCATACGACAGAGTTGGGTATATAGGCTCAGCTTTGTGTTGTAAGCTCTTTTGATATCCATCGATATGGATTATTTTCTGTGTTCTATGGCTTGCACTGAAGAGTTTTGTCGAAGTGATAACCCAGAATGTGTTAAGCTGCCAGCTTTACACATGTTGGTACTAGATACAACACATAGGGGTCTCTTCTTTTCAAATGTACCCATGATCTTGAATATTAATAAAAATCCTTAAATGTAATGGACTTTCATATGTACTCATGATCTTCCTATGTACTCGTGATCTTGAATATTAATAATTTTTTTGTCTTCTTTCCTGTTTAGAACTTTTCTTATTGTTGTGGTTATTGTGGCTGTGTGTATTATACTATAGGTAGTATGGACATAGCGTAACATCATAACGACGATATAACCAAGCCTTATCATAAGTAGTATAAACATGATTGGGTAGAGTAGTTCCATGAAGGAAGTTCGGTGGGGACATCATATACGATGGTAGGAATACTTTGGTGTAAAACTGGTAGTCAAGTACGCTTGCTTATAGCTGAGTACGATTACGGTAAATGTTTTTCTGAAAATAAAAGAAAATAAGTTCAAGGTAGTATGGACATGACTACTTTCTTTTATTAAAGAACATGGGCAGCTCATAGTTCAGAGGTGATGTGGACGTAAACTACTTACTTTATAGAAATTTAATGGAGATAACAACAAAAGCGAGTCAGAGGTAGTATGGACATGATTGCCTTCTTTTGGTGGGAAGAAGAATTTATAGTTCAGATGTGATAAGGATGTGAACCAATTTCCTTAGAAAAGTTTTGGGGATCCATTACCCACTATAAACTCGAGACTCCCGAGTACGGATAATAGATTTGTCCGCGTGCTGCGGACAAAAATAATTGGCTGAGGAAGACATCAGTTGTGAATATTACACTTTTACGTCCCTCTACTAGGTATAAAAATGACACAAACATTTTTTTTTATTTTTTTTATTTTTTTTTGCATACCTAACTCATGCATAATAATTTTTTAGGAACTTGCCATTATTGGCATCATGAGCAAGTCACCATTAGGCTTAGCGAGCCTGTATTCGCCATTGGAGTATACCGTTTCCACTACAAAGTGACCCTTCCACTCGGGTTGGAATTTTTTTGCCTTCTTGTTGGTTATTATCATAGGTATTCTCACGATGTCCTGACCCACACCTGGTGTAGGGACACGAGTACATTGGTACGTCCAGCCTATGCAGCAACATCGGCGGTAGAACACTGTCCAAGTCAACAATACTATCTAAATATCTCATACAATATATATAATATACTTGGAAAGATATCTTAACTCCCAAATGGAGGATAATATGATAATATGATAATGGTAAACAATACTCAATCACAATAATAAACTAGAGGAAGATATGGCCCGCTATAAAATAGAAGGAAAGAAATACAGAGTGAAATACATCCCAAATCTAATAGACTAATCACAACTCAATGATCTTAAATATAATACATGCTAAAAGTTTCTAACTGACATATACAATATCATAAAAGAATTAGCTAAGTCTCATCGACTGCTGGTACTATATCAATTGGCTCTACGAGTACTATCTCAACTGGCTCGCCATCTTGTGGCCCGTAGTGCGTAGGACACCATTCCTCTAACGAATCATCTTAAAAATTATATACAGTTATGAATGGAGCAAAGTACAACCCTATAGCAGTTCTAATAATTGACATAAACTATGAAACAACAATAGCAATGGAAATAAATGATAGAAGTAACTGAACTAGTAATCATAACGAGAAAGAGCATTATGATAAATAATAACAATAAACTTAGAACAATATGGTAAGGAACATCAACGTACTGAAGAATAAAAGAAAGAATATAACAAATGTGCCTTAAAATATTAGTAAGATAAAGTGATCGACTTGGGCTTAACACAGGCTATAAATAAAAGGTGAGCTGGCGTGATCACACGTTAGTTGCATGATCTGTTAACTATTATGGGATACACTAAATCTCGGGCTATAAGGTATGATCACATATCCACTTGTCATGACCCGCACCCAGAATTTGGGCACGGGTATGTGGGTACGTCCAGCCTAAGCCGTAGCATCGGCGGTAGAACACTGTCTAGGTAAATACTCTATCTAATCAATCTCACACGAATATCCAACTCCATAAGGAGACACAGGTATCATAATATAATATGAAAATACTCAATCATATAAACTAAAGCACGATAAGATATCGAAAAAAACAAATAAAGTACAAGACAAGTCTAAACAACAATAAATAGTCTAATCTGCAAACTAAAACATCCAAATCTCCAAGTATACCGAAAACAAGTCCTTTAAGTCGTAGTCTGGAAAAAATATCTAGCTAGGATTGGAGCGAAGTACAAGCACTAACAACAGTTCCATTTATATTGACAAAAACTATAATACAGTTTAAAGAAATACAAGATGGATATAAATAATGACAATAGAAATACTGGAAATAGAAAGAGTAGAGCATATGTCATCAATGGTGCAACTAGCAATGAACATAAATATGTGTGCATGCTAGAACAATGAACTAGAATATAGTGAATGCTAGAATAGTAACTAGAACATAGAGAAATGCTAGATCAAGACTAAAGATACATGTATAGACTATCTAGCTAAGTGTGTGAAACATCAGCATATCATGTGATCGACTTGGAACTGATCAGGCTTGTTACATATGATTAGCTTTGATTCATGTAAGGTCAGGCTAACCATCCGAATAGCTATGATGCAAGCAATAGTCAGGCTAATCATACATAACAGGCTATGAGGCATGTAATGGTCAGGCTGCTCCGACGTGAGGTGTGGGTGAGCTATGATTTATGTAGAGTTGGGTATGATCACATAATCTACTAATATTTCCCCATTTCCCTAGCTAGCACGATGGATTCCAATCACGACTCCTCGTGACCGGTCTTGATGATGCCAACTCGTGTATACATAGTGTCAAAATTATGTACACTATACAACTAGAATTATAGAGATAATTAATATAATAAAAACTGTCAGAGAATGTACTCGCCTGTGGTCCTCTGCTTGCAATACCAATATTCTGTTTCCAAAGTCTTGTCTGAATAATCCAACAGTCCTATAGACATCATATAATAGTAATACAGAATCAGTCGATACACTAACATACACACAATCATAAATATACTGAGCTCATGGGCTACGCTAGGTATGACACTGATCAACTAGCAGGGTCAAATGTGCGTCTGACTGCACGGGTATCACGTATGCAAATACTGTGCATAATCAGGCAGTCAAATACTAACATATATCTTGCTAGTACGTCAATGTACACAAGGCAGACAATCAAAATCACTCAGGGTCACATAGTCAATGTAAATATCGGATATCCCTGAATTACACTTATGGTCATATAGTATAAATACACATTACAAGCATATAATTACTTATATAAATACATCCATATATTTATTTATATAAATCAATTTAAATAATATACGCATATGCGTACGTATACGAGTTAGGTTTATTTGCAGGGTCTCTTAAAATCAATATCTAATGAGTTATCATAACACGACACGCTAACATCCTATCATTATTCATGTACATATACATAAACAAATCATAAGAGAAATACTCCTTACCTTGGACTCGGTGTGCACGTGCACGAGATCAGCGATGACGATGATAATGATGACGACGATGAGGTTGATATTGATGATGATGATTAAGGTGTGATGATGATGATTAAGGTGATGATGATGATAAAGATGATGATGGTGATGAGGAGGCGAAGGACGAAGTCGTGATGGTGGTGGTAGTCGAGTCTCAGGCGAGGTGCTCAGGTGGTGGGGTAGTGAGTCGAGGCTGCTGTGTCGACTCCGGCGGCTCAGGCGAGGAGTGGTGGTCGGGTGTCGATGGGAAGGTCGAGGCGAAGCGGGATGAAGTCAGGTCCGACATTAATTACAGTATTATTATCCGCTGTTGTGGTCCGGCGAGGCGGGCAGGTGATGGCTGATGAAGGAGGTGCTCGGTGGTCGGGTAATGGCTGTGTCGAGACAGTCTCAGGCAGGGGTCGGCTCAAACGATCTACGGGCTGGGGTGCAGCGGTTCAGCCGTTGTGGTGGCCGATCGGGTTGGTTGAGAGTGAACAGGAGATGGGGGTGCAGCGGGAATGCCGTGGTCCAGCTCAGATAAAATATGGCCGGAAAGGTGAGAGGTCCGGTGGGGTCAGTTTAGGGTTAGGGTTCAGTTTGAAAGGAAGAAGGTAGAAGTGATGGATAATTAATAGAGAGGTGTTGTTGAATGTGGGAGGAGGGTTGATGGTGACCTCCTAGGGATTAGGGCCGACTATGCTTTGGGATGGGGTTGCTTTGGGAAAAGGGGTTGAGGATGAGGAATATTTATATATAATGGTGTGTGTGTGGTGAGGATGGCTCCATTTTAAATGGATGGCCTAGATTAATCATGAGGGAAATGTCAAACCAAAAGGAGGAGAGAGGGAGAGAGAGTTGAACGGTCAAAGGGAAGGGTTGTTTCTTTATTGGCTTTGACAAATAGGATGGTGACACATCATTGCACTTTTGCAATAAAGTTCCCAATAATTGGAAAATTGTATAAAAGTTGATTTTTGGATTAAATGAGGGAAAATACCATGTTTGGTGTGATGTATTCACTAAAAATGGTGTGTGGTGTTTAGTATGAATCTTGAGGGTATGAATTGGGATTTGGTTTGGTGTTGGGTCTAGTTTTGGGTCAAGTTGGGTCCTTACACCAATTTAATTAAAATTGATGTAAATGGTGTTCTAAAATTAATTAGAAGTACATGGGCTTAAAATTAGGTGGGACACAAGTATCTTAGACGTAGAGGACTCAGAATAAAATATTGCCATAATTTGGGTTGCACAAAATGGGTCAAGACTGTGTCTCCAATTTTGATTGGAACGCACAAGGATGCAAAGTCAAATTTTATTTGGAATTTAATATAAACATCCACGACGAATATTGTGCGACTAAAATAAAGCACAAAAGGATATATTTATAAGTTACACAAAGGTCAAAATGGAAGACGGGCACGTCTAGGACAAGAGTGTAAAATTTGTTGGAAGGCAAAAGCTAGTGTAGCGCTCCAAATATCGAAACAATGGTAAGGCACAACAACTAAATAAAATCACGATAATTAATTATAATCCTCAATATTTAATCCCGAAAATTATTAATAAAATCCAGAATCCTATATTTCGGTCAGGGGTTCATCTGGTGGGCTTCTAGGTATTTCTACTAACTCATCCATTAAAGAACACTACATATATAATATATATATATATATATATATATATATATATATATATATATATATATATATATATATACATATCATACAATTATTTAAAATAAATACAAACAATATTTATAACATAAAAAATGTCAAAATTACCCCTATTTTAGAATGTGGTAGTGACACCACTAATACTTCCCCAACCCTCGACTAGTACACAAAAATAAATCATAATATGCTATAACAAGTATATCACACTGCACGGTCTATAATATCATGTACTATGATCATGATCTATATAATCACTAAGATATCACGGTAATCACTGAGTAATCACTAATCACGATATGGTGATCACTGAGCCATCAAAATAATAATATCTCATGGCTAAGATCTACGTATACCAATCTGTGTAACCATCATGTCAGGAATAAAATATCTCAATACTAAATATTTGAAATATAGAGGCTATCAAATAAGGAAACTATCACAGAATTTACTCGCCTGTGATCCTGAGCAAATGGTATGTCTTGGTATCTGAGCTGGTGTCACACTCATCTAAATATGAATATCATGTCAATGGGTATAAAGAATGATAAATAACTAAAATGAGTAAAAATATGCTTTCTAGGCCAATACTAGGTCATACTAGTCAAACTAGGCCAAAGGTTGACTTTTAGGGTCAAACTAGTCAATACCTTATATATATACACTAACTAGTATATAACTAACTTGGAACTGTACTAAAATAACACCAACTTCCCAATACACTAACTGATACCTACACTAACTGATACTCTAGGTACTAACATCTAACTTAAATTACCCAACTGATATTAATTAATAAATAACTGTTACTAACTATTAACTAATACTAACTTAACTTACTAATACAATAACTGTTAGATAACACATAACTTAGCTAATGTATACCCCACTGCTCGAACTCTCCCTTTCTAACTTACAACTCACCCTTGCTCCTCACTGATACTTAAATTACTTAACTAGTACACACAGTGGTATGTATCCACTAATACACACACAGTGAATACATTTACTGATACACTACTCTCACCCCTCAGTCCTACTGATACTATTAATCCTCTCCTTAAACTGAAGAAACCCCATCAGTCACACATTATACAATAAAATCCCTGGCTAATCAATACCCCAGTCATCTTCCCAATCCACTGCCATATTGCAAATGGTATGCATAACCACCCAACTGTGATGCACCTAGTTGGTCTGCACAGTCCCCCTTACCTTGACCACAACAACCACAACATCTACCGAACTGGACACCTATAGTAGCAGTACCCGAGCCCCCTAACTCAACTGCTTATGTGCAATCAAAGTTGCACAGTTAAAGCTCCAAATGACAACAACCATGCTCTAACCAACATAGAACAAGTCCCAGTCTAGTATTGTTGCTACTTGTTAATGCTATTACTCGATCCCCTTTACTTGACTACTATGAGCTACAGATACACCTACACCCCCACAGTCACCTGTGTGTCATAAGCACACACCCAAGTATGTTCACACACACACACACAAACTCCTTAACACAGTCTCATTCTTTCTCTGTGAACACAGTCACTCACTGCCTCATACACACTGCACACTTTACCATAATCCACTACTCACACTCTCTAGCTATTACATCATCACTAATACCCCAATCACTGATACAACAACATATATATATAGAGAGTTCATAAATTATTCATAAAGCATATACACTCTAACATTATAAATGTAAGCACACTCACATCCTATCGGTATTTCACCAAGTACTTTTGAAGAAAACTTATGATACTCAAGATACACTCCCAATTGAGAAGCCAAAACCCAAAATTCTCTATTAATATCGATAATACACATCAAATACACATATATAAAACTAATGCAACTAGCTACAATAGGAATTGAAGAGAAATTACACAAATCAGCCAAAATAAATCCCGTATCATACCGTATCATAAAATACCATCATACACTCTACTTGCGTCCAATTATGGACACGTATCTAGTCCCGTAGCATCAATCCAAGTCTAATTAGATCTAATTGGTCTCATGACACACACTTGATGTATAAATCTCAGAATTTCCCCTAATTGGACACAAAAACCTATGTAGAAATTATAATACAAGTCATATGAACATAGTTCTTGATCCTATGGGTAGCCCTAAGCCGAGGAAGGATTTCTAATGGTTAAATATATGAATTAGTTTCTAAATTAGAGAGAGAATTCATAATTTACCTATTGGAAGATGGATTCTCAATAAAATGCTCAATAAACACAATTAGGATATATTCTTCTTTTTAATTTCTCCTCCTTCAAGTACTCCTTGCAATCCAAGCTCTAATGCTTCTTTGATGATAAAATTGAGACAAAATGAGAGTAAATTTGGTGGGCTGATGAGTCAATTTGGAAAAGAACATAATTGGGGATCTAGAATGAATGAATAAACTAATGAGAGGAGAGAGAGAGAGAGAGAGAGAGAGAGATATCCTCTAATGGCCGGCCCCCTCTTGTCCCCTTCCCAACAAATGTATAATGTCTATGATACCCCTACTAGTTAATCATGAGATATAATTAGGAAGGGCTACATTAGAAAGCTTCTAGTTCTTCATGAAACTAATATAATCTTCTTAATTAATTAATAGGATGGGTCTAATGGGCCTAGTCCAATGTTGGGCTCAATGTGACATGACAAACTAATGGGTTCACTAATGACAAGTCCAAATAAAATATGCTGGCCTACTAACAAATAATTAAATAGCACAATACCATATAATTAATTAGTAGAATACATATAAATATTTAATCACTAAATAATAAATATGCTAAAGACAGAAATACTCTCATCTAGAAATATGGTAGTGACAAGTCTACCCTCCTTAGAAAACTTTTATCCTCGAAGTTTAAGGAAGAACTAATACTACAACAAGCAATAAAGAAATAATGATTCCTCATGGCTCAAATAGATAAGGGTATCGCTCGTGCATCTCGGCTTCCCTCTCCTAGGTAGACTCTCCCAGAGAGTGATGCCTCTAAGTAACTCATACCAAGGGAATCGACTGGCTCCTCAGCACCTTCTCCCTGCGATCCAGAATCTCCACTGGCTGCTCTGGATACCTGAGGGTCGGACCAACCTCGATCTCCGAGTGATCTAATACGTGACCAGGGTCTGCCATATACCATCTCAGATGCAATACATGGAACACATCATGTACTTTCTCTAGTACATGAGGCAAGTCTAGTCTGTAGGCTACTGCACAGACCCTCGCAAGAACACCGAAG
The DNA here is from genome assembly GCA_036927795.1 of Iris macrosiphon. Classification (NCBI taxonomy): domain Eukaryota; kingdom Viridiplantae; phylum Streptophyta; class Magnoliopsida; order Asparagales; family Iridaceae; genus Iris; species Iris macrosiphon. The sequence goes on from JAYESA010000016.1 coordinate 72,247,840, forward strand.
GGTCTGATGTACCGTGGACTAAGCTTTTCGTCTCTACCAAAGCGAATCGTGCCCCATGTCAAAAAAATCTACAAGAATACCAGATCGCCAACCTAAAACAAAATACATCCTTAACACTCAACCTAAAATAAGGCAATTACAAGCAATATAAATAAAATCTATACCTTAAACTCCAAAGGTATCCGGAGCATATCAGCCCAATGTCGTTGTCTGTCCTGCTCCACCCGAAGTCTATCTTTAATGAGCTTCACCTTCTTAGCTGCATCACAATCATCTCTGGTCCCAAAAAGTCTATCTCACTAATATTATCCCAAGATAGAGGAGTATGACATCTTCATCCATATAAATACTCGAATGGTGACATCTCCATACTTGCCTGGTAGCTGTTGTTATATGCAAACTCTAACAGGTGAAGATGATCCTCCCAAGAAACTCTGAAATTAAAAACACAAGTGTGAAGCATATCCTCGAGAGTCTGAATAGTCCTCTCCGACAGCCAATCTGTCTGTGGGTGATATGCGGTACTAAACTTGAGCTGGGTGCCCAAGCAAGCCTGCAAACTCCCCCAGGAAGTGGGATATGAAGCGACTATCCTGATACAAGATGATGCTCACAGGAACTCCATGCAATCTGACATTCTATAGCACATACATCTTTGCTAGCTTATTCGTAGACGTAACAACTTTAAATAACAAGAAGTGAGCTGATTTAGTCAACTTGTCTTCGATGACCCAAATTACGTCTTTCCCTCCAGGAGAAAACGGAAGTCCCAAAACAAAATCAATGGTAACATGATCCCACTTTTACTCTGGAATGGGTAAAGGCTGAAGTAAACCACCTGGCCTGTGCCTTTCTGCCTTTTTTTGCTGGCACACTAAACATCTAGATACGAAGTATGCTACCTCCCGCTTCATACCATACCACCATACATGCTCCCTCAGATCTCTATACATCTTGTTGGCAACTGGATGTATAGAGTACTGTAATTGATACACCTCCTGAAGAACCTTCTCGCACAATATCCTACTTGGCACACACAATCTGGTACCATACCGCAATGATCTATCCTCAGCAATAGTAAATTCCTCAGATAATCCCATCTGAACCTGTGCTCTGATGCTCCTCAGAGACTCATCTTTATACTGCATAGCTCAGATCCAGTCCATCAACTCAAATTATATCTGTAATTACCATATCTGTATCTCAATACCAGGTACCAGTACCTCAATACCCAAGCTCTTAAGATCGGCCAATAAAGATATGTCCGTAGTTAAGCACATAGCCACTAGATACCTGCTTAAGACATCAACGACTACATTGGCCTTTTCTGGATGGTACTGCAATGATATGTCAAAATCTTTCATCAACTCCAACCACTGTCGTTGTCTCATGTTTAGCTCTTTCTAGGTAAACACGTACTTGAAGCTCTTGAAGTTTGTAAAGATCTTCATATGCTCTCCGTACAAATAGTATTTTTACAGGTTTAGAGCAAAAATGACCGCTGCCAACTCCGAATAGTGAGTAGGATAATTCTTCTCATGAGGTCATAATTATCTGGACGCATAGGCAATCACCTTCTCGTTCTACTATAAGACACAACATAAACCCTTTCCTGAAGCGTCATTATAAATAGTGATTCTACTTAATCCTGATGGCAACGTCAACACTGGAGCTGTCGTCAATCTCTTCTTCAGCTCCTCAAAAGTAGTCTGACTCTCCTCTGTCCAAACAAACTCCACATCCTTCCTGGTCAACCTAGTCATCGGCTCCACAATCCTGGAGAAGTCCTCTACAAACCTCCGATAATAACCTACTAGCCCTAAAAAAATTATGATCTCTGCCACTGAACTTGCAGTATCCTACGACTCTACTGCTGAAATCTTTTTCGGGTCCACCGAGATGCCGTCTCCTGTAATCATATGACCAAGAAATTTAACCTTATCAAGGAAGAAATCATAATTTTAAAGCTTGCAATAAAGCTTCTCCTTCTCGATAATCTCCAAATCTATCCTCAGGTGCTCCTTATGCTTCTCCAAGGTCTTCGAATACACCAGAATATCATCAATAAATAACATAACAAACTTATCAAAATACTGGTGGAATACCATATTCATCAGATTCATGAATACCGCCGAAGGATTGGTCAACCCAAACAACATCACCATAAAATCAAATTGGCCATACCGAGTCCGAAAATCTATCTTCGAAATATCCTCCTTTTTCACTTTCACCTGGTAGTAGCCTGAACTCAAGTCTATCTTAAGAAATACCTTCGCTCCTATCAATTGATCAAAGAGATCATTAATCTTTGGTAATGAGTATTTGTTCTTGATATTGAGGTTATTTAAAGCCATATAGTCTATACAAATGCGTACCAACCCATCCTTCTTCGGTACAAATAATATCGGAGCACCCTATGGTGATAAACTTGATCGAATAAAGTCTTTAACTTGTAACTCATCCAACTTCTTCTTTAAATATACCAGTTTACTGTTGTTGACTCTATAAATGTGCTGAGATATCGACTTTGACTTGGTACCAAATCTATAGAGAACTTAATATCTCGGTCTGGCAGCAAACTCGATAACTCCTCAGAAAAATATCCATGAACTCTGCTATCAACGGATGTGGCAACTCCTTCTTTTCAACCATGGCTCCACATATGGTATCCTCACTCTTCTCCACTACTTCTCTGGCAATCTCAAACTCTGTCTCTCTTGGTGATCAAAACAAAACTCTATCTTTTTGACAATCTATACTAGCATGGTGCCTACTCAACCAATCCATCCCTAGTAGAATATCGTAGCTCAGAAGTGGCATTACGAGTAAGTACCCGCTCAACTCTAGGCCTTCCAGTGCAACTCTTTGATCCTTAAAAATATCACTAACCAGGATAATGCCACCCCAACTCATGATCTTGAAAGTCCTAGCTAAAGGTTCAGACTCTAAAAGATGCTTAAGAACAAAAGATACAGATACAAAAGAATAAAAAGCAACATAATCAAAGGCTCCTCCTCCTCCTCAACTATAATATAGAAAGCTTTCCCTCGTGGTGCACTTCTCTGCTGGTGCTGGTGAGGGACAAAATGTTGTTGCTGAGTCGGTAAAGGAGTTCCTCTATATTGTCCCACAGGTGGCCTCGTTGGTTATCTCTATGTCGGTGTTGCTCCCTGGCCTGCTAAAATTAGAGCCACTAGATACCCCCTCAACTGGTCGCCTGGATCTCCACAGTAGAGGCACACTCCACGCCTCTTCCTGCAAACCTCTTGTGTATGTTCAATCTTTCTATAGTGTATACACTGTGGCACCTGTTGTGCCAGTCTCGGGGCCTGGTATGCCTGCTTTACTGGTGCTCAAAATGGTACATGAAACTGCTGTCTCTGTTGCTGGAAGGTCCTATGCTGCCAAAAATACGATCGTATGGCTGGACCCGCACTACTGCTAGCTCCACCTGATGTGTCTTTTATCCTCTTGGATTTGAGCGCTAAGTCATCCTCAGCCCTCTGTGCGTCCATCAGGATCTTCTCGAATCTTGCTGTACAGTGTCCTCTAGTGAGAGATTTGACCTCCCTGATCAAACCCTTTCAGGATTTCCTGGGCTTCCCTAGAGGATTCTGACCCTCCACAAATCTGCCTAATCTGCAAAACTCTGCGACGTACTCGTCCATCGTCATGCTCCCCAGAACGAGGTTTAGGAACTGGCTCTCTAGAGCAGTCAGAGCCATATTCAGAAAGAACTTCTCCTTAAAAATATCTTTAAAAGTTTTCTAAGTAAGTCATGGCACCGCGATCCTCGGGTCTATTTGGAACCATGTCAGAGCAATATTGAATATTTTGTTGCCCGCTGCCTCCACTCGTAGACCCTATGGAATCTGTGCCAGCCATAGGGTCCTCTCTACGTCCTCGATCCAATCGTCGATGTACAAGATTCCTTCTATACCCTTGAAGTCCCAAGGCCCCATCCTCTTAAAATCTATAATAGTACCCAACCTAGACAGGTACAGGACGGGATAAGATGGTATGATCTATGGCTGAACAAGTGTTACCTTCTCTACAGCTGGTAGTGATAACTGGTGAGCACTCTCGATACCCTGACGTAGAATATATGTATGTCCCAGTTGTGTTGCCATCATCTTCCTGAATATGGTAAATATCTGCGTCCCGTCTACTGCCATGGATAGTGAGGGTGGAAGATGTAAGCCCCCTCCTTTTGGAATAGGAATAATTTGGTAATTTGTAATTATTTTGATTATTTTATTTAATTATATAGATTTAAAGAATTAATTTCTAAATCCTTCTTTTATATATATGACACTTTGTCATGGCTTGGATATTTTGAGCAAAGCACGACCTTTTTTCCCATCAAAATTTATATTATTTATTTTGACTGGACCTCTGCACTTGGGACATAGGTGTTGCATTATTTTGATCTCCCCCATGTCTCAAAAGATTAACAACACATTCCACATATAAAATATTGACATTGCAAAATTACCTTAAATTGTCTTGTTGAACCCAATCGAGCCCAAACATCCAACTTGGGCTCTCAAACCAAATCCTATAAGACATATACACTACCCCCACACCTTTTTTTTCTACTCCACAACACATCCCACATATAAAATATATCCATAAAATATAAACAAATCAATTAAATGGTCTATAAATATATTATTTCCAAATTAGGAAAGACCCCTATGCAATCTTTTGCATAACAATTTAAATCAGAAATAAATATTTTAAAATATAATTTAATGATTTTAAAGCATCCTTTTACCCTATTTTATGCTCTTTAAATCCTATCCATAGATGAAAATACTAAAATCAAATCCAAACCACCCACCTATTTAAACTACCTATATTTATTAACCCCCCCAACAAATAAACCTAATAGCCGACGTCCCCACCTCATAAACCTACAACAAAGCATCCTATCCCCATATCTCTCTTCTCTCTTTTCTATCTCATTCCTTCTACTTTAAATCCCCTACAAGTCGGCCACCTAAAACCTCAACCAAACCCCTTTTTTGCTGAATATTGGCTGCTAGTTGCAGCAGCAGTTCAGACCTCTCCACAGCAGAAAAAACCATAAAAATCCAAGATTTACATCATACTTGAAGCCTCTAAGAGCCCCCTCAAGTTTTGTGAAATTTGGAGTCTATTTAGTGCTCCAAAAGGTCTGTGTCGCAAGAAAAAGCTTCGTCGTAATCACGATCAAGTAAGTTTTATAATTTCTTTTTAATATATATTTTTCCATGTGAGAACCTTTGTAGGAACCCATAAACATGTTAGATGTCAAATGATAAAACCCCCATTCGTGAGAAACCCTAATTTGATATGCAAAACTACTCTTTGATGACACAAAATCATTACATGGCAATGTGGTAACCATAATAACCCAGTTTTGAAAGATGTTATTATTTTATTATTAAAATATAAATTTCCAGAAATTAAATAATAGTTTATAGAATAATAGTTTATATATTTTATGTATTAAAAGACTTTCTATACAAGTTGGCAACCTTGCATGCACAAACTAGTTGTCAAGTTGCTAGAACTCCTAGTCTACGTGCAACAGAACTTTGTGCATGCCAAAACAATTGTTTTAGTATTTTTCACTAAATAAATAATAATTTCAGAATTAATTTTAAAATTAATGATTTAAAAATGGTTTTGGCAATGATTATTGATTAGTAATATTCTGGTATGTAGCTACTTACATGTGCAACCAAATATAGAATTAATAACTAGATAATAACTTAATTTAATTAGAAGATTAGAGTCTATTTAGTATAACAATTAATTGGTAGGTGTTAAAAATATTTCTGTGGATAGCTCCGGACCAGACTTGTTGTGCTCACAACTTGGCTTGGAAGGCAAGTACACCTTACTTAATTGTATTGTTTAGTTACATCATGCCTAGTTGATATTTGTTAGTTGTGTGCACGCATCTTAGAGTAGTAGACTTACTTGGTATATTGTGAAGGTACGTGGTATGTTCTGACCTAACACTTGTTCAATATGTTCACTGAGTGGGAGAGAGTGCATGGACTAGCATGTTGACTGGCCATTGATACGTGAGTTCGCATCTTTTATTAGTAATTGATGTGAGTTTAGTTTCAAGATTTTTATTGACGTCGTTGCATTATGCCTGCACCGCGTATAAATTTTGGATAGTACATTGGGAGGGAAGAATCTACTAGTGAGTGTATGAGATTTCTATTTCTTACTGTGTAAATGGTATACCCAGAGTTCTGTTGAACGTATGGTGGGATAACTGGTTCTTCTATTTTCTTTCCCTCATGAGCCACTAGAGATGTCTCGAGTGCATTTCACATAGATGGTCAAGTTACCCAATTTATTGTTTACTACTTTACTTTTATGCATGTCAATTTCTTGTGTACTCGTTATGTCCCTCTAAGGACCTGGCACCATTTTCAGGTGTAGACGATCATGACTATTTACAGGAGCACGGATCAAGATCTGCTACTTTATTCCCTTTCGGGAGCTCTTTACCTTCGTGTCTATTGGTTCGCAGTTTAGTTGATACTTTCTAACGTTTATTTATTTTAAGAAGTCAGATTCTATTTTTATCGTAGTTGGTAGTGGATTTGTCTCCACCCGACTATTATTTCAAATTATTTGGACTAGATCATTTGGATCTATATTAGTTTAGATTATTTATTTATTGACTTATGATGTGTATAAGATTTAGTTGCGTATGACTTGTGATATTATATACCACTTGTGAATTATTATTCATAATACAGCGTACGTATGTGTCATCATCTCCATATATTGGAGTTGTCATATACATACGGCTGGCATGCTTACGTATTTCTAGACCTACATATTTTGGGACTGGGATATGACATATTTTTAGTGGTGGCCCATGCAGGTCAGAGCTTAACATTTCGGTTACGTTATTGTACCGAGCAAGCCTGCAGTTAGGATAAGGTTTTTAGGATCTTAATCCATAATTGCTATTGGAAATTTCTTTTATTTCTAATATTGTCCTTGAACCTCAAAATTATAATCATCCATACTTTTTTTTGAACTCTTATTCCTTGATTCTCGTTTTTCTCTATCTCGGAAAAACGAACACTCGTGCGCGGTGATATTCCTAATAGAAGATTCTCGTCAAGACGAAGAATACATATTTGATAGAATATTTGTAAGTAGATGGTTGCCTAAGTAGGAAAGATTATGGTAGATGATTTCTAGATGTTAGAGATATAATGTATTAAGGGCATTATTAGTAAGAACCAAAACCAAGGTGGACTCTATCAATTGTCTAGATTATAAGTGATGGGGTACTATTAGATAAATCTTTTAGATGAATGTGTGTCATTTTATGTAAGACTATAATATTATGTTTTGATAAGATAGTTTAATCTAACGAGGGTAGGCTTCTTGACTAGCAAATTGGTTTGGAGGTTAATCAATTAAGAAGATAAAAATTGTTAATTTTGGTGCTTCGTGGCTTAAACTTCTATGTGATTTAAAAAAAGGTGTTATCGATTTGAATTTGATAAAAAAATGATGAGATAGGGAGCTAGAGATTTATTGAATTTAAAATTTAAGGAGACTATGATGTAATGGATTTAAAATTTAAAACTGAAATATTTTGGATGAATTTAAATATTATGGAGTTTAAATTTCAAGAATAATTATTAATTTAAATAAAGAGTTAAGAATTTGATATGGCAGCATAGACGATTTTGTTAAACCATAAGTTTTTGAAGATTATAATATGATTGAATTCGTGTTTAAATTTAAAGGAGATTATGATGATGGATTTAAATTTAGATTTGAAGTATCTTAAAGCATTTAAATTTTTAGGTTTTAATAAGATTTGACTTGGAATCTAAATTTAAGAATTTTAGGATATGATGAGGTGGAGCATTGGTGAATCTCAATTTGAAGATTTTGTAATCATTTTATTGTTTGAGTATTGTGTGAAAAATAAAAATATAAAGGAAAATGATTGAGAGAATAGTTTCTAATTTAAATTTTGAGGATGAGAATTTGAATTAAAATTTATTCAAGAGAATATGCAATGGTTTGATTTAAAATAGAGGATTGGATTTAAACTTGAATGATTGAGATTGAGTTATTAAATAAAGTTTTGAGGAATTGGATTTAATTTCAAAAATTTAAATGATAGAATTTAAACTTTTAAAACTTTGAGAAGAGTTTGATAAAAGAGATTTATATTTTCTTGAAAAAAAAATTTAGAGATTAAATAATATTTTGTGAATTTGAGAATGTTTTGCGATAATTGTTGAATTGAAGGTAAGTAGAAATTATGGTTGATTATATAAAGAAAAAAAATAGAGGAGTAAAATTTGATGTAACAATTTTTGGAATTCAAAATTTTAGATGAGATTATTTTAAAGTTTGTGATTAGATTTAAATTTTAAGAATAGATGGAACTAAATTAAGTTTTGAGATTTTTTTTTTTGGAAATGGTAATTGTATTAGAGAAAAAACATTAGTCTGATCCTTTTACATCTCGCCTGCTTAATTAGACAGGCTTGGTCTGGTCTAACAACACTTTTACTTCACATTCAATATTATGAATAATGCCAACGACAAAAGTATCCAATCCCTAAAATATCCTGTTGTTACCTTCCCTCCAGACGTGCCAAACGACAGCTGTAAGCCGGATACGTACTTCCTTGAACCACTTCGATCCATGACTCTTTGCTCTCATGAGGCCATCTGCTACCTCCTTCCACTCTGAGTTGTCGTATAGAGTAATCTTAAGAGCCTCCTACTGTCTGCGCCAGACCTCCCAAGTTGTCCTACACCTGAAGAATAAGTGCTCCATAGATTCCGTCGGATGCTGGCATAAAATATACCCCATTCCACCTGTCTGAATGCCCAATCTTTGCAATCTATCCAGCATCATAAGGCATCACATACATAGTTTATACATACTGAATTGCATCTTCATAGCACTATCCTTCACCCAAACCATATCTTGCCATTCCACCTTCAGATGTGGCCCCCTGTGACTATCCGTCACCTCACTGTGGATAAATTGGTTACCTCCAGATTTGTCCCAGACCCATGCATCTGCTAATAGGGAGGCATCAATCTCAGCCGCCCACACGAGTCCTCCAACCTGTCTAGTATATTTATGGAGCTCCGGCCTCATCTCCCCATTACGTAGGATAAAGCTGACCCTCTCCAGCCGGACACCCCTGGTGTAGTCATGTCGGCCTATCTGATTAACTAGGCTTTGGTGATCTATCCATGGATCGTACCACAAGTCCGTAGTCCGCCCATCTTTAAAGACACGCGAGATAAGTTACTTCAGATTTGCTTTATAGTATAGTATATTTTTGAAGGTGATGGAGTCATTGTTATTAATCCTTCTCTCCAAAAAGTTGTTCCCCCGAAGGTATCTGCTCTCCGTCCACTTTACCCAAAATGACCCACCCGAGACTAGCTTCCAAGCCAATTTAACTCCTGTTACATCTCTGAAGAGTCGTAGTGACTGGAATCCTACTCCTCCTTCCTTCTTTGGTCGGCAAAGTGCCTCCCATCCTATAGCATGAATCCACCTCTCCATACGAAGTGCAGATACGCTCAATACGTAGGATGGTCACCGCCGGAAGTATGATAGCCTATAGCTAATAGCGAGCTATAGAGGTAATGACAGCTCGTACCAATTCAATATGGCCACCAAAGGAGATATTCTGGGTGTGCCACCCCTCCACTCTCTTTTGAGTATACTCTATCAACCCCTGGCAATCCTGATCTCTGGCATAGTTCACCGACAGCAGGATGCCCAGATACTTGACAGGAAGATCCCCCTGATCCATGCGTAATACAGCTGCAAATTCTTCTTTACCAGGACAATGCGCATTAAAATAAGCCTTACGTTTTTCCCTATTCTGGTTGAGGCTTGTATATCATCCAAATATCTCCATGATCGCCGCCAAGCTAGCCATGCCTCCTCCCGTCGGCTTCAAAAATACCAAGAGTTCATCAGCATAGATCAGATGTGAGATGTGAAGCTTCACCGTCCTATTTATTGGAATAATCTGCTTCTGGATAATCGCTGACTCTATGAGACACAAGAAGAATTCTATCACAATTGTGAATAAGTATGGTGACAACGGGTCTCCCTACCGTTACCCCCTATTGCTTCTGATGAATCCATGCGGTTGACCTCCAATTTGAATAAAAAAGGATAGGGTCATGATGCACTCTAGAACCCGATCCTCCCATGTCTGATGAAACCCCATAGCAAGCATGATCTGGCAAACAAAATTTTGGTTGACAGTATTATACGCCTTCCTAATATCCAATTTAATACCATCTCGATCACCACCTGGTTTGTTGAAGTTATGCACCATCTCATATGCAAGAAAATTATTGTCTGTAATATCTTGTCCAGCTATGAATGCCGCCTGAGAAGGTGATAGCAATTCCTGCATAATCCCTTTCATTCTTTGGCACAGCAAGGAAGTAATTATTTTGTATAAATAATTACAATATGCTATTGCCCAAAAGTTAGCCAGCGATGTTTCCCCCTCCTTCTTCAAAATGAGCATGATAAATGTATGATTTAACTCACGTATTAGCTTGCCTGTCCGGAAGAAATCCGAAATTACTACAAATACCTCTGATTTGAGGGCGTCCTAGTGCTTTTTGTAAAACTGACTCCCAAACCCATCAGGTCCCGATGCTTTATTTGGATCTGAGCTCTTGATAACATTCTCCACCTCCGTAAGTGACACCGGAGCAAAGAGCACCCTATTGCCCGCACCTGTAAAGACCCGCTTGCACACAATTTCTGGGAAATCCTGTAAATAATTATTTTGATTGTAGAGATCAGTATAATACTTGACGACCACCTCTTGGATAGCCTCCGGAGCCGCTGCTTCCCTACCATATGCATCGATGAGCTTGCTGATGTGGTTCCTATGTTGTCGTGCTCTCACTACGTCATAGAAGAACTGTGTACAGCGATTGCCATCTCAACGCCACGAGCATTTAGCTCGCTGCACCATCTCGATTTTCTCCTATAATCTCAGTAATCAAACCTTTGGTACAAGAGAGTGTTCCTCCTCTGCTACTCTAGGATTGAGAACGTCCTGTTGCAACTGGTCCTGTAGGTCATGGAGCCGAGTTTCTTCATCTTGAAGTGCCCACGGGTCTGTTTGCTTAGACCACTACTTGAGCCCAGCCTTCATCGCTTTGAGTTTGGTAATTAATTTGTATTTGGCATTCCCATGAATCACCCGCTCCAGCTCCTTCATCACTATCTCAGCATAATACTCTATATGTATCCACTTGTTATTAAACCAGAATGGGGGGCCACCCTTCCAAGTTTGATTGACAAGCCTAATGCATATCAGAGAATGATTGAATGTGTCGGCTGCAAGGTCCTCCTCCCTTAAGTCCGGGAATCGCCTTATTATGCCAAGTCCATAAGTGTCCCGTCCGTTCTAATGGTTGAAGTCCTGACTGAAGCAGGCATGTCTGGTTCCTAAGTTTTGAGATTTAAGGAGATAAAGATATATTGTATTAAATATTATAAATTTGGGAATTTAATTTGATCTTAAAAGGTTGGCTAGAATTAGATATGCCATATATAAATTATTTTATTGGGTAGCTTTATGATTGTTAGGTTTAATGATGTTGTAGAAGGTAAAATTGATTAAGTATTATCGTTTCAAGAAAAAAAAATTATTCAAAAATTTGAGGATTTGAGGAGAAGATTATTTTAGAATTGAATTTTAAAATAATAAAATAAGACAACTTTGAGGATATAATTTTAAGGTATTATATCGCAAGATTGAATTTTAAATTATGGAAAGGCGATGATATAATGGATTTGATTAAATTTGAAGGTCTTAAATCTAGTAGAGTTTAAATTTTGGAATTTAAATTTAGAGAATAGAATTTTGGAGATTGAATTTAAAATTTTGAATATTAGGTTATTAAATTTAAATTTTGAGAAAATTAAGAAGATTAACATCATAGATTGTAGACTACAAGATGTGGATTCAAATTATATTTTGAAGATTGAAATTAAATTTAAGTTCAAGAATTTCAGGACTTGGGATCGTATGGATTTAATTTTGTGGATTTTAAAGAAATTTGAATGAGTAGAATAATAATAAATTTTAAAGGTGAGAATTGAGTTTAATTTAAATTTGAGGAGTTTAAATCTTGAAGTGATTAAATTTTGAAGATTTAATTTTAAAATTTAATTAGAAGTTTGAGCTAAAATTCAAGAAATTCAAGGATAATGTTAAAGATTTTGAGTGTTAGTAGTTAAATATAATATTAAGAATTGATTTATGGGTTGCATTGTACCAAATGAATAACAATATAAAGATTGACTTTATCACTTATAGAATTGACTTTTAAGGACTAAATTTGAATTCAAAATTTGAAAAAAAAAATTTGAGAGATACGATTGATGGAGTAGATTTTGAATTCAATTTTGATATGAGACTTTAAATTTTTAAATTTATTCATGAGATATGCATTAGTAGGATTTAAATTGAGGATTTTATTTAACTTTTAAATTTTTAGGATTGACTTATTATTGATGTTTTGAGGATGACCATTAATTTAAATATCGAAAATTCGTATATACGTAATGGCAGTGAGGACAAAACAAACTATGGCTATAAGGACAAATCGAATTATTAGAAGATTGTGAGAAATGACTACAATATGAGATACAAATTTTCAAGGATAAATTTTTTTTTATTTCAAGAATAGATTTGATTTTTTAAGTTAAGATATGGAATAAAATTTGAAGGATTGAATTATCAAAATTTTGAAGACTGTTATAAATCAGATTTAAATTTTGAGGAAATAATATTAGATTGTATTTTAAGAGTTATGACTTGAGAATATGAGTAAAATTTTGTTTTAAATGGATTTTAAAATTTTGAAGATAAATTCAAATTTTCAATGATTTACTTAAAAATTTTAAGCTGTTATGATGAAGTAAAATTTGAGGATTTTGTTAAATAAGAAAAGCGATTTGACTTCATGATTATATTGCTTAAATTTTGATGGGGAAAAAAATATGTTGTTGAAGATCTTAAATTTCGAGGACAATTTTTTTAAGGTGGGTAGATTGTAAGCACCCTCATTTTAGAATAGGAATAATTTAGTAATTTATAATTATTATAATTATTTTATTTAATTAAATAGATCTAAAGAATTAATTTCTAAATTATTCTTTTATATATAAGACACTTTGCCATGGCTTGGTTATTTTTAGCAATGCACGACCTTTTTCCTTGCTACCAAATTTATATTATTAATTTTGACTAGACCGACTATACTTGGGACATAGGTGTTGAATTATTTTGATCTTCCCCCATGCTCTCAAAAGATTAACTAACATCGAGAACCATTGACATTGCAAAATTACCTTAAATTGGCTAGTTGAACCCAACCGATCACAAACATCCAACTCGGGCACTCAAACCAAATCCTATGAGACATGTACACTACCCCCACACCTTTTTTCTACTTCACAACACATCCCACATATAAAATATATCTACAAAATCTAAACAAATTAATTAAATGGTCCATAAATACAATATTTTCAAATTGGAAAAGATCTCGATGCAATCTTTTTGTATATCAATTTAAATCTAAAATAAATCTTTTAAAATCTAATTTAAAGATTTAATAGCATCCTCTCACCCTATTTTAGTCTCTTTAAATACTATACATAGATGAAAATACTAAAATCAAATCATAACCATCTACCTATTTAAACTACCTATATTTATCAACCCCCAACACCTAAACCTAATAGCCAAACTCCCCCTCTTTCAAACCCTCGACCAAGCATCCTCTCTCCCTCCATTTCTTCTCTCTTTTCCATGTCCTTCCTTTCCCCTTTCAATCCACCACAAGTCGGCTACCTAAAACCTCAACCCAACCCCCTTTCTGGCCGAATATTAGCTGCTGGTTGCAGCAGCAGTTCAGACCCCTTCACAGTAGAAAAAAAACCTTAATAATCCAAGATTTATATCATACTTGAAGCCCCCAAGATCTTTCTTAAGTTTCGTGAAGTTTGGAGTCCGTTAGGCGCTCCAAAAGGTTTGTGTCGCAAGAAGAAGCTCTGCCGTATTCACGATCAAGTAAGTTTTGTAATTTTTTTAATATATATTTTTTCATGTGAGAACCTTTTTATGAACCCATAAACATGTTAGATAAAAAATGATGAAACCCCCATGCATGAGAAACCCTAATTGGATGTAAAAAACTACTCTTTGATGACACAAAATAAATACATGGCAATGTGGTAACCATAATAACCTAGTTTTGATAGATGTTATTATTTTATTATTAAAATATGAATTTCCAAAAATTAAATAATAATTTACAGAATATTAATTAATATATTTTATATATTAAATAATTTTCTATGCAAGTTGGCAACCTTGCATGCACAAACTAGTTGTCAAGTTGCTAGAATACCTAGTCGACGCGCAACAGAACTTTGTGCATGCCAAAGCAACTGTTTTAGAATTTTTCACTAAATAAACAAGAATTCCAAAATTAATAGTTTTTATAATTAATGATTAAAAAATGGTTTTCACAATGTGTAATGATTAGTAATATTCTGGTGTGTAGCTACTTACATATGCAACCAAATATAGAATTAATAACTAGATAATAACTTAATTTAACTAGAAGATTAGAGTCTATTTAGTGTAATAATTAATTGGTAGGTATTCGAGACGTTTTTGTTGATAGCCCCGAACCAGACTTTTTGTGCTCGCAGATTGGCTTGGAAGGCACGCACACCTTATTTTATTGTATTGTTCAGTTACATTATGCCTAGTTGTTATTTATTAGTTGTGTGCACACATCTTAGAGTAGTAGACTTACCTAGTATATTGTGAAGGTACGTAGTATCTTCTGACTGACACTTGTTCAACACGTTCCCAGAGTGAGAGATAGTTCATGGACTAGTATGTTTACTAGTCATTGATACGTGAGTTAGCGTCTTGTGTTAGTAGTAGAAGTTAGTTTAGTTTCTAGATTTTTATTGACGTCGTTGCATTATGCCTACCTCGCGTATACGATTTGGATAGTACATTGGGAGGGGAGAATCTACTATTGATTGTATGGGATTTTTGTTTCTTACTATATAAATGGTGTACCTCCGAGTTCTATTGAACACATGGTGGGATGACTGGTTCTTTTATTTCTTTCCCCTCATGCGTCACTAGAGATGTCTCAAGTGCATTTCACATAGATGGTCTAGTTGCCCAATTTACTGTTTACTACTACTTTTATGTATATCGATTTCTTGTGTATTTGTTATGTCTTACTAAGGACCTGGCACCCTTTCCAGGGTAGATGATCATGACTATTTGTAGGAGCACGGATCAGGATCTGCTACTTTATTCCCTTCCGAGGAGCTCTTTGCCTTCGTGTCTATTGGTTCATAGTTGAGTTAATACTTTTCTATGGTTTATTTATTTTAAGAAGTTAGATTCTATTTTTATCCTAGTTTGGTAGTGGATTTGTCTCTACCCGACTATTATTTCAAATTATTTGGACTAGATCATTTGGATCTATATTGGTTTAGATTATTTATTTATTGACTTGTGATGTGAATACGATTTAACGTCTTGTGACTTGTGACATTATATACCACTTGTGAATTATTATACATAATACAGCGTACGTATGTGTCATGGTTTCCATATATTGGAGTTGTCATATACATATGGCTAGCATGCTTACGTATTTCTAGTCCTACATATTTTGGGACTAGAGCGTGATAGAAGGTACTCCGTGACTGCTGAAACAGCCCTCAAAACTGGTGGTGGAGCACCCCCAAAAGCGGCTGCTGAAATCTCCGCCTGGACTGGTAAGGAGACCCTCTGAGAGGAAGATGGCAGAACAGTAGTTGTTGTCTCTCTCTGAGGTGATAAAGTAACTGACCTTGTCACGACCCGCACCCGGTATAGGGACACGAGAGCATGGGTATGTCCAGCCTACGCCACAACATCGACGGTAGAACGCTGTCTAGGTCATGTAACTATCTCATCAATCTCACATGAATATCCAACTTCATAAATAGGCACAGATATCACAATATAATACGGAATATACTCAATCACATAAGCTAAAGCACGATGAGATATGGAAGCAAGCAATGAAATACAAGACAAGTCTAAACAACAATAAATAGTCTAACCTGCAAGCAATAATATCCAGTCTCCAAGTATGCTGGGAACAAGTCCTCTATGTCACAGTCTGGAAAAAATATCCAGTGCAGGATTGGAACAAAATACACCTCTAACAGCAGTTCCACATATATTGACAAAATCTATAGCACAGTGTAAAGAAATACAAGACAGATATAAAAACTGGCAATAAGAGATATTAGAATAGGAAATACTGGAAATAAGGAATACTGGAACATCATCATCGATATACATCTAGCAATGAATAGAAATACAAGTACACGCAAGAACAATAAACTGGTATGTAAGTGTGTACAAGAACAATAACTAGAACATGTGGAGATGCTAGATCAATACTCTAGAGATACATATCAAAAATCATCTAACTAAGTGTGTGAAACATCAGCATGTCATGTGATCGGCTTGGGACTAATAAGACTCAATATATTGATTAGCGATCATCCCTGCAAGGTCAGGCTAACCACATGTAACAGTGATGAGGCATGTAATGGTAAGACTGCACCGACGTAAGGTGTGGGTGAGCTATGATGCATGTAAAGTTGGGTATGATCACATAAGCTACTAATATTTCTCCGTTTTCCCCCAGCTAGTATGATGGATTCCAATCATGACTCCTCGTGACAGGTCTCAATAATGCTAACTCGTATAAACAATAGTGTCAGAGTCTTGTACGCTATACAACAAGAGTTATAAAGATAATCAACATAATAGAAACTGTCAGAGAATGTACTCGTCTGTGGTCCTGCTGTTGGCAATACCAATAACCTGATTCCGAAGTCTTATCTGAACAATCCAACAATCCTATAGACATTATTAAATAATACAATATTGCATCAAATATTACTCTAACACACATTTATAAATACACTGGACTCAGGGCTATGCTAGGTATGACACTGGTCAACTAGGGTCAAGTGTGCGTCAAGTTGCACGGGTGTCGTGTTTGTAATTACTGTGCAATCAGACAGTCAATGATACGGGTCTTACTAGTACGTCAGTGTACATATGGCAGTATACTATCATACTACATGGTCACAGGTCAAGATAGCTACGGGGTATTCGTAATTATATTAGGGTCATCTAGTACGTGGGCATATAATACCTATTATTATTTATTATAAACATTAATTCTAACTAATTAAGATTATAATAGATATATGCATTTAGATATACTTAATAAAGTTTATATTATATATATATTTATACACGTATATATATACATATGTATATATATACTAGTTTGAGAAATACATTATATATATACCAATATACACTTGAATATATACCGATATGTATGCTAATACGTACATACATATATCCATACAAATATGTATACGCAATCACATGAACTTACGAAAAATGCGGGCAGGAACAAACCTGCGCGCGGGCACGAGCGCAGTGATGATGCTGACGTTGGCGATGGTATTGATGATAATAATGCCGACGATGACGATTGTGAATGGTGATGATGAAGATGGTAGAAGACGGGGATGATGGCTGCTCTTCGCTGATGGGCTGGTGGTGTGGGACATCGTTCAGGCGACTGAGGATGGCTGGAGAGGGAGAGGCTCAGGTGAGGGAGATGTCGGTGAAGGAACTGACTGGGGAAAAATCAGTCGAGGAAGGCTGCAGTGATCCAGCGAGGGGAACGGCGAAGGAAAGGAGAGAAGAGGGAGGTCGATGGAAGGAGGTCTGGATGCGGTCGGTGATGGAGGAGGTGGTGGTGATAATGGAGAGGAGGAGGTTGGCTCGGGTGGTCGTGCACTACAGGTTGGTCGGGGAGATGGCTTCAGGTGGTGAGGCGTTTCAGCGAGGGTGTTCTCCGACGGGCTTGGGGAGGCTCGTGCTGCTCGGCTTCTCCAGTCGAGGGGCAGGCAGGGAGTCGACCTGCGTTCAAGGTCGGCAATAGTCGGGTCGAGGGGTTCTCCACCGGCTGAGGCCGAAGAGGGAAGAGGAGGAGGAAGCGGTTCAGGGGAGCGGCGTCGGCTTCGGTCGACGAGGGTCGATCCAGGCGGGGGAGAAGAACAGTGGGGATGCTCGTAAAGGGAGGAGAAGACGTAGTGGAGTGGATCTCCAGTCCGGTGAGGGGAATGGCCGGGCTCCGGCGATCGAGCGGGAACAGGGATGAAGAAGTCGGCTGGGGAAGTAGTTTCTAGGTTTTAGTAAAGAAAGAAAAAATAAGAAAGGGAAAAGATTATTTATACAAGTAGGGTGTGGGTGACCTAGAATTGGTTGACTGGTCAACCCCTCTTGAGATTGGGCCTCTCATGTAGGATTTCAATGGCTAGGATTTGAATGGGTTCAAAAGAATGGCTCGGATTACATCGGTTCAAGGTTTGGAGGGCCAGGGTCTTAAGGAGCTTGGTGTTGAATTACACAATCCTAAAAATTATGGAAAAAATACCAATGAAGGATAAATAGGTTTATTCACGTATTGTGCCCAATGGGGTGGATACCTTGATGCACTTTTGCATAAAAGTGCCCAACAATTAAAAAATTGCACAAAGTTGGGTTTATGGTTTAATTAATTAAAATTAATGCAATTGGTGTTCTAAAATAAATTAGAAGTACAAGGGGCTAAAATTAAGTGGGACACAAGTGTCATGAATAAGGTAGACTCAGAATATAATGTTACCCTAATTTGGGTTGCTCAAAATAGGTCAAGATTGTGTCTCCAATTTCGTTGGAAACGCACAATGATACAAAATTGGATTTATTTGAATTAAATAAAGACATCTTCAACGAATATTGTGCGGCTAAAATGAAGCACAAGAGAACATAATTATAAGTCTAGGACAAAGTTGTGGAATTTGTTGGAAGACAAAAGCTAGGGTAGCGCTCCAATTATCGAAGCAACGGTAAGGTGCAACAATGAAATTAAATTACGACAATTATTAAATATAATTAAATATTATGCAATTATTTATACATTAATTTATGAAAAGACGAAAATACCCCTAATATGAAATATGGGGGTGACAAGTCTACCCTCCTTAAAAGAATTTCGTTCTCAAAATTTAAGATCCTCAACAGTTGTATTTATTCATTATTTTATTGTACCATCAAAATTAAATTCATTAAACCATATAATCCTGAGGCAAATTCATATTGTTATTTCACCAACTTTCATGATTCTATAGATATCATATTTCTGAAAAATCCTCAAATTTAAAAATTGAATTCCAGTCGTATCATAATCTCCTCAAAAATTTGATGTTAATAATTAAATACTCAAAAATTTAATATCCAATCCTCTAATTTTAAATCCAATCAACGCACATTTATAAAATTTGAAATCTCATCCAAAAAGTTTGTATTCAAACACTAACCCATTAATCATCGTACTCCTCAAATTTTGAGTAAATCACTAAATACAAAATTTACTATCCAATCCTTTAATTGAAATCCAGTCGATGCATATTTTTAAAATTTAGAAAATCTCATCCGAAAATACTATTCCATTAATCATCTTACTCCTCTAGTTTAAGTCCAATCGATGCGTATTTATAAAAATTAAATCCTTATCCCAAAAATTTGAATTCCAACACTAATCCATTAGTGATCTTATTCCTCGATTCTTTGTCCACATAATACTCAAATCAATTGTAATATTCAAAATAAATATATATCTTGCAGTCAAATAAATACAATGATAATCTTCTTAATTTCCTCAAAATTTAATGACAAATTTAATTATTTCATAATCTACATAAAATCAACATTTTAACAAGATCGCCAATCCTGTCATATTAAGTTCTCAACTCTTTGTTTAAATTAATGTTTATCCTCGAAATTTTAAGGCACATTGTCTCTCTTTATCAAATCATAACCTTTTTATTAATTTTTCACTACGGTCAAACCCTCAATAGTCAAAGTCTTAGAGAATCCTACCTATAGTCATACAACACGCAATATAGATAAAATGTGCAATCTAGATAAAACATGCATGGTTATGGTCTCTTTTGTTATGGTATTGCAGTCTTTACCAGGGTGTACTACTAGCTATATTCTAGCAAGAGGATCATTGATACATGCTACGGTACTAAGGAATCAAGCAATCAATCAAACAGATGGAAAAGGAATAGAAGGAAAGAACAGAATACAGTCTTCTAACTCATTACTTGGACATCTACAACCTCTATCATACACTTAACTCTGGCACATTTATTCACAAATTCCTGTCCCCATACACTGTTACCCTTATCAACTAATCACTAGTCCATAAGATATCCATAGATACATCCATATGGCACAAACATGTCTATTAATACCAAAATCTGATACCAAGAACCTCTAACACAACCATCGGCCGAATGATGCATCCAAAGTTTGATACCTCTATCCCTTTAAGTACCACTGTTCTATTACAAGCATACTCACTACTAGCTCTCTTACCTACTATAATTATTTATTCTAGTTGTTCTTATCACTCAAGTGCACGCCAAGTACAACACAACACACTAAGTACTACTCCTTCTAATGCAACTCTAGATGGACACCCAAGTCTGTTTGCAGTGCCATCTCAAGCATTCTTAAGCCAATAGATCCTTACACATGCACATCAACCACTCATATACTGTTATACATTTCTTACCCACCATAAAATTTTATCTTCAAAATAAAATCATCAAAATTTAACTTCTCGAACAATTTAGAATAAAATGCATATACTTTCCTCAAAAGTCAAATGCTCAAATATCGAAATACAATTTTAATCACTTCTAAAATCCTTATAGCTTTGACTATGTTTATTGAATTGAATTTGAATCCTCAAAAATTCAATAACATAAAATCTTAACTCCTCAAAATTCTTAGAAATTGAAATTTATTTCCAATCTTTAAATTATAAATTTAAATCCACAAGTATACATATAAATACTCACAGTCTTTAATACTCAAGGTGCACTCAAATACACCCATTGTCTACAACTCTCAACTGTGTACTAAAATTTGTACTGCCCGAATTACTTGCACTATTACTTCCAAATGATCAAAGTTATCATCACACGTATTTTCTTCAATAATTTTCTATCTATATTAATTGATACACCAATCTAAATATCATCATATGAAGTACTTACTGTTATTAACACCTTGCTCCACTAATCCTCGATATAGGAACATTAGCACTATTGATATGGTAACACTAGCTTCATCATTAGATTATCTCATCACTTATTATAACTCATGATCATTCGCACTTGTTATAACTTATATAATACACATGTTTCACTTCGCTCCCTTGGGCGATATATGGTTCCGTATCTCGATTGATGTATAGGCATATCTCTTAAACCTTTTACAGCCTGTTAAACTAATCCGTGATACACTTCACAACTTTTATTACCAATCCTGATATTTCTCTACTTATGACACCTTATTAAAACCCTTTATGCATATACATTTCTTTACTCTTAACGCACCCAGTATCAATCATCAAATTGAACATCATGCTCCATTAATCTTTAACATAATTCCTTGATACTTACTTGTTTACATAGATCATCCAATTACATAAATTCATGACTATCCAGGACGGGTATGCTGGCTCATGGAACTATCACTGATACTCTTTACTCCTTCTACCTATAATACCAATACTAATAATAATAACACATTATCATTGAACCATCGCTATAAGGCACTAAGCTATGGGTATCCCTAAATTAATGCCTACTGCTCACATGTCTAACTAAGAAACACTTACAAACTTATTAGTCACACTCAGTCAACACGAATACAAGACACAGACATAATTGTAAGTCACTAATTATCATACTAACAAGGAATCCTTAAAGAAAAGAAGCTCAAAAAGGAACTGAATTAAGGACTGAAGGTATTCTACTGCTAGTAAAGAAAAAAAGCGATGGAACAAGGTCATGTAATAACAGAAATAGATAAGTATTAAGAAGATACTTTTAAGAATCAATTTAAGATACAACCTGATAATCATACACGTATGTCAGAAATCATGACACTCAGAATCCTCGCCACGCCAGTAAGCATAGATGCGATAAATGATAGGTTCCATAACTAAGTTATGCAACTCTATAATCACGTCATCTAGAATCTTCGCCACGCCAACCGGTATGGCTGTGAGAAACTCTAAATTTCATAACTAAAGTATGTACATCAAAGTCAGGTTCCTACGTTCTCGTCACGACAGCTAATGTGGCTGCGATAAACTCTAGGTCCCATAACCAAAGTAGATGTTTTACCTTTCTCACTGTCCTCATCAATATATGTCATCAGATGATACCATAATTTTTAGCCCATAAATTCATCTCGATATAAAATCAACTCAACAACGATACCAAGAATTAAATTTAATAACTGGTCAACAAGAATCAACTCAACAATGATACCAAGATTTTAATTTAATAACTGACCAACAAGAATCAAGTTCAATAACAACAAGCGAGAGCGGACGAAAACAAGAAAAAGATTTAAATTAGAATTTATAATAAGATTCTCAAGGGATCGTCCCAGGAATCTCTCAAAAATTTTGTGATTGAGTATCATCTCTCATCCTAGTATCCTATGTCCTATATTCTATAGCAGGCACGCAGTAGTACAACTAAGACGTCGTACTACCACGATATCGCACAACTTGCGAAGTCTGACCTGCGTGGGCCACCACTAAAAATGTGTCACAATCCGCACCCGAGATAGGGGCACGAGAGCGTGGGTACGTCCAGCCTACGCCGCAGCACCTGCGGTAGAACGTTGTCTAGGTCATGTAAGTATCTCATCAATCTCACATGAATATCCAACTCCATAAGGAGGCACAGATATCACAATATAATATAAAATATACTCAATAACATAAGCTAAAGCACGATGAGATATCGAAGCAAGCAATAAAATACAAGATAAGTCTAAACAACAATAAATAGTCTAACCTGCAATCAATAATATCCAGTCTCCAAGTATGCTGGGAACAAGTCCTCTATGTCACTGTCTAGAAAAAATATCCAGTCGGGATTGGAACAAAATACACCTCTAACAGCAGTTCTACATATATTGACAAAATCTATCGCACAGTGTAAAGAAATACAAGACAGATATAAAAACTGGCAATAAGAGATACTGGAATAGAAAATACTGGAAATAAGGAATACTGGAACATCATCATCAATATACATCTAGTAATGAATAGAAATACAAGTACACACAAGAACAATGAACTGGTATGTAAGTGTGTACAAGAACAATAACTAGAACATATGGAGATGCTAGATCAATATACTAGAGATACATGTCAAGAATTATCTAACTAAGTGTGTGAAACATCAGCATATTATTTTATCGGCTTGGGACTAATAAGACTTATTACATTGATTAGCGATCATCCCTGCAAGGTCAGGCTAACCACGTGTAATAGCGATAAGGCATGTAATGGTAAGGCTGCACCGACGTGAGGTATGGCTGAGCTATGATGCATGTAAAGTTGGGTATGATCACATAAGCTACTAATATTTCCCCATTTTCCCTCAGCTAGTACGATGGATTCCAATCACGACTACTCGTGACTGGTCTCAATGATGCCAACTCGTGTAAACAATAGTGTCTGTCACGACCCTCACCCGGGGTAAGGGTACTAGTCGGAAACAACGCCCAGCCTACGTCGCAGAATCGGCGGTAGAACGCTGTCTAGATATCTATCTAATATAATGAACCACCAATAATGATAGTATACTCAATCACAGAACTAAGATAGAATGAACACGAATCAGATAGGAATAGAATAGTCACCATACAACTCATGAGTTTAAAATAATACATCAATGAGTCTGAAGAGCAACAAAATAAGCTGGAGACAAATCCAGTACAAAAGAATACTACAATACTACAAAGCTACAACTCCAGGGTCAACTGTCTCAGTTGGGATAAGTCCCTCTTGAGCCAGGGTCTCCGAATCTAAACCTACAACATCCTGGGGTCCATAATAGGTAGGGTACTCCTCAGTGTCATCTGGAAAAATATATCCAGTCAGGAAAGGAGCAGAGTACATCTCTAACAGCAGTTCTAATCCATGATAAAAACTATGTAACAGTAAATAGCTGTAGATAAACAAGATGCACAATAGAAATATATAGACAATAAGAAAATACTGGAAGGAAATACAATAATGAACAATATGCTAATGAAACAATAATACTAATGACTAAGTGTGTGAGTACTAGCTTAACATGTGACCGGCTTGGGCAAGATACAATGCGGCCTGGCTAATTATACGTGCGGTGCATGATCAACACTATTCGCTTACCAATACTTTATTCAATAGGGATTTGATCACATATCTATACTAATACTCTCCACCCCCAACTGGTATAATAGATCCAACCACGGTATGCTATGGTACTAGATTCCCCAAGAAGAGAGCGACTCCTCCCGAAAATCGGTGTTCGTACATGTACAAGATAACCAATGAAACAATACTTGCACCATATACACCATATACCAAGGAATAACATCTCATGACGAGATCCGAATATACCAATCCGTGTAACCATAGTGTCAAGAGAAACATGTATATCTACACTAGATACAACGAACATAAAGGATATCATAAATAAGAAACTATTAGAGAATGTACTCGCCTGAAGTCCAAAGAACAGTCTCACAGATGTCTGACTCGGTACCCCGAAGACCTAGATATAGAATACCACATTAATACAAGGTCCCGGAAAGAGAACAAGTCAAACTAGTCAACTTCTAGGTCAATAAATTAATTCTAAGTTAAAAGTCAACTATGGTCAACTCTAAAGTCAACTAAAGTCAAACATGGTCAAACCAAGGTCATCCTCACAAGACATCTATACAAATAATATAAAAATAAAATACAACAATTTAGGAATCAAAATTAGATCCCAATTGATACCCACACAAAGTATACTAATAATACAATTAATGCACACTCTAAATAATGTATATACAAACCAATATTTATACAAATAAAATAATATATTATTATTAGTATTATACCTCACAAAAACACCTATATATATACATATATATAAATCAAAATGCATATATATATATATAAAACAAATTTAATAACTATATACTTATATATACATACATATAAACTTTCAAAATTAAAATACCAAACACATGCACATATTAATGTATGTATTTTACATGGCTAGAAGCACACATAAAAATATATTTATTAATATACAAATAATTATATAATAATTATAAATAATATAATTACACATTTAAACAAATAAATATATTTTATAAACCTTTATGTATAAAATATTTTATTAACATAAGTACATATATAATTGCATGCAAGAAAGCTACATACATATATTTATACATCATATTAAAATACATAAAAATATAGATCTATGCTACAATATCATAATAAATACACTAAAATAAATATATAATATCTATATATATTTACTAATTATAAATGAAGAATTTAAAGCATAAATAATTAGATCTACACATAAACACACCAAATTGGAGAGTATCACACCGTATCCCACTAGATCTAGGATACGCATGCGACACGAGTCCAACACACAACCAATTGTACCCCGAAGGACACAAACATGTCACAAATAATATTTATGAATAAATCAAAGTGTCAAAAGTAGATCTATGTGTCCGTGTCAAAATACGACATGTACAAAGCCCCGTGTCGGAGGGAAAACCCCCAAAATGACACGTATCACCAAATAGTTGGGATACGAACCACATGTACCCAAATATGGACACGACACAAGCTCCAAACACATAAGCACATGCCCAATTGATCTATAGGATCAATTAACACACACAACAAAATATAAATTCGGAATTCCAACAAAATTGACACAAAAAGTACCATAACTTTCTCCATGGGTCTCCTATGAACATAAAACAAAGTCCTATGGATAGTACATACATATGGGTTGATTTTACATGATTAAATCTCAGATTTAGAAGCTATTTTAATGGGAAAAATTAAATTATACCTATTGGGAGATGGATTTCCAATGAAACCTCCAATTGAGATGAACTTGCTTCCAAATTGTAGATCCTTGCTCCTCTTTGTAGATCCTTGCTTCCTTCTTCTAGATCCTTGCTTCCTCCTTCTCTAATGGTGAATTGGGAAGAATTTGGAATGAATTTGGTAGGGAATTAGAATAGGAATGGAAGGAATTTGGGAGTGGAAAATTCTAGATCTAGATTGGAAATGAGAATGAGAGGAAAGAGAAATTTCCCCCCTCTTTATATAGGCCGGCCATGCCCCCCTCCCCAAGCAATTATAAAATATCCAATGTACCCCTTGGGGCCTCTCATGAAGAAATAATTAAGGAAGGAAGCTTCTAGTCTAATCACTTAATTAATTTAATCCATCTCCTTAACCATGGGCTTTCTAAATGGGCCAAATCTAACTATTTAATTCTTGTTGGTCCATGGGTCCAAACTAAACTAGTTGGGTCTACTAAAATAAGTCCAAAATAATTAAATAACATCCAACAACAATTAAATAATACAATAAAAATTATTTACCATGCACAATATTTATTTAAATAGGAAATTACTAAAATACCCTTTTTCCTAAAATATGGTAGTGACAGTGTCAGAGTCATATACGCTATACAACAAGAGTTATAGAGATAATCAACATAATAGAAACTGTCAGAGAATGTACTCGCCTGTGGTCCTGCTGCCGGCAATACCAATAACCTGATTCCGAAGTCTTGTCTGAACAATCCAACAATCCTATGGACATTATTAAATAATACAATATTGTATCAGACATTACTCTAACACACATTTATAAATACATTGGACTCAGGGCTATGCTAGGTATGACACTGGTCAACTTGGGTCAAGTGTGTGTCAAGTTGCACGGGTGTCGTGTCTGTAATTGCTGTACAATCGGATAGTCAATGATACGGGTCTTGCCAATACGTCAGTGTACATATGGCAGTCTGCTATTTTACTACATGGTCACAGGTCAAGATAGCTACGGGGTATTCATAATTACATTAGGGTCATCTAGTACGTGGGCATATAATACCTATTATTATTTATTATAAACATTAATTCTAACTAATTACAATTATAATAGATATATGCATTTGGATATACTTAATAGAGTTTATATTATATATATATTTATATACGTATACATATGTATATATATACTAGTTTGAGAAATACATTATATATATATATATACCAATATATACTTGAATATATACCGATACGTATGCTAATACGTACATACATATATCCATACAAATACATATATGTAATCACATGAACTGACAAAAAATACGGGCAGGAACGAACCTGCGCGCGGGTACGAGCGCGGCGATGACGATGACGTTGGCAATGGTGCTGATGATAATAATGCCGACGATGACGATGGTGAATGGTGATGATGACGATAGTAGGAGACGGGGATGATGGCTGCTCTTCGCTGATGGGCTGGTGGTACGGGACATCGTTCAGGCGACTGAGGATGGCCAAAGAGGGAGAGGCTTAGGCGAGGGAGATGTCGGTGAAGGAACTGACTGGGAAAAAATGAGCCGAGGAAGGCTGCAGTGATCCAACGAGGGGAACGGCGAGGAGAAGGAGAGAATAGGGAGGTCGAGGGAAGGAGGTCTAGATGCGGCCGGTGATGGAGGAGGTGGTGGTAATAATGGAGAGGAGAAGGCAGGCTCGGGTGGTCGTGCACTGCAGGTTGGTCGGGGAGATGGCTTTAGGTGGTCAGGCGTTTCAGCGAGGGTGTTCTCCGGCGGGCTTGGGGAGGCTCGGGATGCTCAGCTTCTCCAGTCGAGGGGCAAGTGGGGAGTCGACTGGCGTTCAGGGTCGACAGCAGTCGGTTCGAGGGGTTGTCTACCGGCTGAGGCCGGAGAGGGAAGAGGAGGAGGAAGCGGTTCAGGGGAGCGGGGTCGGCTCCGGTCGACGAGGGTCGATCCAGGCGGGGGAGAAGAACGGTGGGGATGCTCGTGGAGGAAGGAGAAGACATGGTGGAGTGGATCACCGGTCCGGCGAAGGGAATGGCCGAGCTCCGGCGATCGAGCGGGAACAGGGATGAAGAAGTCGGCCGGAGAAGTAGTTTCTAGGTTTTAGTAAAGAAAGAAAAAATAAGAAAAGGAAAAGATTATTTATACAAGTAGGGTGTGGGTGACCTAGAATTGGTTGACTAGTCAACCCCTCTTGGGATTAGGCCTCTCATGTAGGATTTCAATGGCTAGGATTTGAATAGGTTCAAAAGAATGGCTCGGATTACACCGGTTCAAGGTTTGGAGGGCCAGGGTCTTAAAGAGCTTGGTGTTGAATTACACACTCCTAAAAATTATGGAAAAAAAATACCAATGAAGGAGAAATAGGTTTATTCACGTATTGTGCCCAATGGGGTGGACACCTTAATGCACTTTTGCATAAAAGTGTCCAACAATTAGAAAATTGCACAAAGTTGGGTTTATGGTTTAATTAATTAAAATTAATGCAATTGGTGTTCTAAAATAAATTAGAAGTACAAGGGGCTGAAATTAAGTGGGATACAAGTGTCATGAATAAGGTAGACTCAGAATAGAATGTTACCCTAATTTGGGTTGCTCAAAATAGGTCGAGATTGTGTCTCCAATTTTGATTGAAACATACAAGGATACAAAATTGGATTTATTCGAATTAAATAAAGACGTTCGCGACGAATATTATGTGGCTAAAATGAAGCACAAGAAAACATAATTATAAGTTACAAAAAGGTCGGAATGCAAGGCTGGCACGTCTAGGACAAAGTTGTGGAATTTGTTGTAAGACAAAAGCCAGGGTAGCACTCCAATTATCGAAGCAACGTAAGGCGCAACAATGAAATAAAATTACGGCAATTATTAAATATAATTAAATATTATACAATCATTTATACATTAATTTATGAAAAGACGAAAATATCCCCAATCTGAAATGTGGTGGTGACGGACCTTACTAAAACTGCTCCAGAGTATTACGATCGGGTCTTCGGTGGCATCTTGAAGATAGATTCAAAATAAAGGAATCAATATTTTACATAGATACGATATTATCAAGGAAGGACAATAATATTTCAAACAAAGCAATTATTTTAAATGATAAAGATAATAAATCTAATAGATTGGAAATATTTCTAGTTGTGATTGAGTATCCTCTCATCCTATATCCCTAGTCTTATATCCTATAGCAGGCTTGTAGTAATACTCTAAGTCTAAGTACTACTACTGAGACATGCATGGGCTACCACAAAAATATGTTACGACCCACACCCGGTGTACCAGCACGAGTACGTTGGTAAGTATAGCCTGCACCACAGCATCGGTGGTAGAACGATGTCCAGGTCAACAATACTATCCAAATATCTCATACAATATATATAATATACCTGTCAAGATATCTCAACTCCCAAATGGAGGATAAAATAATAATATGATAATGGTAGACAATACTGAATCAGAATAATAAACTAGAGGAAGATATGGCACAATATAAAATAGAAGGAAAGAAATACAGAGTCAAATACATCAAAAATATAATCGACTAATCATAACTCAATGATCTCAAATATAATACATAACAAAAGTGTTTGACATATACAATATCATAAATAAATTAGCTAAGTCTCATCGATTGCTGGTACTATCTCATTAGGCGTTATGGATGCTATCTCAACTGGCTTGCCATCATGTGGCCCATAGTGTGTATGACATCAGTCCTCTAATAAATTATCTAAAAAATATATTCAGTCAGGATTGGAGTGGAGTATAACCCAATAGCATTTCCAATAATTGACAAAAAGTATAAAACAACAATAGCAATAAAAATAAATGATGGAAGACTGAACTAGTAATCATCACGAGGAAGAGCATCATGGTAAATAATGGCAATAAATTGAGAACAATATAGTGAGAAACATCAATGTAATGAACTGAAATAAAGAAACATGTAACAAATTTGCCTTAAAATATTAGTAATATAATTTTATTGGCTTAGGCCTAACATGGGCTATAAATAAAAGGTGAACTAGCGTGATCACACGTGAGTTGCATGATCTGCTAACTATAATGGGCTATATTAAATCATGGACTATAAGGTATGATCACATATTCACTAATACTTTTCCAACCCCTACTAGTACACAGATCCAAATTATGATATGTTATAACACGTATATCATACTTCACGGTGTACAATATCATGCACTATGATCATGGTCTATATAATCACTAAAATATCATGGTAATCACTGAGTAATCATGAAGCACAACACAGTAATCACTAAGCCATCACAATAATAATATCTCATAACCAAGATTCACGTATACCAATCCTTGTAACCATCGTGTCAAGAATAAAATATCTCAATACTAAATACTTGAAACATAGAGGCTATCAAATAAATAAATTATCAGAGAATGTACTCACCTATGATCTTAAGCAAATGGTATATCTCGGTATCCGAGATGGTGTCACACTCACCTAAATATGAATATCATGTCAATGGGTGCAAAGAATGATAAATAACTAAAATGAGTCAAAATATACTTTCTAGGCCAATACTAGGTCATAATAGTCAAACTAGGTCAAACAAGGACAAATATTGACTTTTAGGGTCAAACTAGTCAATACCGTATATATATATACACTAACTAGTATATAACTAACTAAACTAACTTGGAACTGATAGTAACAAACACTGGCTTCCTAATACACTAACTGAAACCTACACTAACTGATACTCTAGGTACTAACATTTAACTTACATTACGCAACTGATATTAATTAACACAAAATGTCACTAACTATTAACTAATACTAACTTAACTAACTAATATACTAACTATTAGCTAACACATAATGTAAACCCCCTCATCCAAAATGAGGCCTACTTGGCTTAGATAGAGAGACTAGGGCTAGTTTGAATCCAAATAGAAATAGAATACGACATTTTAGATAAATTTGCAATATTTATATCACTTAGTGCACATTACCGATGCTTCGATAATTGGAGCACTACACTAGCCATTGCCTTCCTACAAATTTCATACCCTTGTCCTAGATGTGCCAGTCTTCCATCCTGACCTTTGTGTAACTTATAATTATGCTCTCTTGTGCTACATTTTTAGTCGCACAATATTCGTCGCAGACGTTTATATTTAAATTATAAATAAATTCAACTTTATATCCTTGTGCGTTCCAATCAAAATTGGAGACACAATATTTACCCGTTTTGTGCAAACCAATTTATGATAATAATCTACTCTGAGCCCTCTATGTCCATGATACTTGTGTCCCACCTAATTTTAGCCCCATGTACTTATAATTAATTCCAGAACACCAGCGCATTAGTTTTAATTAAATTAATCTAATTTCCATCTTTGTGCAATTTTCTATTTTTTGGCACTTTTATGCAAAAATGCATTGAGGTGTCCACACCATTGGATAATACATGAAGAAATTCATTTTTTCCTTCATTATTTGGTCATGTGAATTTTTCTATAATTTTTTGGAATGTGCAACGCAACATCGCCCCCTCACTTAATCCTAGCATTGCATTTAAACAATGCAAATTATAGCCCTCCAAATATTTCCATGTGAGGCCAAGGCCAAACCCCAAGAGTTGACCAAGCCCAAATTTTCTAGGTCAAACCCAAACCTAAATTCTACATACATATATATATATACAATTTTTTCTTTTCTTTTCCCTTCTATTTTATCACCCCAACCTAGAACTAGTCGACCCTTCCCTAAGCTCATGTTCATCATCATCTCCCCCTCTCTGGCTCCGCCGCCACCCTCCACCGGAGTCTCGTCGGAGTAGCACCCACGTTTGCTTGTACCACGCCTCCAGCAGCCGCTGTTCCTGCTGACTCGCCTCGCCGTGCCTCCCGCTGACCCGACTGCTCCCTTAACCCGACCCCTCCTCCACGACACCCCGGACCACCCGCCGCTCGCTTGAAAACCGGAACTCGATAACCCGCTGCCATCTCACTCTCCATCCTTCCGCCTCACTGGAGCCCCACACTATCTTTACCTCCTCTTCCATCATCCTCCCCCGCCTATACCACAACCACCTATCAGACCACCACCATCGTCTCCGTCCCCTCGCCTGGACGACTAACCCACCGGAGCACGATCACCCGACCCCGACGTTCTCCACCCCGATCTCTTTCTCCTCTGCCTGCACAGCTGATCACACCCCAGCTTCCATAAACTTCGAACAGTCTCGACCCCGAGCACCAGCCACCTCGCCGGAGTTCCCCACCACCGCTGCACCCTGCCCGTAGGCCGCCATTACTGAGCATCCCTCCTCGCCTGAGTTTTCCCTCCAGCAGTAAACATCAAATCCACCACACCTAAACTCCCTCGTCGATATCACTTCGACCACCAGACTTTACCACCACCCTCTTCTTCTTCCTCCTCTTCTCCGGCCTGTCCTCCTCCTCCTTGCCGGTCCTCCCCCTGGCCGGACTCCGGCAGACCCCATCATCATCATTATCTCATCACCATCATTATCTCACCATCATCATCTCAACATAACCCCAATCATCATCACCCTCGTCGTCCTCGTCATCATCGTCGTCAACGTCATCGTTGTCAACCTCATCGTCATCATCGTCGTCCCAGTACGCGCATCCCGAGGTTCAAACCTGCCCCTCTTCTTTTTTTTAGGTGTGCTTGTGTATATGCTATTAGGACACGAGTATTTTCTTATGACAGGTTTAATTGGATGACTTCAGACCCCGTGTTGGTGAACCCAACTTGCATTCGTATACGTACGCGTGTGCGTGTAATTATATATATATATATATATATATATATATATATTGTATGTATATATCTATATTTAGTATATGTATATTATTCATTGATATATATATATAAATATATATATATAGTATATGTATTCAAATGGGTATGTATATAAATTATTGGTTATATTATTATATAAATATATGGATATATATATGTCACGCCCCAGTCCCACAATCCGTAGAACTAGGACACGTAAGCATGCCAGCCGTATGAATATGGCATTCCAATATATGGAAACCATAACACACGTACGTTGTAATATGAATAACAATTCACAAGTGGTAAACATATATATCTCAAAGCATAACTAAATCTCATCCACATAAATCATATATAAATAAATGACTAGTATCTATGAACTGGATCTCAATATAAGGTATCTCAAGATGACAGTCGCATGGAAACAAATCCACTATCGAACTAGAATAGAGAATAAGCAAGACAAATAATATAAATACAACCTCTAACGATCCCGAGGCTCGAAGAGTAGACCTCTCGCAATATAAGTAGCCAGTCCGGATCTGCGCTCCTGCAAATACTCATGAACAATATACCTGGAAAGGGACCAGGTCCTCAGAGGGACATAACAAGATACATAAAAGCATGCCATAAAGTAAATACTGAAAAAACTCCAGGGTGACCTAACCATCTAAGTGAAATGCGACTTGAGGACAACTTGAGTGTATGGGAAAGTGTAGGCTAAACATATGCTGACGTAATTCACCAATCGTGACAACTGGCTAGTATATGCCACATATGCCCCCATACCTGGGCACTGTAATATAATAACGTCCATACCGCTCCGAAGAACGGGGAATCTGCATAGTATAACGTCCATATCGCTCTGAAGAACGAGAAATCTGCATAGTATAATGTCTATACCGTTTCGAAGAACGGGGAATCTGCATAGTATAACGTCTATACCGTTCCGTCGAATGGGGAATCTGAATAGAGGAAGTGGGTGTCCCATATGCCTACAAGTCGTCCTCCCCGCCCAATGTAGATATACAAGTCGTAAATACGACGTGGACATCTCGTACTATAATGCAAGTCTCTACAAAAATAAACACTAAGCTAAATACCGTTACACGTGTTGCTCACATCAATGGCCAGTCGAGTATGAGACACGTGTCCCTACATGAACTCACTCGATGACGTGTAATGATATATGTCAAGGCCTGGGGAGTCATATCGATAACTCCACAACTTTAGGTGGGTCTACTCGACTCTAAGTCAGACACAAGTCCTAACGTCAACGCCTCCGTTGAATGCACTCGAGTCTCTCTCGGACGAACACAGTTTTATAATATAAATATGCAAATAATAATACAAAATTTAAATAGTACAATAAGGCAAGGTATACTTGCCTGGCAAGAGAGCTGCAAAGTGTAATATCCAGATGTCAAACACCAAGAGTCAGAATGAACGTCTCCGGATGCTGAAATAAATATCACCAATATTCCCAGAATAAGCAAAATAGTTAAAAAGTACTTTCCTTTCGTCCAATTTGGACACAGGGACAAAACGATAATTTTGGGTCAAAGTGGAGTCCATCGGTGGGTCACTTTGCACCAAAAATTGTGCCAAGGGTAACAGTCTCTAAATGGGACAAATTATAGATCAAACAAACTCTAAATGTCAATACGAATTCAACGGTATGTCCAGATGTGGATTCCGGTGAGCCAAACACAATTTTGTCCAAAAAGTCAAACGTGGGGCCCGCCAATAAACGACTTGGTCAACTGTCTTAGAATTCCATAAAAATTGGGTCACAGGACCAGCGCGTTAGCACGAGTCCAGTGGCGCAAGTTTTGTTGCAATCTGACGAGCGTGCACAAAATGCGCACAGCTTTCGCAAAAGTTACGATACGGAGTTTGTTCGCGGATACGGGCTGATTCTGACGCGCACAGGCGTCCGAATCAGTTTTTGCAAACTTTTATGTATCCGGGTACACTGTGCACACCGGTTGGTACACTTAGTACACAACGGGGCAGTCCCGTTTGGCGGGACGCGCTCCATTTCATAACTTTTGGAAATATAGAAAAAGCATATTTTCGGAGTTTTCCAACGAATTTAATTCTACCTACAGCAGTTAATAATATAATATTAATTGACAGAAATTATACTAGGTCAAGTGGTCTCTGCGTACCAAAAAGAAAAATTGGATTCGTATCTTATGGTGGGAGATACGAATCCGGGAACATAGGTGATCACCGCAGTTTTCTGGGATACCAAGAAATTATCATTTTTTGCCAACTTTGACGCTATTTTTGCCTATGGTTACACGTTGTTCGAGATTAAGTATCACACAGATATTGGAGAGGGTTATGGGATGAGCGTACCAATGAAGATGGGGTGGCATGTGGTTCAGCGAGGTGACGGAAAACAACGCTGGAACACAGGTACTTTGCTGTTTCAAATTGTAGTGCGCGGGGTACGCGGGGTCGCGGTCGTCGGGGTCGGTTCCGGGCGGCTGGACGGCGGTTTTTCGGCTCGACGGTGGCGCTCTCTAGGTCTAGATGGGAAGAGGAGGAGAAGGGATGATCTAGGGTTAGGGATTTGTTGAAAAGAAGAGATGAATATGAATATATAAGAGAGAAGAGGGGGGTTGTTCACGCGGCTTAAGGGGGGTTTACGTTTGCTGCTGTTGCTACATAGGGGCGGTTGTGGGCTGTGGCTAATTGCCAACGGGTGTGTTCAACTCATGGGTAGCGGGTAGGAATATTAGCAGGTAGGATAGTTTTAAGGATCCAATAATATATATATAATTGTCTTTCTCTTTTCTTTTCTTTTCTAATCTTTCCTTTTTCTTTTTTCCATTTCTTTTTCTTTCTTTTTCTTTTATATATATATATATATATATATATATATATATATATATATATATATATATATATATATACCCATAGAAAAATCTAGAATTACATTAATGCATACCATTAAGCTAGCAACTGTCCAAAGGGTCTCCCACATGAAATAAATTCGAAAAAATTCCTAATGGTCGCATAAATCTCCTAAATACACGAACACTAAAAATAAAAATTTAATAAAAATCTATTTCTCCTAATTAGCTCATAAATAGTACCATTAAATTAATAAATAAAATAATAAATACGGGTTTTAGGATTTGGGGTTTTACATCCTACCAAACTTATAAAAATTTCGTCCTCGAAATTAAAATTAAGTCGCGGTAGAAAGTTAAGGAAGGTATAAGATTTGCATTGTTTAAAATGCAAGGCTTGGTTTAATAAGTGGGCGATGTTGCACGTTGCACATTCCAAAAATTATGGAAAAAATTCACATGAACGAAAAATAGGTTTCTTCATGTGTCATGTCCAATGGCATGGACCCCTTACTGCATTTTTGCATAAAAGTGCCCAACAATTGGAAAGTTGCACAAAAATAGAAATTGGATTAATACGAAGCAGGTCAAAATTGTGTCTCCAATTTAAATTAGAACGCACAAGGATACAAGGTCGTATTATTTAGGATAAATTAATAACGTCCGCGATGAATATTGTGCGACTAAAATATAGTACAAGAGAGCATTATTATAAGTTACACCGAGGTCAGAATGGTAGGCGGTCATGTCTAGGACAAGGTTGTGAAATTTGTAGGAAGGTAATGGCTAGTATAGTGCTCCAATTATCGAAGCAATGGTAATGGTACTCTAAATGATCTAATTATTACAAAAAAATCTAAATAAAATGCCGTGTCCTATTTCCAATTGGATACCATCTAACCCTAGTTTCTCCATCTAACCAAGTAGGCTAAATTTTGGGATGAGGGAGTTTACAATCTACTCAACTTAAAAATAATTTCATCCTCAAAATTAAAATAAGACAGAATTTGTTAATTCCTTCACGTTCGCCTATAAGGCAAGTCAATCACAATCTCTTCCAAGATTTAAAATATATTCTAATCCATCACGATCACTTCAAGGTTAAGATAATCATTGTTCCAATCAAAATTCAATTTATTGTAATCTCTTCTCACTTTTTTAAATTATCAATATCCAAATTTAAAATAATTCCATATAACATCTTTAAGAATTAAATACGCATATGAATTTTATATCACGATCTCCCATTATCATAATCTCCGCTAGAAAACAATTCTAGTCCAATATTATTCCTATTTTTCCCTTATGAATTTTGTATTCTTTAAAATTTTAAATTCAATTCATATCCTCAATATTTCCAAAAGGTAATCCGGCAATCAAAAATTAACTCTTAATTCAATCATCAAATTGTAAAAATTTTAAATTTAATCCACCAATGTTCAAGTCTGAAAATCTATATTTATCCTCAAAATTCGAATTGATAATTTACCTTTAATATTCAAACTTTAAATCATGCGCTCAACTATAGATATTTGGTCCTTACTATCAAGATTTCAAAATTCATTAAACCCTCATCATCTTAATCATTCTTAAAAATTCTTCGCATATAAAATGACTTAATCTCATAGTCGAATCTTACTTAGTCACAAAATAAAAAATTTCTCAAGTTGACAATGCAACTTCTACCCAACTTAGAATTTACCCATCTATCATATAAGGCTATACACTTAAGAAAAATATTCCTCAACTTATTTAATCATGCTATTCGATCCTCAAAAGTTTGAACACCAAAAATTTTCCTCTGGTATGCCCTTAATTACGGAAAATCATCATCTAATAATGTGGTTGGCCTATGGGGTATATATAGTACTATCTGTATATCATGCTTATACCAAGCACGAGATTTCGTCTTTCCGAAATAAAGGAAGACGAAAACATTAATATAGAGTTCAAGGGGAGGTAATAGAATAGAAGTATGGAGATCAAGGCGTTTAAAGAATTCAAATGGGAATTGTTAAGGCAGTTGTGGATTAAAATCCTATTTGGTAATTTCTTATTCACATGCTCGTATCAGTACGGTTATGTAACTGATACGATATACTCAGGCATATCTAGAGGGCAAGTATATTTGTCTACTAGATACTATATATCTCAATCCACGTAAAGTAGCTATGTGAAGGGAGAACCAAGCGCACCAAGGTTAGCTAGTCCTTAATACACTTATTCTGAAATGTATTAATATATGCATCAACTAATACATATATTGTGAACAAGCTCGATAAAAGAATAAGCTTGCAAAACTAGGGTATAAAATAGCAGCATAAGTCAAGGTAGTATGTAAAATATAAATGCGCTAGATCATAATGAAATAAGGTACAAATAATTCAAGTTCACAACAAATTAAAATAAGACTCTACAGTCTCAACAGTTGTCGTGCTAACACCTTGTCCAAGTTGCTAGTCGACAAAATAGGGGTATGGGCCTTTAAGTCCTACCATCAGAATAAACTCTACAGTCTTATGCTAGCATATAGTTAATGTCATTCAATTATATTATAATAATATATCAAGAGGACTATGTGTCACTAGGTTGTGAGGTATACTACCCAACTTATAACAATTATCTAATACTGTGACAGTCTTATGGGAATTCTATAAAATAATATTGTCCTTGTAAGTAAAGCATAAACTCTTATCGGGGTTTACGGAAAATCATCATATTGCATCATATCAGTAATGGTCACCTTAAGTCTTAATTATAGTGCTCTTAGAACAAGTGTCAATGGTAAGGATGGAAGAGCTACTGGTTCTTAAGTGAAAGGAGGATATATCTATATTGGGTTATTGATACGAATTACGCGGTTTAAAACTAAGGGTAATCATCAAGTCGCAATCTACCAGAATAACTTAAAACTATCAAGTTCTAACTACCAAGCACAGAAATTCAAAATTCAATATTACGACTATAATCCTAGCAAGCTGTATATCCTAACATGAAATAAAATCACTTGACCTACAATCATAAGAGTTATGTGGCACAATTTGAAAGATGACGAAAGAAGAACAAAATTTAGTCGTCGCACAATAGCGAGCGCTAAGGTTACAGAGAACAAGATATAAAATTTAAAATAGGAAGACTTTAGATAAGATCATGGTTTTCCTAAGGTGAGGTGGTATGCTAACATATGTGTTCGAGGTATGATTAAGGGAAAAGTTAGATCCATTCCTCTAGGTTCCCTTAGGTGCTGTCTGCTAATACCAAGACAAGAATCTAAATTTATAGTTCTAATACTACCTTACTATAAGAGTTAAGTTTTGGGTCCTAATATTCAACCTTGGATTTCTATTGGTCCCTCGATGCTAGGGTCAAACAATACGGTCAAATTCGTAGCTAGCCCTAGTATTGCCTATACTACTCTTAAGTCATCCCTAATTATATCAAGGGATAATGGTAAACCAATCATAGATGAGGGATGCTAGGGTTCACTAGATATTCTAAACTTAGTGAGGTATCAGTATTCTAGTTTTATTCTCAGTAGGAATGTTACCCTAATTATCATTCTAACAACAAGGATTCCTATACTCTAGCAGGGGATATACTCAAGGAACTAATAGGGAAGCACATGAATCAAGTAGGATGCAATTATTTAAATAGAATAGATTAGAAGAGATACGAGTCATAGTCTATTATGGATGAGATCCTATACTCTAATCCTATCTGCAGGCTTGCTCGGTACAGTAACGTAACCGAGTCAATATGCTCTCGACCTGCATGGACCACCACTAAAATATGTCATGCCCCATTACTACAATCCGTAGAACTAGGACACGTAAGCATGCCAGCCATATGAATATGGTACTCCAATATATGGAAACCATAACACACGTACGCTGTAATATGAATAATAATTCACAAGTGGTAAACATATATATCTCAGAGCATAACTAAATCTCATCCACAGAAATCATATATAAATAAATGACTAATATCTATGAACTAGATCTCAATATAAGGTATCTCAAGATGACGCTCGGATGGAAACAAATCCACTGCCGAACTAGAATAGAGAATAAATAAGACAAATAATATAAATGCAACCTCTAACGATCCCGAGGCTTGAAGAGTAGACCACTCGCAATATAAGTAGCCAGTCCGAATCTGCGCTCATGCAAATACTCATGAACAATACAACTGGAAAGGGACCAGGTCCTTAGAGGGACATAACAAGATACATAAAAGCATGTCATAAAGTAAATACTGTAAAAACTATAAGGTGACCTAACCATCTAAGTAAAATGCAACTTAAGGACAACTTGAGTGTATGGGAAAGTGTAGGCTAGACAAATACTGACGTAATTCACCAATCGTGACAACTGGCTAGTATATGCCACATATGCCCCCATACCTGGGTACTGTAATATAATAACGTCCATACCGCTCCGAAGAATGGGAAATCTGTATAGTATAACGTCCATACCGCTCCGAAGAACGGGAAATCTGCATAGTATAACGTCCATACCGTTTCGAAGAACGGGCAATCTGTATAGTATAACGTCCATACCGTTCCGTCGAACGGGGAATCTGAATAAAGAAAGTGGGTGTCCCATACGCCTACAAGTTTTCTCCCCGTCCAATATAGATATACAAGTTGTGAACACGACATGGACATCTCGTACTATAATGCAAGTCTCTACAGAAATAAACACTAAGCTAAATACAGTTACACGTGTTGCTCACATCGATGGCCGGTCGAGTATGAGGCACGCGTCCCTACATGAACTCACTCGGTGACGTGTAATGATACGTGTCAAGGCTTGGAGAGTCATACCGATAACTCCACAACTTTAGGTGGGTCTACTAGACTCTAGGTCAGACACAAGTCCTAACGTCAACGCCTCCGTTGACTGCACCCGAGTCTCTCT
Source organism: Iris macrosiphon (assembly GCA_036927795.1). Taxonomy (NCBI): domain Eukaryota; kingdom Viridiplantae; phylum Streptophyta; class Magnoliopsida; order Asparagales; family Iridaceae; genus Iris; species Iris macrosiphon. Next base: position 72,288,640 of record JAYESA010000016.1, read on the forward strand.
CGAACGTGCATAGTTTTATAATATAAATATGCAAATAATAATACAGAATTTAAACAGTACAACAAGGCAAGGTATACTTGCCTGGTAAGAGAGCTGAAGAGTGTAATATCCAGATGTCAAACACCAAGAGTCAGAAACTACGGCCTTAGAATGAACGTCTCCGGATGCTGAAATAAACATCACCAACGTTCCTAGAATAAAAAAAATAGCTAAAAAGCACTTTCCTTTCGTCCAATTTGGATACTGGGGCAAAACGGTAATTTTGGGTCAAAGTAGGGTCCACTAGTGGGCCACTTTGCACCGAAAAGTATGCCAAGGATAACAGTCTCTAAATGGGATAAATTATAGGTCAAACAAACTCTAAATATCAATACGAACTCAACGGTATATCCATATGTGGATTCTGGTGAGACGAACAAAATTTTGCCCAAAAAGTCAACCGTGGGTGCCGCCAATAAGTGACTTGGTCAACTGTCAAAGAATTGCGTAAAAATTGGGTCACAGGACCAATGCGTTACCACGAGTCTAGTGGCACAAGTTTTGTCATAATCTGACGAGCGTGCACAAAATGTGCATAGCTTTCACAAAAGTTGTGATACGGGGTTTGTCTGCGGATACAGGCTGATTTCGACGCGCTCACGCGTCCGAATCTGTTTTCGTGAACTCTCACTTGTCCGGGTACACTGCGCGCACCGGTTGGTATACTTGGTACACAACGGGGTGGTCCCGTTTGGCGGAGCGTGCTTCGTTTCACAACTTTTGAAAATTTGGACAAAGTATGTTTTGGGATTTTCTAACGAATTTAATTCTACCTACAGCAGTTAATAATCTAATGTTAATTAACAGAAATTAAACTAGGTCAAGTGGTCTCTGCATACCAAAAAGAAAAATTGGATTCGGATCTCTGTGGTGGGAGTTACGAATCCGGGAACATAGGTGATCACCGCAGGTTTCTACGATACCCAGAAATTATCATTTTCTACCAACTTTGACGCTGTTTTTGCCTATGGTTACGCGTTGTTCGAGGTTTACTATCACACAGATATTGGAGAGGGTTAAGGAGGAGCGTACCGGTGAAGATGGGGTGGCATTTGGTTCAGCGAGGTGACGGTAAACAACGTTGGAACACAGGTACTTCGCTGTTTGAAACTGCAGCGCGCGGGGTGCGCAGGATCGCGGTCGTCGGGGTCGGTTCTGGGCGGCTGGACGGCGATTTTTCGGCTCGGCGGCGGCGCTCTCTAGCTCTAGATGGGAAGAGGAGGAGAAGGGATGATCTAGGGTTAGGGTTTTGTTGAAAAGAAGAGATGAATATTAATATATAAAAGAGGAGAGGGGGGTTGTTCACGCGGCTTAAGGGGGGTTTACGTTTGCTGCTGTTGCTACATTGGGGCGGGTATGGGCTGTGGCTAATTGCCAGCGGGTGTGTTCAATTCATGGGTAGCGGGTAGGAATACTAGCGGGTAGGATAGTTTTAAGGATCCAATAATATATATATAATTGTTTTTCTCTTTTTTTTTCTTTTCTAATCTTTCCTTTTTCTTTTTTTCATTTCTTTTTCTTTCTTTTTCTTTTAAATATATACCTAAATATATATATATATATATATATATATATATATATATATATATACGTATATACCTATAAAAAAATCTAGAATTACATTAATGCATACCATTAAGCTAGCAACTGTCCAAAGGGTCTGCCACATGAAATAAATTCAAAAAAATTCCTAATGGCCCCATAAATCTCCTAAATGCACGAACACCAAAAATAAAAATTTAATTCTCCTAATTATCTCCTAAATACTACCATTAATTTAATAATTAAAATAACAAATACAGGTTTTAGGATTTGGGGTTTTATAATATATATAAGTAAGTAATTAGATGATAATAATAAATTATGGCTATATATGTGTTTAGACTGTACGACCCTAGGACACCGTAGATTTTGCCCGCATATTTACGTTAACTTGGTGACTTGAATATTAGAGAATCGTCTGCCTTGTGTACACCGACGTATTGGCTAGACAAGTGTTAGTTGACTGTCTGAATATGCACAGTATCTGAAGACGTGACACCCGCGTGATTAAACACACAATTTACCTTGTTAGTTGACCAGTGCCACCCCTAGCGTACCCTCAGAGTCCAGTTTATTAAAGTTATGTATGTGCTAGTGTAATGACTAATATTGTATTGTATTGTATTATATTATATGTATATAGGATATTGGATTGTTTGTGCGACTTCAGGAGCAGGTTATTGGTACTACGCAGTTTCATTGCCAGACAAGTATACCTTGCCTTATTGTACTGTTTAAATTCAGTTATTCTTAGTTCCATGTTTTATTATTTTTATATAACTATGCGCGTCCGAGAAAACTCGGGTTCAGTCAACGAAGGCGTTGACGTTAGGACTGGTGTCTGACCTAGTGTCTAGTAGATCCACCTAAAGTTGTAGAGTTATCGGTATGACTCCCCAGGCCTTGACACGTATCATTGCACATCACAGATTGAGTTCATGTAGGGATGCGTACTTCATACTCGACTGGCCATCGGTATGAGCAGCACGTATGACGGTATTTAACTTAGTTGTTTATTTCTTTAGAGACTTGTATTATAGTATGAGATGTCCACATCGCGTTTGTGACTTGTACATTTGCATTGGGCGGGGAGGACGACTAGTAGGCGTATTGGACACCCACCTCCTTTATACAGATATCGTGTTCTTCAGAGCGATACAGACCTATATATTTATGCAGATACCACGTTCTCTAGAGTGTTGGATGTTACTTGTGGTTTTGCAGATACCATACTCTATGGAACGTTGGACGTTATACTATTGCAGATACCACGCTCCTCGAAGCTGGCCGTTATTATGTTACAGAGTGCCCTTGTTATAGGGGCATATGTGGCATATACTAGCCAGTCACGGCGATTGGTAAATTACGTCAGCATATGTATAGCCTACACTTTCCCATACGCACAAAGTGTCCTCAAATTGTATTCACTTAGATGGTTAGCACACCCCTTTATTTATTCAGTATTTACTTCATTGCATGCTTCTATGTATCTTATTATCTCGGTTACATAAGGACCTGGTCCCTATCCAGGTGTAGATGTTCATGATTTTTCACATGAGCGCAGATCCGGACTTACTACGTATATTTCGAGGAGGCCATCTCTTCGAGTCTCAGTGATTGTTAGATGATGTACTTATATTGTGGTTGTTTTTATATTCTAGTTGGTAGTGGATTTGTTTCCATCCGACTATCATCTTTAGATACTTTATATTGAGATCTATTTTCATAGATATTGATTATTTATTTCTATTTGATTTCTGTTGATGAGATTGAGTTATGCCCTGTGACTTGTGATAAATATATACCACTTATGAATTATTGTTCATGATACAGCGTACGCATATGTTATGATTTCCATATATTAGAGTTGCCATATACATGCGGCTGGCATGCTTACGTGTCCTAGTCCTTCGTATTTTGGGACTGGGCGTGACATGTTTTTAGTGGTGGCCTATGCAGGTCGAGAGCATATTGTCTCGGTTATATTACTGTACCGATCAAGCCTGTAAATAGGATTAGAGTATAGGATCTCATCCACATTTGACTATGACTCATCTTTCTTCCAATCCATTCTATTTGAATAATCGTATCATGCTTGAATCATATCCTTCCTTAATATTCTTTGAGTATAGCCTTCTCCTAGAATATAGAAATCCATGTTGTTAGGATGATAATTAGGGTAACATTCCTAAGAAGAACACAACTAGAGTATTAACACATCACTAAGTTTAGAATATTAATGAACCCTAGCCTTCCTTACTACCTAATGAACCCTAGCGTCCCTTACCTATAGATTAATTTACCATTATCCCTTGATGTGTTTATGTATGACTTGAGAGTAGTATAAACACTATTAGGATTAGTTTGAAATTTGACCATAGTATTTGACCCTAGTATTGAGGAACCAATAAAAATCCAAGGTTAAACATTAGGACTGAACCTAGCTTTTTATGGTGAGATAGTACTAGAGAACTACAACTTTAGCTCATTGTCTTATAGTAGCCGAATAATACCTTAGGAAGCCAAGAGGAACGGATCCCTTGATCATACCTCAAATACAGAGATTAGCTACCACCTTCCCCCTTAGAAATACATGAGATTATCAAGAGTCTCTCTATTATAATTTCATATCTTGTTCCTTTGAAAACTTAGCGCTTGCTATTTGTGTGACGACTAATTATGCTTTTCTTTCTTCATCTTTCAACTTGTGTCACCTGACACTTCTGATTGTAGGCCAAATGAATTATCTTATGTTAAGGATATATAGTTGCTAGGATTATAGTTGTAAATCTTGAACTTTGAAATTAGGTGTTTGATAGCTAAAGCTTGATGGTTTGAGTTATTCTTTTAGATTATGATTTGATTATTCTTAGTTAAATCACATAATTTGTAACCACACCTCGATACAAGTTATATCCTCCTTCACTTGAGAGCCAGTAACTTTTTCCATTCTTAGTATTGACACTTTTATTCTATAAGAATTATGATTAAGATTTAAGATGACCATGACCTATATAATGTAATAGGATACCCTAACCTTAACAAGAGTTTCTATTGTATCCTTAAGGTAGTACAATATAAGTTTATTTGTTTTAAGTTGGATAGTATGCCTCACAACACAGTATCACATAGTCCTCTTGACCCGTTGATGAAGTATAATGGAATAACACCAACTATAGACTTGCATAAGAAGATAATGTTTATTCAAACTGTAGAACTTAGAAGCCCATACCCCTATTTAGTCGACTAGTGACTTAGACAAGGAGTTAGTATGACAACCGTAGAGACTATAGAGTCTTATCTTCTTTGTGAACTTGAATTATTATGTACCTTCTTTCATCATAATCCAGCGTATTCATATTTCTGTACTACCGCGACTTATGCTGCTGTTATAGCATAGTTTTGCAAGCTTATTCTTTTATCAAGCTTGTTCATGACATATGTATTATTGGGTCGACACATTAATATATTTTAGAATTAGTGTACCACGGTCTGATCCACCTTAGTACGCTTGGTTCGCCCTTCGCATGACTACTTATGTGGATTTTGATATAATTGACTTAGCTTCTTAGACGAATATACTTACCCCTAGATGTGTCTGAGCATATCGTATTGATTACATAACTATACTAATACGAGCATGCGAATAAGAATTTACCAAATAGGATTTCAATCCACAACAGTCTTGACATTACTTCTATTCTTTTACCTTCCCCTGTACTCTTTATTATTGTTTTTCGCCTTCCCTTATTTCAGAAAGACGAAACCTCATGCTTGGTATAAGTTTGATATACAGATAGTACTAGATATATCCCATAGGCCAATAACATTATTTGGTGACTATATTTCGTAAATAAGGGCTTATCATAGGTGATATATTTTGATGTTAAAAAATTTGAGGATTGAATAACATGATTAAATAATTTGAGGAATATTTCTCTTAAATGTATAGCCTTATGTGACAGATGATAAGTTGGGTAGAAGTTGCATTATTAACTTGAGAGGAATTTTTGTTAGATTGTGATCAAGTAAGAGTAGATTGAGAGATTAAGTCATTTTAAATATGGAAAATTTTAGAAGAAGGAGTTAGAGGATGAGTATTTAATGAATTTTTAAAATCTTGATATTTTGGACCGAATAATTATAATTTGAGCAGGATTTAAATTTTGATTATTGAAGGTTGAATCATCGATTTAAATCTTGAAGAAAATAAATAGAACTCTAAACATGAACATCGACGGATTGAATTCTAAATTTGATGATTTGAATTAAAAATTAAATTTTGATTGTTGGATCACCTATTTAAAATATTGAGGATGTAAATTGAATTTAAATTTTAAAGAGTACGAAATTCACAAGTTAAAAATAGAAATAATACGTGATTAAAATTGTTTTCTAGAGAAAATTATGATAGTTGGAGATTGCGATATAAATTTTGATGTGGGATATCATATAGATTTGAATTAGATTTGGATGTAGATTATTTAATTTGAAAATCGAGAAGGTAGTACGATGTATTGAAGTTTGATTTAAACAATGGCTAATTTAATATTTGACAGTGATTGCGATGGATTTGAATAAGTTTTAAATTTTTGGACGAGATCGCGATTGACTGGCCTTATGTACGAATGTGAAATAATTAACAAATTATGCCTTATTTTAATTTTGAGGACGAAATTATTTTAAGTTGGGTAGATTGTAAACCCTCTCATCCAAAATGAGGCCTACTTGGCTTAGATAGAGAGACTATGGCTAGTTTGAATCCAAATAGAAATAGAATACGGCATTTTAGATGAATTTGCAATATTTATATCACTCACTGCACCTTACCGTTGCTTTGATAATTGGAGCACTACACTAGCCATTGCCTTCCTACAAATTTCACACCCTTGTCCTAGATGTGCCAGTCTTCCATCCTGACCTTTGTGTAACTTATAATTATACTCTCTTGTGCTACATTTTTAGTCGCACAATATTCATCGCAGACGTTTATATTTAAATTCTAAATAAATTCAACTTTGTATCCTTGTGCGTTCCAATAAAAATTGGAGACACAATCTGGACCCATTTTGTGCAAACTAATTTATAATAATAATCTACTCTGAGCCCTCCATGTCCATAATACTTGTGTCCCACCTAATTTTAGCCTTATATACGTCTAATTAATTCCAGAACACCTTGTGCATTAATTTTAATTAAATTAATACGATTTCTATCTTTGTGCAATTTTCTAATTTTTGGGCACTTTTATGTAAAAATGCATTGAGGTTTCCACACCATTGGACAATACATGAAGAAACCCATTTTTTCCTTTATTATTTGGCCATGTGAATTTTCCCATAATTTTCGGAATGTGCAACACAACATCCCCCCTCACTTAATCCTAACCTTGCATTTAAACAATACAAATTTTAGCCCTCCAAACATTCCCATGTGAGGCCAAGGCCCAACCCCAAGAGTTGACCAAGCCCAAATTTTCTAGGTCAAACCCAAACCTAAATTCTACATACATATATATATATATAATTTTTCCTTTTCTTTTCCCTTCTATTTTATCACCCCAACCTAGATCTAGCCGACCCTTCCCCAAGCTCCTGTTCTTCATCATCTCCCCCTCTCTGGCTCCGCCGCCACCCTCTACCGGAGTCTCGCCGGAGTAGCACCCACGTTCGCCTGTACCACGCCTCCACCAGCCGCTGTTCCCGCTGACCCGCCTCGTCGTGCATCCCGCTGACCCGACTGCTCCCTTAACCCGACTTCTCCTCCACGACACCCAGGACTACCCGTCGCTCACCTGAAGACCGAAGCTCGACAACCCGCTGCCATCTCCGTCTCCATCCTCCCGCCTCACCGGAGCCCCACATAATCTTCACCTCCTCTTCCATCATCCTCCCACTCCTACACCTCAACCACCGATCAGACCACCACCATCATCTCCGTCCCCTCGCCTGGACGACTAACCAGCCGGAGCACGATCACCCAACCCCGGCATTCTCCACCCTGATCTCTTTCTTCTCTGCTTGCACAACTGTTCATACCCCAGCTTCCATCAACGTCGAGCAGTCTCGACCCTGAGCACCAGCCACCTCATCGGAGTTCTCCACCACCGCTGCACCCTACCCGTAGGCCGCCGTTGCCGAGCATCCCTCCTCGCCTGAGTTGCCCTCCAGCAGTAAATATCAACTCCACCACACCTGAACTACCTCGTTGACATCACTTCGACCTCCAGACTTCACCACCACCCTCTTCTTCCTCCTCCTCTTCTCCGACCTGTCCTCCTCCTCCTTCTCAGACCTTCCCCTGGCCGGACTCCGGCAGACTTCAACCAGCTTCACCCCATCATCATCATCATTATCATCTCATCACCATTATCATCTCACCGTCATCATCTCAACATAACCCCAATAATCATCACCCTCGTCGTCCTCGTCATCATTGTCGTCAACGTTATCGTCGTCAAACTCATCATTGTCATCATCGTCTCCGTGCATGCACCTCGAGGTTTGAACCTGCCCCTCTTCTTCTTTTTATGTGTGCTTGTGCATATGCTATTAGGACACGATTATTGCCTTATGACAGGTTTAATTGGATGACTTCAGACCCCGTGTCGGTGAACCCAACTCGCATTCGTATACGTACGCGTGTGCGTATAATTATCAATTTGGTATATATATATATATATATATATATATATATATATATAGTATATGTATTCAAATGGGTATGTATATAAATTATTGGTTATATTGTTATATAAATATATGGATATATATATATATATATAAGTAGGTAATTAGATGATAATAATAATTGTGGCTATATATGTGTTTAGACTGTATGACCCTAGGATACCATGGATTTTTTCCACATATTTACCTTGACTTGGTGACTTGAATATTAGAGAATCGTCTGCCTTGTGTACACTACCGTACTGGCTAGACAAGTATTAGTTGACTGTCTGATTATGCACAGTATCTAAAGACGTGACACCCGCATAATTAAACACGCAATTTACCTTGTTAGTTGACCAGTGCCACCCCTAGCGTACCCTCGGAGTCCAGTATATTAAGGTTGTGTATATGCTAGTGTAATGACTAATATTGTATTGTATTATATTATATGAATATAGGATATCGGATTATTCTGCGCGACTTTAGGAGCAGGTTATTGGTACTACGTAGCTTCCTTGCCAGGTAAGTATACCTTATCTTGTTTTACTGTTTAAATTCAGTTATTCTTAGTTGCATGTTTTATTATTTTTATATAAGTGTGTGCATCCAAGAAAACTCGGGTGCAGTCAACGAAGGCTTTGACGTTAGGACCTGTGTCTGACCTAGTGTTTAGTAGATCCACCTAAAGTTGTGGAGTTATCGGTATGACTCCCCAGGCCTTGGCACGTATCATTGCACGTCACAGAGTGAGTTCATGTAGGGACGCGTGCTTCATACTCGACGGGCCATCGATGTGAGCAGCACGTGGGACGGTATTTAACTTAGTTGTTTATTTCTTTAGAGACTTGCATTATAGTACGAGTTGTCCACGTCGCGTTCGCGACTTGTACATTTGCATTGGACGGGGAGGACGACTAGTAGGCGTATGGGACACCCACCTCCTTTATACAGATACCGCGTTCATTGGAGCGATACTGACGTATATATTTATACAGATGCCACGTCCTCTAGAGTGTTGGACGTTACTTGTGTTTTTGCAGATTCTATACTCTATGGAACGTTGGACGTTATACTATTGTTGATACCACGCTCATCGGAGCTGGACGTTATTATATTATAGAGTGCCCTTGTTATGGGGACATATGTGACATATACTAGCCAGTCACGACGATTGGTGAATTATGTCAACATATGTCTAGCCTACACTTTCCTATACGTACAAAGTGTCCTCAAATTGTATTCACTTAGATGGTTAGCATACCCCTTTATTTATTCAGTATTTACTTTATGGCATGCTTATATGTATCTTGTTATGTCCCTTTGAGGACCTGTCCCTTTCCAGGTATAGATGTTCATGAGTATTCGCACGAGCGCAGATCAGGATTTACTACGTATATTTCGAGGAGGCCATCTCTTCGAGTCTCAGTGATTGTTAGATGATGTACGTACATTGTGGTTGTTTTTATATTCTAGTTGGTAGTGGATTTGTTTCCATCCGACTATCATCTTTAGATACTTTATTTTAAGATCTAGTTTCATAGATATTGGTTATTTATTTCTATTTGATTTATGTGGATGAGATTGAGTTATGCCCTGTGACTTGTGATAAATATATACCACTTATGAATTATTGTTCATGATACAGCGTACGGATGTTTTATGGTTTTTATATATTGGAGTTGCCATATACTTACGGCAGGCATGCTTACGTATCCTAGTCCTACGTATTTTAGGACTGGAGCGTGACACATAACTTAGCTAATGTATACCCCACTGCTCAAACGCCCCTTTTCTAGCTGAGAACTCACCCTTACTCCTCACTGATACCTAAATTACTTCACCAGTACACACAGTGGTATGTATCCACTGATATAGATATAGTGGATACATTCAATGATACACTGCTCTCACCCCTCTGTCCTACTGATACTACTACTCCTCTCCTTAAACTAAAGATACCCAATCAGTCACACATTATACTACCAAATCCCCGACTAATCAATAAGCCAGTCATCTTCCCAATCCACTGCCATTCTACAAATGGTATGCATAACCACCCAATTATGATGCACATAATTGATCTGCACAGTTCCCCTTACCTTGATCACAACAACCTCAATATCTACCCAACTGGACACCTGCAGTAGCAGTACCCGAGCCCCCTAACTCAACTTGTTGTGTGAACTCAAAGTTGCACTGATAAAGCTCCAAATTACAACAACCATCCTCTAACCAACTGAGATCAAGTCCCAATCAAGTACTGCTGCTACTTGTTAATGCTAATAATCGATCCCCTTTACCCGAATGCTATGAGCCACACACACAGCTACACCCCCACAGTCACCTGTGTGTCACAAGCACACACCCAAATATGAGCACAAAAATACACTCCTTAATATAGTCTAATTCTTTCATTGTGAACATAGTAAATCAATGTCTCATACACACTGCACACTTCACCATAGTCCACTCCTCACACTCCCTAGCTACTTCACCACCACTAACACTCTAATCACTAATAAAACAACATTTATATATATAGTTCATAAATTATTCATAAAGCATATACACTCCAATATTGTAAATGTAAGAACACTCATATCCTATTAGCATTTCCCCAAGCACTTATGAAGCAAACTTGTGATAGTCAAGATACACTCCCAATTGAGAAGCCAAAACCTAAATTCTCTATTAATATCAATAATACACATAAAATACACATATATAAAACTAATACAATTGTTACAATAGAAATTGAAGAGTAATTACACAAATCCCCCAAAATAAATCCCGTATCATGCTGTATCATAAAATATCATGATACGCTCTACTTGCATCCAATTATGGACACATATCTAGTCCCATAGCATCAATCCAAGTCTAATTAGATATAATTGGTCTTATGACACACACTTAATATATTAATCTCAGAATTCCTCCTAATTGGGCAAAAAATTCTATGTAAAAATCATAATACAAGTCATATGAATATAGTTTTAGATTATATGTGTAGTCCTAAGCCAAAGAAGGATTTCTAATGGTTAAATGTATGAATTAAAGTCTAAATTAGAGAGGGGATTCATAATTTACCTATTGATAGATGGATTCTCAATAAAATACTCAATGGACACAATTATGATACAATCTTTTTGTCAATTCCTCCTCCTTCAAGTGCTCCTAGTAATCCAAGCTCCAATGCTTCATAGATAATAAAATAGAGAGAGAATAAGAGTGAATTGAGATAAATTTGGTGGTGTGATGAGTCAATTTGGGGAAGAACACAATTGGAGATCTAGAATGAATGAACTAATGAGAAGAGAGAGAGAGAGAGAGAGACCCTCTAATGGTCGGCCCCCTCTTTTCCCTTCCCAAGCAATGTACAATGTCCATGATACCCTACTAGTTAGTCATGAGTTTTAATTAGGAAGGGCTATATTCGGAAGCTTCTAATTCTTCATAAAACTAATCTAATATCCTTAATTAATTAAGGAAATGGGTCTAATGGGCCTTTTCCAATGTTGCGCTCAATGTGACATGACAAACTAATGGGTCCATTAATGACAAGTCCAAATAAAATAGGCTAGCCCACTAAAATATAATTAAATAGTACAACACCATATAATTAATTAGTAGCATATATATAAATATTTAATCACTAAATAATAAATATGTTAAAGATAAAAATACCCTCATCCAAAAATATGGTAGTGACACACAGTTAGGACAAGATCGCCGATTTGGAATATCCTTTCCTTTTCTTTTTGTTAAAGGCCCCGGAGAGTCGTGCTTGATATAGCTCAATGCGATATTGAGCCAAGTGGCATTTTCTAACAAGTGCATCCAAATCGTGTAGACATCGACAATGGTTGTCTTCGACGGTTAGCTGGTTGGTAAGGGCCACCCGGAGAGAAAGAATTTGGGTCTCTAAATGGAGTACAGTTTCGCTTCTGTAGACCAAAGAGAATAACGTGCTGCCAGTCGGAGTTCAGACCATTGTACGATAGACCCATAGACATTTGTCCAGCTTCTCATTCCAGTCACCTTTGTTGGTTGAAATAAACTTTTTGAGGAGCTTGATAATGGTCTTATTGAGTGGTTCGGCTAATCCATTTGATGCTGGATTATAGGTTGTTGAAGTTATATTTCGGATTTTATTTTTATTATAAAATAGAAGAAAGCGTGGCTTACAAAATGTATACGATTGTCATGAATAATCATTTTTTTGAAGTGGTAGATGACGTGATGTTTAAGGAAACTGATCATGTTGGATATTTTTACTTCTGCGAGCGGAACAACTTTCTCTAATTTGGAGAAGTAGTCTGTAATAGCCCAGATAAATCGGTGCCCTTTAGACGAAGGTGGACTGATCGGTCCAATAATGTCCATACCCCAGGCTTCGAATTGCCAAGACGCAACCGAGGGTTGATGAATAAAGTCAAGATAGATTTGACACATCATACACTTCTTCGCATAGTTGACGACATCTGTAACCATCGTTGGCCAATAATATCCTATGCGTCAGAGGCAGTTATGAAGCTTAGGACCAGGTTGGTGAGCACCACAAACACCGTCATAATCTTCACGAAGAGCTTGCTTTGATTCTGTGTCTGATTGGCATCGTAGTAGTAGCCGTCATAGGCACGACGGTATAGCATCTTAGTGGTTATATGTAAACACCCTGATTTTTTAAAATAATTTTTAAATGAGTTATTAAGAATTTTCGATATTTTTCTGGAAGAAGAAAGAAGGTGATTGTAGTTAAAGATTTTTAAATGTAGTTTATTGGTGTTAAAATATTATGGAAATAATATTTTATGGTGTAAAACAGAAAATCGGACAAGTGGTATTTTTCGGTGAATTTATTGGACTCCGGAGACGCGTTTAAAGCCTTAAAAACTATTAGATAATTAAACCGTTTTAAACCCAACTAAACCGGGTTGAACCGGGTTCAAACCGGGCTGAACCGGGCTGAACCCGGTCCAACCAAACCGGACCCGACCCCGACCTTAACGGGTTGGATCGGGTCTGCCCAACCCGCGACCCGCTCGACCCGAATCCTAAATCCCCAAACCGGGTCGGAAACACTGTTCCGACCCGGCGGCGCCGTACAAAACCCCACCCTCGGGATCCGTGTAGCCCTAATTATTCCCCGCCGTCGCCTTCCTTCACCTCTGCCGCCGACAACCTCATCTGAACCCTAGCTCAGCCCTATCTCCATCCATCGCCGCCCGTCTCAGCCCACCGTCGATCCCTCGACACCTCCGCCGCCGCTGCACAACCCCCGAACCCTCGCCGCTCAGATCTCCGCCGTCGAACCGCCCGATCGATGCAGCCGTCCCCGACCTTACCCATCTCCGCCGCTGCCGCCAGGCCGCCGTACGACGACCCTCGACCTACCCGACCAGAACCTCCTTCGACGACTCCGGCCCGCAGCCGATCCGCTCCGACGAGCAGCAGCTACAGCGGTCGACCTCGCCGCGGCCACCCATCTCCGTCGTCGCCGCCCGCGAGCGCCGCCCCGCTAGCCTCGTCGACCGCCCGCTGCCCTAGCACAGACATGGCTTCCCTCGAACACGAACAACACAACGGACACGACCAGGACACAGCTCGCGTCAAGTTGACTCTCGGACACGTGGAAAACAGATTCACGGGGCCCTGTTCAGGTACCGATTTCTCTCAACTCGTAGCACCGTTTCTAATTTCGTCAGTTGCTATGCGTAGTCTGTGTAACCCTCTCGGTGCCCGTGCAACTCGCTCGGAGCATCGCGTCCTGTGGTGATCGCACCCCGCGATCCAAAAACAGGAAAAACAACACCCCGTATCCGTCACTTCTGGAACATGTAATAACTTTGTGTACACATGTCGGATTGAGACAGAACTTGCGCCATCGGACTCGTAGCAATATGCTGGTCCTGTGAGCCAAGTTTGGTCCGATTCTGAAGACGTTGCTAAAATCGCGTATCATGGGCCCCACCGGCTCCACTTGACGGGCCATTTTGTGATCGGCACATCGGAATCCAATTCCAGAAGTTCCGTTGGGTTTTTATCATCATTTTTGACTTGTAGACACTAAGTTTGCAGAATTTGGAGACCTTTGACCCTGACGTGCTTTTCGGTGCAAAGCGGGACCACATATGGAACTCGCTTTGGCCCGGAAATGACCTTTTGCCCCTGTGTCCAAATTGGACGTAAGGACAGGCATTTCTATCAGTTTGATACCTTCTGAGACTATTGGTGATGTTTATTACAGCTATTGGAGTAGTACCTACCGGATCCACCGATACAGGGACAGTTGTGGGTATTCGGACATCAGGCAAGTGTACCTTGCCAAATCCTGCAGTTCTTGCTATTTATTTCTTTGACTTATATTTATATATACATTGCTGTGCATGCTCAACATAGGGCCGTTTTGACGTACTTAGCGTCCGATTATTAGTCGGATGCCAACACTGTACGCGGTGTTGGGTACTGTCATCTAGAGATGGTTATACGTGACACTTTACATCGTACTTGTCTTACCAAGTACCTTATGACCCAGGACACTTGACACCATTCATAAGACAGGATCTTCTCGAGATATTCGTGGTAATTCTGTGTAGGATACAGGACTTGACAGATATACTATATTCTTAGATACATTTTGACTTCTTGCATTAGTTATGATCCCGCTGACATGGCCATGAGACGTTATGGTCATGATATGCGTGGTTACATTGGGTAGGGAGAGACACACAGACTACAGGCTGATCATATATATATATACACCCCTACTACTGTGAGGCCAAGACTCTGAAGCCCGAGCTTGGCCCATTACTCATTATTACTGCTGCTACCGGCTCCCCGACACAGAGCTGGTAGTATGCTTCAGCCTGAGTTCTAGTGCTGCTCTCATCTTGCATATCACTTAACTGGTTATTTAGTACTTCCTTATTATTTCATCTATTGCTGGAGAGACCCACAGACTACAGGTTGATTATGTTATGCTGGCTACTCAGTCTCCCGCTGAGTTAGACCACCTCATGATACCACTGCTACTGGCTCCCCTACACAGAGCTTGTAGTTGTTCCAACCTGAGTACTACTGATGTTTTCTCTTGCATTGCACACTGATGATTATATAGCTTACACTGTTTATCTTATTCACTATTATACTGCATTTTGTCATGTCGATTTCTGTACCTTGTTATGTCCCCTGAGGACCTGGATACCGGATTATTTCCCCAGGTTTAGCAGACGAGATTTATCCAGAGGTTTACGAGACCGCAGCAGGAGCTGATCCAGGAGCTGTACCGCCTTCCGAGGACGAGGTGTTGGCCGAAGACTTTTCCTGAGCATCCATGTTCATGCTCAGCTTTTATTATTTATTTCAGTCTTTTATATTCTGGTCTGTTGAACCATTGTACTAGATATTTATCGGGTTGTTCCCCGAAGTACTTTGTGAGACTAACGGATGATTTACATTCCTTATTTATTCTGTGGATCATATTTTACATCTTGTGTGGATGAGATTAGTGTGCCATGATTATCGTAGACTTTATTTACAGCTTAAGTATGCCCTGATGGATCCAATAGTTTGGGTTTGTCGATCGGTGCGTACTACTGGCCATTGCCATGTATCTGGTCCAACGGTATTTTGGGACTGGGGCGTGACATTGTATCATAGTAGAACCGTAGGGAGCATCTTCTAACGAAAGTGGCCTTCTTTGGGTCATCCAAAAGAATTTCGTAAATAGCATAGTCCATAAATAGGAGTCTCCAATCTTTGATATTGGTATCTATGGCCACAAAATGTCTTAGACTCAAGCATAAGTTGTTCCTTGTGCAGACCATCTCTTGACCCACCACTGTCATCAATATGTGGATTTTGATTGGAGTTGCTAAAGAAGCGACAATGTCAGCAAGTGCATCAGCTTTAATATTTTGCAGTCATGGTACATGTTCTATAAATAACTCTATAAACGTAAAAATTATGTCCTCGTGACGGAATTCGTACTCGCTACGTAATTGACTGACTATTAACTTGGTATCGCCATAGGCTTATAGGTAATCACCCTCTAGTTGTTTAGACAGCTGAAACCCAATGATGGGAGTGTTTTACTCTGTCACATTATTAGAACAAGGCTCCGTAAATGAGTATAAATGATGGATGACTAGGTCATCGGAAGAGATCAGTATTATCCCTACTCTGGCAAAGATTTTATCTTTGGGCCCTGTTCTGGAAGCACCATCGAAGAACATTCGCCAAACTGATCCTCATGTCATGATAACATTAGACTCTAACACCGTCGAATTGGCTTTCGAGAGCTTCCCGAGCCACTTCGGGGTAGAATTTCTCCTTGAATAGCCTCTTGAAGTCCTCCCAGGTGAGGTCAGGAGCAGATAGTTGGGGTTCATCTATGAACCAGGTCCGAGCTATGTCGAACAGTTGCAGGCTTGCGGACTCCACTTTGAGATCATCAGGGACCCGAGCGGTCTTCAGGAGTCTCTCGACATTCTCTATCCACTCATCGGCATAGAGAATGCCCTCAGTTCCGTAGAATTCCAGGGGTTTAAGGTTCTTGAAGTCTTTGGCACTCCTTGGCCTCTTGTGTGGCGACTCCTGGGACCTAAGAGCTTCTGAGAGGCTGGTTCATAGAAGTGCAGTCTGTTCTTTCTGGGATTCTACGAGTCCCTGGAATACTCCGAGTAGCTGTGCCCCATCTAGAGTAACTGCTGGAGTAGATGGAGGCGGCGGGAGTGCAAGAGTTTCGGGAACATTCTGCTCAGCTGGTTCTGATGTGCCTCCTACTGTGTTCCTTGTCTGGACCATTCTGTAAGATTAAGGGATAGGAAGATCAGAATAGATTACTTGGAAATCAAGGGCGATAGAAAAATTGATCAGAAATGATATCAAGAATTGAAATAAAGATCATATTCTGTGAATGAGCTTTTCCTAGAATCCTCAATCCTATTCCATACCCTGTCCTAGGGTATTACCCTATTTATGGATACTAGACCTGCATGGGCCACCATAAAAACGTGTCACGACCCGCACCCAGAAATCCGGACACGAGTACGTAGGTACGTCCAGCCTACGCCGCAGAGTCGGCGGTAGTACGCTGTCTAGGTCAAATCCACCGTTAACTAATCAAACTCATTCACAAATAAAATAGGCAAGATAATAATGGGAAAAAGATGCTGAAGATTTCAAATAAAATAAATGTGACAACAGATCAAATGTTTAATACAGAATCCAGAAATGAAATCGGGGACAAACCCGATTACTAAGATAAAGAGCATAAAATAAACTAGCTACTGCTAACTACTCTGCAGCAGTGGTCTCCTGGGTGGGAGCTGGTTCCTCATAAGTGTCATCTGTTCCCTCATAGGGGCCATAATAGGTAGGGGCAAAGTCCTCATCATCGCCTAAAGCAACGGATCCAGTCAGGAAAGGAGGAAAGTACACAATGCACAACAAGATTAAACTAAATATTTATGACAATTAGACTGAGTATCATATTGAGAATATGCATAAAAGAAACAACAATAACTAAGAGTTAATGCTATAAACAGGGATATGAGAAAACAGGAATAAATAAGACAGGAAATGAAACTACAATAGTCAGCAAGAACTATAACAAGACCAGAAGCTATCTGTGTGAACTTGTGTTTGTTTTAGAATACATAGTTGGCATGTAGGGGTTTATAAGGCTAATCCGGCCGTCATAAATGGCTATTAAACAGGAATAATCGAGATCCGGCTGAGGGTACAGTCGCGTACCAACAGCTATTAAACACGGCAAGGGGAAGGGTAAACTATATGCCTTCTAGTATTCTTCCACCCGACATGAAAAACAAGACATGAACTCCAGTATTCAAGACATAAAATCTAGTATTCTAATACTAAGTGTAATCATCAAGGGTACTAGTAGAGCAGGAAATTAATTATCACAATATAAAGATTAAACTTGAAGTGCAGGTACTTGCTTATTGTTTAGATCCAAATATAGTTTGTATCTCGGGGAAATTTCCAGAAATGAGTCCAAATGCAGAAATAAATATTACCATCATGCTCAGAACATGTCAAATAGCTAAAAACGCCTGTCCTTGGGTCCAATTTGGAGACAAGGGCAGAAACGGCAGTTTCGGGTCAAAACGGGGTCTGCCGGTGGGCCCGCTTTGCACCGAAAAACATGTCCGGGTCAACGGCCTCCAACTTCACCAAACTTAGTGTTAACAGGTCAGGAAGATGATATGAACCCAACGAAACTTCCAGATTTGGATTCCGATGAGCCGATCACAAAATCGCCCGTCGAGCGGGGCCTATGGGGCCCATGACACGCGATTTCGTCAACGTTCTCAGAATCGAACCAAACTTGACCCACAGGACCAGCGTATCGCTACGAGTCCGATGGCATAAGTTTCGTCTCGATCCGACGAGTGTACAAGAAGTTAGGGCGAAATGCAGAAAAGTCGGATACGGGGCAATGTCCGCGGATACGCGTTGATTTCGGTGTGCATGCACACCCGAAACAGCTTCTGCAAATTCTCACACGTCCGTATCGACGGCGCGCACATATCTGTGAAGACCGCACGTGACCAAGTCATCCCGTTTGGCGGGGCGTACTCAGTTCCGGGGTGAAACAGGGTCTGGTTTTTCCTGTTTTTGGATCGCGGTGTGCGATCACCACAGGACGCGATGCCCCGAACGGTTTATCCGGGCACCGAGAGGGTCATACAGGCTTCGCAACGCAATTTGCGGAATCGAAATCCGAGCTACGAACGAAAAGTTACAAGTACCTGAAGGGGACCCAAAAAACCAGGGTCGAATCGTGTCCGACACGTGTCGGATACAGGAATCTAGGGTTAGGGTTTGGGATGCTGGACGACGGAGCTCTGGCGGAGACGGCGGCGTGGGCGGCTGGGCTGCGGCGGAGGGGGCCGGGGGCAGTGCGGCGGCGGGCGGCACGGTAGCTGGGGATTCGCCGGCGGCCGGAGGCGCGCTACGGCTGCTGCTGCTGTTGCTGAGGGTGTTCGACGACGTCGACGCCGGAGAAGAAGAGGAGGAGGGAGGAGAAGGGAGGGGGCTGGCCGCGGCGGTGGCTGGGACGGCACGGCGGCGGCACAGGGGGAAGAGGCGGCTGGACGTGGTGGCGGAGTG
This sequence comes from Iris macrosiphon, assembly GCA_036927795.1. Taxonomy (NCBI): domain Eukaryota; kingdom Viridiplantae; phylum Streptophyta; class Magnoliopsida; order Asparagales; family Iridaceae; genus Iris; species Iris macrosiphon. Next base: position 72,308,031 of record JAYESA010000016.1, read on the forward strand.
GCTGCCGGTAGAGGGTCTGAGGCGGTGGGGGCTCGTCGGGGAGGGTTTAAATAAGGGGGGAGACGGCGGGGTCGAGGCCGGGAAGGGCAGAGACGAGGGTGGCGTGGCCCGGGCGGAGCGGCGCGAGGCGGGCGGAGCGCCGGAAGGAGCGCCGGACGACTCGGGGGGGCTGGGGTTCGTGGGGAAGACGGGTGGCACTAGGTCGGGTCGGGTTCGGGCGGGCGGATCCGACCCGACCCGGTAGGGGCGGGTACTGGGCCGGGTTGGGGCTGGGTCCGGTGGGCCGGGCCCAGTGGGCTGGGTTTAAATAAAAAGAAAAAAAAATAATAATTAATAAATAAATAAATAAATAGTTTTTAGGTAATTAAAAATAGGTCCGGGGTCCAATAAATTCCAGAAAAATTACCCTAAGTCCAGTTTTTCATTTTACACCCAAAAATGTTATTTCCATAATATTTTAATATTATTTATTAATAATTAAAAATTATTTTATAATTAAAACCTTGATTTTAATTACAAAAAATTTCCAGAAAATTCCAGAAAATTGTGAAAAATCCTAGTTTTAATAATTTTGAAAATTCAGGGGGTTTACAATCTACCCAACTTATAAAAAATTTGTCCTCGAAATTTAAGAATAGCCATGGAACGAAAGAAAAGGCCAAGAATTAAAATATACCTCAGGGTTCAAAAAGATAAGGGTAGCGCTCTCTAATCTCGTCTTCTCGCTCCCAGGTGGATTCGCCGGGAGAGTGGTGCTTCCAAGCTACACGAACGAGGGAAATAACCTGGTTCCTTAGAACTTTCTCCGATCGGTCCAGTATCTCCACGGGTTGCTCTTGGTAAGTCAAGCTTGGACCTACTTCGAGCTCTGAGTGATCTAAAATATGGCTGGGATCTGACACGTATTTTCTCAGCTGTGACACGTGGAAAATGTTATGGAATCCATCCAGAGAGGGTGGCAATGCCAGACGGTATGCCACTTCTCCGGTTTTCTCCTGTATGCCAAAAGGTCCAATAAATCTTGGGCTGAGTTTTCCACTTCTTCCGAACCTGATGGAGCCACGTGTCGGAGAAATCTTCAGGAATACCAGTTCTCCAACCTTAATAAAGTCAAAATCAAGTCTTAGTTCCATAATCATAATGTTTAAATTAACTTAAATTTCATAAATTTAATTACCTCAAATTCCAAGGGTCTTCGGTGGCTATTTGCCCAATGTCGTTGCCTGTCTTGAGCCACTCGAAGTCTTTCCCTTATTTGTTTTACCTTTTCAGTTGAATCGATCACCATCTCTGGTCCCAGTAGGGCTCTTTCTCCAACGTCGTCCCATGATAGCGGGGTACGACATCTTCGGCCATACAGAGCTTCAAATGGAGTCAGCTCAATACTTGCTTGGTAACTGTTATTATAAGAGAACTCCACAAGATGTAGATAGTCTTTCCAGGATCCTCCAAAATCCAGAACACATGTACGGAGCATATCTTCAAGGGTCTGGATTGTACATTCCGATTGTCCATCGGTTTGGAGATGATAAGCTGTGCTGAATTTGAGTTGGGTCCCCAAGCTGGCTTGTAAGCTCTTCCAGAAGTGAGAGGTGAATCTTAAATCTCGGTCGGAGATAATACTTACTAGAACCCCATGCAATTTAACAATATGTCTGATATATAAATTTGCCAACTTTTCTGTAGATAGCCCTACTTTGAAAGGTAGAAAATGTGCAGATTTGGTCAGTCTATCTACTATCACCCAAATTGTATCCTTTCCACTAGGTGTCCTTGGAAGCCCAGAAACAAAATCCATTGTAATATGTTCCCACTTCCACTCCGGAATGGGTAGTGGTTGAAGCAATCCCCCAGGTCTTTGTCTTTCAGCCTTGACTTGTTGGCACACTAAGCAACGAGATACAAAACTGGCTACTTCTCTTTTCATGCCATGCCACCAAACATGCGTCCTCAGGTCTTTGTACATTTTGTTGGCTCCTGGATGTATAAAGTATTGCGATCTGTGAGCCTCTTGCATAATTTCTTCTCTTATATCTCCTTGAGGTACACATAATCTATCTCCATGCCTCAGTGATCCATCTTCATGAATAATTTTGAAGTCCTCCACTAATCCAGCTTGCACTTGACCTCGAATGCTTCGCAGGCCTTCGTCTTAAAACTGAGTCTCCTTGATCTTATCTATTAAGGTAGATTGAATATGCAAGTTCATCATTTGGCCTTCTTTTCCTGGGATAATTACCTCAATACCCAAACTTTCCAAGTCCTCAAGCAAGTGTCGGTCCATAGTCAAGTACATCGCCATAGGATATCTGCTTAGAGCATCAGCAACTACATTGGCCTTCCCAGGATGATATTGAAGGGTGATATCAAAATCTTTCATTAGTTCCAGCCACCTTCTTTGCCTCATGTTCAGCTCTTTCTGAGTGAAGATGTATTTTAGACTTTTATGGTCTGTAAATATTTCTACCTTTTCTCCATAAAGATAATGCTTTCATAGCTTAAGAGCAAAGATAACAGCTGCTAATTCTAAATCATGAGTTGGATAGTTCTTTTCATGAGGTCAAAGCTGTCTAGAGGCATACGCTATTACTTTCTTGTTCTGCTCCAATACACAACCTAGACCTTTTCCAGAAGCATCGCTATATATAGCGAATCCTCCGGTTCCAGAAGGTAAGGTCAGAATAGGGGCAGTAGTCAGCCTTTTCTTCAATTCCTCAAAAGCATGCTGACATTCATCAGTCCAGGTGAACTCTTCATCCTTCCTTGTTAATTTTTTCATGGGCTCAGCAATTCTAGCAAAGTCCTTCACGAACTTCCGATAGTAGCCAGCTAGTCCCAGGAAGCTTCTAATTTCTGCTACCGAGTCTGGAGTGGGCCATGATTCAACTACCGCTATCTTCTTGGGATCTACTGCTATTCCATCTCCAGTCACAACATGTCCCAAGAATTCTACTTTGTCTAGGAAGAATGCACATTTAGATAATTTTCCATAAAGTTTTTCCTTTCTCAAAGTCTCCAATGCTAGCCTCAAGTGTTTTTCATGTTCTTCGGGGGTCTTGGAGTAGATCAAAATATCATCAATAAAGACCACTACAAATTTGTCTAGATATTGCTGAAAGACTATGTTCATTAAGTTCATAAAAACTGCTGGAGCATTCGTCAACCCGAACGGCATTACTAAGAATTCGTAGTGTCCATTCCGGGTATTGAAAGCAGTTTTAGGGATGTCTTCATTCCTCACCCTTACTTGGTGGTAACCAGACCTCAAGTCAATCTTTGAAAATACCCGAGCTCCACTTAACTGATCAAATAAGTCATCTATCCTGGGTAGGGGATACTTATTCTTAATTGTTAAGGCATTCAAGACCCTATAGTCAATACACATTCGAGATATTCCGTCCTTCTTGGGCACAAATAATATTGGAGCCCCCCAGGGTGAGACACTAGACCTAATGAAGCATTTGTCTTCTAACTCTTTTATCTGCTCATTTAGTTCTATTATCTCTTTCTTATTGATTCTGTAGGGATTTTGAGATACTGGCGCTGCTCTCGGCACTAAGTCAATAGAGAATTCAACTTCTCGGTCTGGGGGTAAGCCTTGGAGATCCTCAGGGAAGACATCAAGATATTCGGAGATGATAGGTAGTGGCAATTCTTCTGTTACTAGGGCTCCCCAAATTTTGTTACTACCCATTTCTCTAGAACCTCTAGCAAATTTAAATTCTGGCTTGTTAGGGGGCCTGAAGATTACACTACCTCTGTGACAGTCTATAGTGGCATGGTGTTGACTCAACCAATCCATACCCAGTATAATGTCAAAACTGGGAACTGGCATTACGAGTAGCCTAGCATATAGTTCTCTTCCACATAATTTAATAGGACAATTGTTACATGCATCACTAACCGGGATGATTCCTCCACCGGTAATGATCTTATAACAATTCCTAAGGGGTTCAATGATTAAGCTATGCTTCATAAGGAAATCTACTGACATGAATGAATGTGAAGCTCCAGAATTAAATAAAGTAATAGCTGGTATTGAATTTATAAGCACGGAACCTGTGATCACGTCTGCTGTGGCTTCAGCTTCTTCCAGAGTCATTGCAAAAGCACGGCCTTGCTGAGGTGCACCCCTTTGTTGCTGCTGTTGGTGCTGAGCAAAGCGTTGTTGTTGAGTTGGAAGCGGGGGTCCCCTTTGTTGTGCTACTGGGGGCCTGGCCTGGACTGGAGCCTTTGGTGCGGCTGGGCGTCCTTGAGCAGCAGGACAGTATCTCATTTGATGAGCTGCTGAGCCGCAGTAGAGGCAGGCACCTAGCCTCTTCCTGCAGACTTGCCAAGTGTAACCTGGTTTTTGGCAAAAGTTACAAGCGGCAGCTTGTTGGTTCTGTCCTTGAGCCTGGTGTTGGGGTGCTGGAGCTCGAGGGAGAGGACGCTGAGTTTGCTGCGGGGCCCTCTGCTGTTGTTGTTGTTGGAATGGGCGTTTGTTGGGTCCTGCATTTCCGGTATCTCTCTCTCGCTTTAGTTTATGCCCCATGTCTCTCTCAACGCCTTGTGCCACGCTCAGAATTTCCTCGTAGGTGCGAGCTCGGCTAGTGGTGACAGCAAGACGAATATCCGGAGACAGCCTGTCACGCCCTATTACCAAATACGTAAGACTAGGAACACGTAAGCATGCCAACCGCATGGATATGGCAACTCCAATATATGGAAACCATAACCCATACGTACGCTGTAATATGAATATAAACTCACATGTGGTATATATAATGTCACAAGTCACAGATATGCTAATCTCATCCACACAACAAGTCATAGAAAAGAAATACTAAACTAGAATAAGGAGTCTGAAATATCCAGAAAATAATAGTCGGGTGGAGACAAATCCACTACCAAAGACTATATCCAAAACTAAAATGAGAGAGGAGTATAAAATCTCCAATATAAAATAATGTGAAGACAAAAGTATATCAGCTAAAAGAATCCATCGCTAGATAATCAACGATGCTCAGAAGGTAAGACCTCCTCGATAGAAAGGAATGCGTCAGGTTCAGGCCCGTACTCCTGTAAATACTCAAGAGCAGATATACCTGGCAGAGGGCCAGGTCCTCAGAGGGACGTAACAAGATACAGAAAATACGAGCCAACTTGAATACAGTAAACATGCATATAATTTGAAAAGAACTAAGTACGCTGTATAAGACCATCTATATGAATGCAAATGAGGATAACTTTTCGACGTATGGGCAAGGGTAGTCTACTCGATCTAAGCCTCACAACTCATGCACTCGTCCATGAACATCATCAGCCGGCATACCTCGGGGGTAGCGACCCTCGGACTCCATCAATCAACATACCTCGGGGGTAGCGACCATCGGACACGACCCACCATAGTGCGTGCTAGTGACTACGGTGTTACCAGAGTGGTAAAAGCCCATACGCCTAATGATTGTCCTCTATGATACTAAGTGTCAAGTGTGTGTCAACATATCTAATATATAGTAATGACTGAAAGAAAACTATACATGCAAGAATAAACAGAAATGCAATAAATATAAAGAAATATAAATAGCATGCAAAAGTACTGTAACAGTTTGGCAAGGTATCTTGCCTGGTAAGAAAGCTGCAAGGTGTACTGTCCAGAAGTCAAACGCACAGGATCAAAAGCTATGGCCGCAGAATAATGTCTCCGGATGCTGAGATAAACATCACCAACATTCCCAGAATAAGCAAAATAGCTAAAAAGCACTTCCCTTATTTGGACACAGGGGCAAAACGGTAATTTCGGTTAAAAGTGGGGTCCACATGTGGCCCACTTTGCACCAAAAAGCGTGTCAAGGGTAACAACCTCTAAATGGGACAAACTATAGGTCAAACAACTCTAAATGTCAATACGAACCCAACGGTATGTCCAAATGTGGATTCCGATGAGCCGGACACAATTTGGTCCAAAAGTCAACTGTGGGGCCCGCCAATTGGCGATTTGGTCAACCATCTCAGAATTGCGTAAAAATTGGGTCACAGGACCAGCGCGTTACCACGAGTCCAGTGGCACAAGTTTCGTCACAATCTGACAAGCGTGCACAAAGTACGCACGAGTTTCACAAAAGTTGCGACACGGGATGTGTCCGCGGATACGGCCTGATTCTGGAGTGCGCACGCGTCCGAATCAGTCCCCACAAATTTTCACGTGTCCGGTTACGCTGCGTGCACCATTCGGTACACTTGGTACACGACGGGATGGTCCCGTTTGGCGGGGCGCGCTCCATTTTCCAACTTTTGGAAATCTGGATAAAGTGGGTGAGCGCAGTTTTGTGACGAATTTAACTATGTCCACAGCAACTAATAACATAGGGTTATTAAACAGAAAGTAAACTAGGTTAGGTATTCTATAGGTATCAAAAAAAATCACCGAATTCAGATCTCTGTGGTGGGAGATACGAACTCGGCAATAGGGGTGGTCACCGCAGTTTTCTGCGATTTCAGAATTGGGTCTGTCCGTCCACTTTGGACGCTATTTTTCACCTAGGGGCACACGTTTTACGAGGTTGGCTATAAAACAAATATTGGAGAGGGTTAAGGGATGATCATACCTATGAAAATGAAACAGCGTTTGGTTGAGCGAGTCGACGGAAAATCACTCCGAAGCGAAGGTGCTTCGAGTGGGATTCTGCAGGGCGCGAGGTCGGCGTCGTCGGGATGGTTGGATGGCTTGACGGGGCTTCTCTGGCTGCGGTGACGGCTCTAGATGGGAAGAGGAGGTCTGGAGATTTAGGTTAGGGTTTTTGTGAAATAATATATATATATATATATATATATATATATATATATATATATATATATATATATATATATATATATATATATAAATATGATAGGAAGAGAGAGAGAGAGTCTGCCGGGGGGGGTCTGGAATTAGTAAATTGCTAAAGGGCGGGTCATTGGCACTGGTTGCTGAAGTATAAAGGGGTCGGTTAATTGCAAGCATTCTTAGCAAATTTGCTAAGGAGGGAGCAAGTTCTGTGCTAAAGAAGTGGTTGTGTTATGCTGTTAACATTGTTATTATTATTATTATTATTAGTTTAAGATTTATTAGTATTATTATTATTTCTTTATACTTTTCTTTTTCCTTTCCTTTCTAAATATATATACATATATATATATATTTGTATATACATATATATATTATATATATACTCATAAGAAAATTCATGGATTAGAATAATGCACATCATTAGGCTAGCAACAGCTTAAGGGGTCTCCTACATGGAATAAATTCCAAAAAATTCATGATGGTTCCATAAGTCATCTAAGTGCCCGAACACCTAACATAAAAATTATTAAAAATCTATTTCTCCTATTTAGCCACTAAATACTATATTTAAATTATTAATTAATAATAAAAAATAATTAATACGGTTTTTAGAAATAGGGGTTTTACATTCTACCCAACTTACAAAAATTTCGTCCTCGAAATTGACACTAACACATATTCATAATGATAACTATAGCTACTACAATACATTGGTATCTAGTAGGACTCCTAAAACTCATGGTCTGCCATTCTAACACTTTCTCATCTATTGTCCATACACTATTCTATCATCCTCTAACTTGTCTACACTACCCAACTTACAAGAATTCTACTAGTGGTCACCTTCTTTGAAGCTATTGTCTAGATTGTAAGGCAATTATATTTATTGGGTCGAGAATCTTGGGAAACCTGTCTAGAATCTCATAACTATGACTTTTTCCCATAACCGTCAAGTATCATAGTCTAATACTGTCTCGCCACCTGGCCAGTATAGCTGCAAGTAATTCGACTACTCTACTATAATCGTCTGGCGGCAACTGTCGCTACCTTGCCAGCGATTTGTCATAGTCATCAGTTCGTAACAAGTGCCTTCAACTCTTTCCTAGGCATAGTCTAGGTTTTAGGGAAACACTTAAGGTCTTGACTAACTATTAGGGGTATGATCTGCCTCAAATGATCTAACAATTTCTACTAGGCTACATGGTGCTACTTAAGGGTTAAACTAATAAGGAATACATATATTGCTATAGTGGATATACATATTAAGAACTCATCCTTAGTTGTCAAGCATTGCTAACACATTTATGTTTAACTAACAAAATAGGGGTGAGGTTGATATCAAATAATTCATAATGGCACGAAAGATATAACTATGATAGGAACAGTTACGCACGAGATAATGAATGAATATAAAAGGAGGAGATGAGTCACCCAAGAGGGCGAGATAAGGATAGGGGAAGAATACTACTACTGCAACTCCCGTCATCCATTAGCATCGCGTGTATGCCATCTGGATAGAATAGAAATATATCCTCATAACTACTAGACTACCATATATATAATTCTATATCTATTTGTGCATCTAAGATCTTGTGTCACAATAGGGTTATGAGTATGCAAAGACAATTATAACTAAAAGGTCGTACCTGTATCTACGGCTTCCTGTGTCTGCTCTCCCATACTTGTCATAATGAGTGCTTGGCCTTGTCCTTGGTTATTCAACTGGGGTCTAGTCCCCTCCATTTGTGCAGACTGTAGAAGCAGTGGTGAGTCCCTTTGGTCTTCTATACTTGAGGGTGTATGCGGTGTTCCTGTTTCTAATGCCATAGGTCTCTAGTTCTGTTTAAGACATTCTCGGGCTTGATGGTGACTTGATCCACATATCATGCACAACCCCAATCGACGATGACAGTCTCTTAGAATATGACCTGTCCTTCCACAATAGTGACAAGTACGGAGCTCCTTGGTTGGATATGGTGCAGCACTATCTGATTGTTGGCGTGTCAAAGGGTGTCGAATGGGTCCTCCTTGCTGTATCCTTACTGGTCCTTGGTGACTTCTCTGTTGAATTCTGTTTCCCTTGCTGGTGGCCTCCTGCATCCTGGCCTCTGTCAATAGCTCGGCATAAGAGATCCGGGACTGGGAGCTAGTGTAGTGCTGGAGCTCCTGAGTCAGCCCGCGGTGAAACCTCTTAGCCTTCTCCAAGTCATTAGGTATTAGGACTGTGCCATACTTACTGAGACGGCTAAATTCTGCGTCATACTCATTAACCGTCTTGTCCCCTTGCTCTAGATAGAGGAACTGATCATACAATGCATCCCTTACAGTATCCGGAAAGTACTTCCTCTCAAAGCATTCCAAGAATTATTCCCAAGTCTGACGCGTACCCAACTGGCGCTCCATTGATTCCCACCAGTGATGCACGTTGCCTTCTAACTGAGTCCTCACGCCTATCATCCATAGGTCAGAAGGTAATTGTGATGCCTCTAACAACTTCTTGGTATTGGCAATCCAGTTTGTGGTCTCCTTTGGACTCTCATTGCCATTATATGGCTTAGGGCCCATCTGCACAAAGTCCTTGACTGAACCAACCCGAGCTTGTGGTACTGGAACTAGTGCCTGGGTTGGTGCAGGGGCTAGTGCAGCCATTCTTTCAAGCGCTGCCAGAAATTCTAGCCTCTGCTCTGCTGTTTGTTGCCTCTGCTCTGCTGCTTGTTGCCTCTGTTCTTGTATTATCATCTGAAAGACTTGGAACAGTTGCGCTTGGCCATCTTACGGTGCTAGTGGAGCTGGAAAAGTCCCATTAGGTATCGTGGAAGGAGTTGATGGAATTTGATTATTAGTCAGTCCATTCGGTCCTGGAAGAAGAGGTGTCGTTGAGGTCACTCCTAGTGGTTGGTCGTCGTCCCCTGGAGACGTGTTGTCCCCGGTGGCGGCATGCCCGTTATTCAAAATCATCTCTCTGCAAGGGATGGACGAAGGATTAAGAAGAGTACATGAATCAAGCAGGATGCAAGAACTTAAGTAGGACATATTGGAAGGAAGGTAAGTTATTGTCAAGTGTGGATGAGATCTAAAATTCTAATCCTAGGTGCAGGTCCGCTCGGTACAGTGACGTAACCGAGACGGCTAACTCGACCTACATGGGCCACCACAAAAATATGTCACGCCCCAGTCCCAAATACGTAGGACTAGGAACACGTAAGCATGCCAGCCGCATGGATATGGCAACTCCAATATATGGAAACCATAACCCATACGTACGCTGTAATATGAATATAAACTCACATATGGTATATATAATGTCACAAGTCACAGATATGCTAATCTCATTCACACAACAAGTCATAGAAAAGAAATACTAAACTAGAATAAGGAGTCTGAAATATCCAAAAAATAAAAGTCGGGTGGAGACAAATCCACTACCAAAGACTATATCCAAAACTAAAATGAGAGAGGAGTATAAAATCTCCAATATAAAATAATGTGAAGACAAAAGTGTATCAGCTAAAAGAATCCATCGCTAGATAATCAACGATGCTCAGAAGGTAAGACCTCCTCGATAGAAAGGAATGCGTCAGGTCCAGGCCCGTACTCCTGCAAATACTCAAGAGCAGATATACCTGGCAGAGGACCAGGTCCTCAGAGGGACGTAACAAGATACAGAAAATACGAGCCAACTTGAATACAGTAAACATGCATATGATTTGAAAATAACTAAGTACGCTGTACAAGACCATCTATATGAATGCAAATGAGGACAACTTTTCGACGTATGGGCAAGGGTAGTCTATTCGATCTAAGCCTCACAACTCATGCACTCGTCCATGAACATCATCAGCCGGCATACCTCGGGGGTAGCGACCCTCGGAATCCATCAATCGACATACCTCGGGGGTAGCGACCATCGGACACGACCTACCATAGTGCGTGCTAGTGACTACGGTGTTACCAGAGTGGTTAAAGCCCATACGCCTAATGATTGTCCTCTATGATACTAAGTGTCAAGTGTGTGTCAACATATCTAATATATAGTAATGACTGAAAGAAAACTACACATGCAAGAATAAACAGAAATACAATAAATATAAAGAAATATAAATAGCATACAAAAGTACTGTAACAATTTGGCAAGGTATCTTGCCTGGTAAGAAAGCTGCAAGGTGTACTGTCCAGAAGTCAAACGCACAGGATCAAAAGCTATGGCCGCAGAACAATGTCTCCGGATGCTGAAATAAACATCACCAACGTTCTCAGAATAAGCAAAATAGCTAAAAAGTACTTCCCTTTCGTCCAATTTGGACACAGGGGCAAAACGATAATTTCGGTTAAAAGTGGGGTCCACATGTGGCCCACTTTGCACCGAAAAGCGTGCCAAGGGTAACAGCCTCTAAATGGAACAAACTATAGGTCAAACAACTCTAGATGTCGATACGAACCCAACGGTATGTCCAAATGTGGATTCCGATGAGCCGGACACAATTTGGTCCAAAAGTCAACTGTGGGGCCCGCCAATTGGCGATTTGGTCAACCGTCTCAGAATTGTGTAAAAATTGGGTCACCGGACCAGCGCGTTACCATGAGTCCAGTGGCGTAAGTTTCGTCGCAATCTGACAAGCGTGCACAAAGTATGTGCGAGTTCCACAAAAGTTGCGACACGGGATGTGTCCGCGGATACGGCCGGATTCCAGCGTGCGCACGCGTCCGAATCAGTCTCCACGAATTTTCACGTGTCCGGTTACGCTGCGTGCACCATTCGGTACACTTGGTACACGGCGGGGCGGTCCCGTTTGGCGGGGCGCGCTCCGTTTTCCAACTTTTGGAAATCTGGAAAAAGTGGGTGCGCGCAGTTTTGTGACAAATTTAACTATGTCCACAGCAACTAATAACATAGGGTTATTAAACAGAAAGTAAATTAGGTCAGGTATTCTACAGGTATCAAAAAGAATCACTGAATTTGGATCTCTGTGGTGGGAGATACGAACTCGGCAATAGGGGTGGTCACCGCAGTTTTCTGCGATTTCAGAATTGGGTCTGTCCGTCCACTTTGGACGCTATTTTTCACCTAGGGGCACACGTTTTCCAAGGTTGGCTATAAAACAAATATTGGAGAGGGTTAAGGGATGATCATACCTATGAAAACGGAACAGCGTTTGGTTGAGCGAGTCGACGGAAAATTACTCCGAAGCGAAGGTGCTTCGAGTGGGATTCTGCAGGGCGCGAGGTCGGCGTCGTCGGGATGGTTGGATGGCTTGAAGGACTTCTCTGGCTGCGGTGACGGCTCTAGTTGGGAAGAGGAGGTCTGGAGATTTAGGTTAGGGTTTTTTTGAAATAATATATATATATATATATATATATATATATATATATATATATATATATATATATATATATATAAATAGGATAGGAAGAGAGAGAGAGAGTCCGCCGGGGGGGGTCTGGAATTAGTGAATTGCTAAAGGGCGGGTCATTGGCACTGGTTGCTGAAGTATAAAGGGGTCGGTCAATTGCAAGCATTCTTAGCAAATTTGCTAAGGAGGGAGCAAGTTCTGTGCTAAAGAAGTGGTTGTGTTATGCTGTTAACATTGTTATTATTATTATTATTATTAGTTTAAGATTTATTAGTATTATTATTATTTCTTTATAATTTTCTTTTTCCTTTCCTTTCTAAATATATATACATATATATATATATATTTGTATATACATATATATATTATATATATACTCATAAGAAAATTCATGGATTCGAATAATGCACATCGTTAGGCTAGCAACAGCTTAAGGGGTCTCCTACATGGAATAAATTCCGAAAAATTTATGATGGTCCCATAAGTCATCTAAGTGCCCGAACACCTAACATAAAAATTATTAAAAATCTATTTCTCCTATTTAGCCACTAAATACTATATTTAAATCATTAATTAATAATAAAAAAATAATAAATACGGTTTTTAGAAATAGGGGTTTTACACAGCCCCTTCTTGAATCTACGGGCTCTGTCCTCCGGGGTACGAACCATGTACTCTGCAAAGTGGCTTAACCTGCTAAATTTAGCAGTGTACTCATCAACAGATAGGTTACCTTGTTCCAGTCTCTCGAATTGGCTTTCGAGAGCTTCCCGAGCCACTTCGGGGTAGAATTTCTCCTTGAATAGCCTCTTAAAGCCCTCCCAGGTGAGGTCAGGAGCAGATAGTTGGGGTTCATCTCTGAACCAGGTCCGAGCTATGTCGAACAGTTGCAGGCTTACGGACTCCACTTTGAGATCATCAGGGACCCGAGCGGTCTTCAGGAGTCTCTCGACATTCTCTATCCGCTCATCGACATAGAGAATGCCCTCAGTTCCGTAGAATTCCAGGGGTTTAAGGTTCTTGAAGTCTTTGGCACTCCCTGGCCTCTTGTGTGGCGACTCCTGGGACCTAAGAGCTTCTGAGAGGCTGGTTCGTAAAAGTGCAGTCTGTTCTTTCTGGAATTCTACGAGTCCCTGGAACACTCCCAGTAGCTGTGCCCCATCTAGAGTAACTGCTGGAGTAGATGGAGGCGGCGGGAGTGCAAGAGTTTTGGGCACATTCTGCTCAGCTAGTTCTGATGTGCCTCCTATTGTGTTCCTTGTCTGGACCATTCTGTAAGATTAAGGGATAGGAAGATCAGAATAGATTACTTGAAAATCAAGGACGATAGGAAAATTGATCAGAAATGATATCAAGAATTGAAATGAAGATCCTATTATGTGAATGAGCTTTTCCTAGAATCCTCAATCATATTCCATACCCTGTCCTAGGGTATTACCCTATTTATGGATACTAGACCTGCATGGGCCACCATAAAAACGTGTCACGACCCGCACCCGGAAATCTGGGCACGAGTGCGTGGGTACGTCCAGCCTACGCTGCAGAGTCGGCGGTAGTACGCTGTCTAGGTCAAATCCACAGTTAACTAATCTAGCTCATTCACAAATAAAATAGGCAAGATAATAATAGGAAAAAGATGATGAAGATTTCAAATGAAATAAATGTGACAACAGATCAAATGTTTAATACAGAATCCAGAAATAAAATCGGGGACAAACCCGATTACTAAGATAAAGAGCATGAAATAAACTAGCTACTGCTAACTACTTTGCAGCAGTGGTCTCCTGGGTGGGAGCTGGTTTCTCATAAGTGTCATCTGTTCCCTCATAGGGGCCATAATAGGTAGGGGCAAAGTCCTCATCATCGCCTAAAGCAACGGATCCAGTCAGGAAAGGAGCAAAGTACACAATGCACAACAAGATTAAACTAAATATTTATGACAATTAGACTGAGTATCATATTGAGAATATGCATAAAAGAAACAACAATAACTAAGAGTTAATGCTATAAACAGGGATATGAGAAAACAGGAATAAATAAGACAGGAAATAAAACTACAACAGTCAGCAAGAACTATAACAAGACCAGAAGCTATCTGTGTGAACTTGTGTTTGTTTTAGAATACATAGTTGGCATGTAGGGGTTTATAAGGCTAATCCGGCCGTCATAAACGGCTATTAAATAGGAATAATCGAGATCCGGCTGAGGGTACAGTCGCGTACCAACAGCTATTAAACACGGCAGGGGGAAGGGTAAACTACATGCCTTCTAGTATTCTCCCACCCGACATGAAAAATAAGACATAAACTCTAGTATTCAAGACATAAAATCCAGTATTCTAACACTACGTGTAATCATCAAGGGTACTAGTAGAGCAGGGAATTAATTATCATAATATAAAGATTAAACTTGAAGTGCAGGTACTTCCCTGTTGTTTGGATCCAAATATAGTTTGTATCTCGGGGAAATTTCCAGAAATGAGTCCAAATGCTAAAATAAACATTACCATCATGCTCAGAAGATGTCAAATAGCTAGAAACGTCTGTCCTTGGGTCCAATTTGGAGACAAGGGCAGAAACGGCAGTTTCGAGTCAAAACGGGGTCCGCCGGTAGGCCCACTTTGCACCGAAAAATGTGTCCAGGTCAACGGTCTCCAACTTCACCAAACTTAGTGTCAACAGGTCAGGAACAATGATACGAACCCAACGGAACTTCCAGATTTGGATTCCGATGAGCCGATCACAAAATTGCCCGTCGAGCGGGGCCCGTGGGGCCCAAACTTGACCCACAGGACCAGCGTATCGCTACGGGTCCGATGGCGCAAGTTTTGTCTCGATCCGACGAGTGTACAAGAAGTTAGGGCGAAATGTATAAAATTTGGATACGGGGCGATGTCCGCGGATACGCGTTGATTCCGGTGTGCACGCACACCCGAACCAGCTTCCGCAAATTCTCACACGTCCGTATCGACGGCGCGCACGTATCTGTGAAGACCGCATGCGACCAAGTCGTCCCGTTTGGCGGAGCGTACTCAGTTTCGGGGTAAAATAGGGTCTGGTTTTTCCTGTTTTTGGATCGCGGTGTGCGATCACCACAGGACGCGATGCCCCGAACGGTTTATCCGGGCACCGAGAGGGTCATACAGGCTTCGCAACGCAATTTGCGGAATCGAAATCCGAGCTACGAACAAAAAGTTACAAGTACCTGAAGGAGACCCGAAAAACCGGGGTCGAATCGTGTCCGACACGTGTCGGATACAGGAATCTAGGGTTAGGGTTTAGGATGCTGGACAGCGGAGCTCCGGCGGAGACGGCGGCGTGGGCGGCTGGGCTGCGCCGGAGGGGGCCGGGTGCAGTGCGGCGGCGGGCGGCGCGGTGGCTGGGGACTCGCCGGCGGCCGGAGGCGCGCTGCGGCTGCTGCTGCTGTTGCTGAGGGTGTTCGACGGTGTCGACGCCGGAGAAGAAGCGGAGGAGGGAGGAGAAGTGAGGGGGCTGGCCGCGGCGGTGGCTGGGACGGCACGGCGGCGGCACAGGGGGAAGAGGCGGCTGGACGTGGTGGCGGAGTGGCTGCCGGTGGAGGGTCTGAGGCATGGGGGCTCGTCGGGGAGGGTTTAAATAAGGGGGGAGACGGCAGGGTCGAGGCCGGGAAGGGCGAAGACGAGGGTGGCATGGCCCGGGAAGAGCGGCGCGAGGCAGGCGGAGTGCCGGGAGAAGCGCCGGACGACTCGGGGGGGGCTGGAGTTCGTGGGGAAGAGGGGTGGCACTGGGTCTGGTCGGGTTCGGGCGGGCGAATCCGACCCGACCCGGTAGGGGCGGGTACTGGGCCGGGTTGGGGCTGGGTCCGGTGGGCCGGGCCCAGTGGGCTGGGTTTAAATAAAAAGAAAAATAATAATAACAATAATTAATAAATAAATAAATAGTTTTTAGGTAATTAACAATAGGTCCGGGGTCCAATAAATTCCAGAAAAATTATCCTAAGTCCAATTTTTCATTTTACACCCAAAAATATTATTTCCATAATATTTTAATATTATTTATTAACAAATAAAAATTATTTAATAATTAAAACCTTGATTTTAATTACAGAAAATTTCCAGAAAATTCCCAAAAATTGTGAAAAATCCTAGTTTTAATTATTTTGAAAATTCAGGGGGTTTACAGAGGGTTTTCCCATGATTGGAGCAAACATGTTATGCCCCGCTCCCAGAATACTAGATAAATACGAGGACTGACATGGCCAACCGCACCTTACAGAATACTAAAGTCAACAGCAATATATTAAGGTTGTCTAGAAGACAAATGGGTAAACTCTAGCATGCTATAATGTTAGTCCTAAGGCCGACAAATTCTATTATCTTAATTCAATAATACAAGTACAAGAGTATATCATACATGAAAGTAAAAATGTGTCCCAAATTACAGGTCATATACGATCATGAAGCTAGTGGATAAAAAATATTGTACTAGCAGAGTTTAATAATACATGATCAAAATATACTAGCCATGGTCTAATATATACATCATGTAGACCGAAGTCTCATAAATATAAGGAGCTAACTTTGCCCTTGCTAAACACCACGAAAGAAGTAATCAAGACGAGGGGTGAAAGAAAAGAAACCCACTCGCGAGCTTCGACCGTAGTCCTATGAGTGCGAGCTATCTTATTGGAAGCGCGAACGATCCTAATTCTCTTCGAGGTAACCTGGCCATGCAAAGCAAGTGGGGTCAGAACCCAAAGCAACAAGTACCACAAAGTAGCTCGAGGTGATAGATCAAACACATCACAACATAAAAAATATATATATAAGAAAAAAATGTAGATCGAGACTTGTACGGTACCAACATACTCGTCTCAAGAATAATACTGGAAGAACTGATAATAAGTAAGGCGATGAGCATCGAGAGAGGAAAGGAACTACACTGGATCGGGACCACAACCCTTAAACCAAACTAGGACCGGGATTGCAGACCTTCACCCGAGCAGAACTTAGCACCCTAACCACGCTCTGGGAGAAAATAAAACTAGAAGAGCGAGCTATACGGATAACAACATCCAATCCACGGCCAAATATGCCTATGACTTGCTATAATTAACTAACTAGGGTTATCACAAGCCCTAATTACTAGAAATGTATTGCTAAGAATATTACTACCACCGGCACTACAGTCAACCCGGATAGCCAAGGGTACGCTTGTCTCGAATTGATACATATCACAATCATGAGTAATGAAACATAACTTACAACTCTTCATAATTAAACATAAACTTGTTTGAAATCATAAACTTGTTTGAAGGGCAAAACTTGTCTTATAACAAAACTTGCATGCAACTTGCCTTATAAACATAACTAATATATAAACTTGTCTTGTAAGTACCACAGCACACATAAACTTGGTCAGTCATGGAGCCCTTGCCTAACATGGTTGTCCATGCCGTATGGGGCCCTTGGGGATCGGGGTAGCCGGTAATGCAATATTCTTCCCTCCTAAAATGCTCTAGGTAAATCTTATCTTGTTTAATCATTATTAAATTATTTTAAGTTCTTGAGTTATGGACACTTGAGAACTCCCTAAAATGACGAATCCTGAGTACGAGCCTTTTATGAGTTATCGTATTCGTGATACGCGATACACTGGATAATACTTACACTCGATTGCCCGATGCCAAATGCAATGGATTCCATACACAAAAATTTCTATGGTGTTGTAAGGATTGTGGACTTGTACATAAACTGGTCTTTTGAACTCACAAGCAAAACTTGTCTTGTATCATAAACTTGCATCAATATAAGAAAGTACACAAAAATAATCACTAAAATAAATCGCTAAAAGAGAACAAAGTAATAGGGAACACAAAATGTACACAAGAATTCCTGGCCGCAAGGACTCTCTGGCCACATCGACTTACTTTTGGACTTAGCAAATTTTTTATTCGTTTAGCGAGTGAAAGCACAAGGTGTTCAAGGACACATGTGAAAATAGACATTGTCCAACAAGATGGATGCATGCTGTCAGCATGCGATAAGAGTTCAGGCCACATAACCCTCTCGGGCATCATGGCATTCTCGGTCGCATGGCTCGCTGGCCGCATGAAGACTTCGTCTTCTCTAACAACAAGTTCAGCCATGGCCGGAACTCCAAAAACCCAAAATTTGTTTTCTGCATAAAAACTTTAGTTTTACTCCAAATCAAGTGAAACAAAAGCCAAAATGCTTGAAATAAAATATTCTAACAAAATTAACCCTTAGATTTTGAAAACAATAAGTTTTAATAGATCAAAACCAAGAAAAATTCAAAAAACACATAAAAACCCTAAACTTAAAACTCAGATCTACAAAAATCTATACATCAAAATCTAAAACTCTAAGAACTAAACATGATCATCAACTCAAGTAGAACAATTTTCATCAAATACATTTTTAAAATAAAAACATATATAAAAATTTAAAAATCCATGATTTTACCATTGAGCAAGATGTACTTGCCTTGGGTGGCTCCTAGCCTCTACCTCTCATGGTCCAAGTCGCAACAACTTCCCTAGGGTTAGGGTTTGGGGGAGCATGAGCGAGAGAAGAAAGAAGGAAAATAGAATAAAGAAGAAGAAAGAGAGGAGAGAGAAAAACCATATATATACTAAGAGAGGAGAAAAGAGGTTTTAGTCATAGGTTGACAAAAAATAAACTAAACAAAGTTTCCATTCTACATCCGGGTCCTAAACCGGGTCTATGTCAATGCCAATGGGTATTCTACTAGGTATTCTACTGGACTCAAAAAGTCTCTCTCAACAGCAGGAACAATAAAACAATAAAAAATGACAGGAACTAACAAATGAAATACAACAGGAAAATATTCTTAAGAAAAATTAAATTCTAGAAATTTAAGAAATACTAAATCTTGGATCGGGTGTGACATCCCTACCCTCCGTAGAAAAATTCCGTCCTTAAAATTTTACCAAGGCTTGCCGAGCTAGAACACACGAGAAAGCTCAAGAAAACAAATCATAATTCAATGATTACACTAAGTAAGTAACTAAAATAGAAAAGATAGCTGCAAAAGTAACTAATAAAATAAATGTGCGAAAGCAACACACAAGTAATTGGAGGCGTATGGATACATACACTCCTAAGTCAGTCGAAGAGGAACTTATCCGCGCTTGCCTATGCTGACTCAAATAAATAGACAAGAGCCAAGCCTGGAGGTAAATCGATACTAACGACTATATCGAGGACATGACTCTAATCCAGGACATACCTTCGCAGTCGGGACATATGATAGACACTATGTACCACGAGTCGCGAAGGCAGAAGAGCAAGGCGATGAACTCACCTTTTTGCTCATCGAAGGGATCAAAATGACTATCGTATCTAGAATGTGTCGGAACACGAGTTCATTTGATAAGAACCTAAGAATGAGATAAGATAAAGAGAGCTCTTAAATCATACCCATAATTGTAGCGCCTTCGGCTAAAAAATGCTCTTGTTCGCAAATATTTTGCTAGGCCGTCGTCTAGGGGCTGTGGCTCTGACTTGCTGTTCGTTCTGTCTTGCTGGTTGGGCTTGCTGGACTTGTGCATACTGCACCAGACATTGCTGCTGGAACTGCTGGGTCTGTGTCGGGAGAGGACGCTAGGCTGGTGGTCAAATTGCTAATATTGGTCCTCGCTGGCCTTCAGTTGCTGTCCGAGACTGAGCTAGTAACTTTCGGCCTAAAGAAGCTTTTGGGTACAGGGTTCGACATGAACCAATCATGTGGTCGGATGCCCACATATGAGATACTGGCTATTGGATCTCCTGTATTGTTCTTTAGTTTGCCCTGGCTTGTCGCAGTGGCTGCATCCTGCTGATACAGACTGCCTGGTAGATTGTACGGAGATTACTATAGAGGTTGAAGGTGATGGCGGTCGAGGTGTTCTTACTGCTGGTGTTGGAGGTTTTGACTGAATACTGGCGCTTCTCAGGGATAAGTGGGACCTCTTCTGGCCTTCGGTCCTTACTACTAATCTCTGGCCGGCAAGTTTTTATGACATAGCAGCCCTAAGTTCTGAATCATAGGTGGTATAATTATGACCCACAATAAATTGCTGAAGCTCTAGATGTAACCATTACTCAAATCTCTTGGCTTGATCTTCCTCGAAAGCTACCAAATACGGAGCAAATCAGCTGAGTCGGCAAAACTCGACCGCATACTGATCTACCAATCTTGTGTTCTGGCGGAGGTTGATGAGCTGTTACTGGAGCTAGAACTTGGCAGTGGTGAAAAAATACTCCTAGAAGCGTTCCTTGAACGTCTACTTGTCAATAAGTTTCAGAAGCGCTATTTCTTATGCTGCCCACCAATCTCGGGTAAGATATGATAATTATAGCTTTACGACTACTACCTTCTCATCGTCTGGGGTCTTGGTTGCATCCAGGATGGCCTTAAAGTCTTAGAGCCAAGAATATGCTGAAACTCCATCTTCCGTGCTGAGGAACATGGTTTGGCGCATGTGACTAACATTGGTTGTCGTGTTGTGAGTATAACGCCCACTGCTCTCGAGTGTTACTCTAACTCTCTTGCAAAGAGTAGTGTTGGTCTGTTCTTGTCCTTGCTGGAACTACTGGCAGAGTTGTACCACTTGTTGCTGAAGCTGGAGTTGTTGTTGCTATTGTTGTTTTTTTACCATCATCATAGCTTGGATCATCTTTATCATAGCCTACGAGCCTTTCTACCCTAGTTGTAGTGGAAGAACTGGTGGTGTTGTCAGGGCTGGTATAAAGGACGGAGCGGGCTGAACTGGCTGTTCCGATAAGACTGGTGGAGCTGATTATGCCGGTCGGGCATGAGTGGCCCGCGGAGCCGGCTGATGAAAATATACTGATGCTTGCCCTTGGTTCAATATTGGGATATATCCCTGGCCCACTTGATCTGCTGGAGTTATCGGTACAACGAAACTCTCGGAAGGAGGAACATGTGGGGTGTCCATGAAGGATAAGGATACAAGGATATCAACAGGGACGAGAATAGAACAATAATATCAAGAAAACTTGAAGTTCAAAGAGAGCGAGAAGTACAGGTTACAAGTGGAGTTTAATCGAAGATAAGTAGAGGATTAAAATTCAAACAAGATGAGTCCTCCCACAAGTCTAAAAAATAGACCTACATGGTCTACCAATATAATCTTGTCACGCACTGCTCCCAGAATACTGGGTAAATACGGAGACTAACATGGCCATCCGTACCTTGCAGAATACCGAAGTAAGCCGTAATGTGTTAAGGTTGTCTAGAAGACAAATGGGTGAACTCTAGCATGCTGTGACGTCAGTCCTAAGGCCAAAAAATCCTATTATCGCAATCCAATAGTACAAGTACAGGAGTATATCATACATGAAAGTGAAAAGGCATCCCAAATTATAGGTCATATATGATCATTAAGCTAGTAGATAAAAAATGATGCACTAACAGAGTTTAATAATACATAATCAAAATATACTAGCCATGGTCTAATATATACATCATGTAGACCAAAGCCTCAAAAATATAAGGAGCTAACTCTGTCCCTTTGTAAATACCACAAAAGAAGTAATCATGACGAGGGGTGAAAGAAAGAAAATCCACTCGCAAGCTTCGATCGCAGTCCTACGTGTGTGAGCCATCTTTCTGGAGGCGCAGAGGATCCTAGTTCTTTTCGGGG
Organism: Iris macrosiphon; assembly: GCA_036927795.1. Classification (NCBI taxonomy): domain Eukaryota; kingdom Viridiplantae; phylum Streptophyta; class Magnoliopsida; order Asparagales; family Iridaceae; genus Iris; species Iris macrosiphon. The sequence goes on from JAYESA010000016.1 coordinate 72,329,862, forward strand.
TAACCAGGCCATGCAAAGCAAGTGGGGTCAGAACCCCAAGCAATAAGTACCACAAAGTAGCTCGAGGTGATAGACCAAACACATCACAACATAAGCAAAAGAGACATATAAGAAAAAAATGCAGATCGAGACTTGTACGGTACCAACGTACTCATCTTAAGCATGATACTGGAAGAACTGATAATAAGTGAATAAATAAAAGTAAGGCAACGAGAAGCAAGAGAGAATAGGAACTACTCTAGATGGGGACCACAACCCTTAAAGCAAATAAGGACCGGGGTTGCAGACCTTTACCCGAGTAGAACTTAGCACCCTAACAATGCATCGGGATAAAATAAAACTAAAAGAGGGAGCTATATGGATACTAACATCCAATCCACGGTCAAACATGCCTACGTCTTGCTATAATTAACTAATTAGGGTTATCACAAGCTCTAATTACTAGAAATGTATTGCTAAGAATATTGCTACTACCGGCACTGCAGTCAACCCGGATGGCCAAGGGTACACTTGTCTCGAATTGATATATATCACAATCATGAGTAATGAAACATAACTTGTAACTTTTCATAATTAAATATATACTTATTTGAAATCATAAACTCATTTGAAGGGCAAAACTTGTCATATAACGAAACTTTTATGCAACTTGTCTTATAAACATAACTAATATATAAACTTACCTTGTAAGTGCCACAACACATGTAAACTTGGTCAGTCATGGAGCCCTTGCCTAGTTGGGTTGTCCATGCCATATGGAGCCCTTGGGGATTGGGGTAGCCGATAGCGCAATATTCTTTTCTTCCAAAATACTCTAGGTAAATCTTATCTTGTTTAATCATTACTAAATTATTTTAGGTTCTCGAGTCGTGGACACTTGAGAACTCCCTAAATTAATGAATCGCGAGTACAAGCTTTTTATGTGTTATCGTATTCGTGATACGCGATACATTGGACAATACTCACAATCGATTTTTCGATGCCAAATATAATGGATACCATACACAAAAATTTCTACGGTATCTTTAGGATTGTGAACTTGTACATAAATTTGTCTTATGAACTCATATGCAAAACTTGTCTGGTATCATAAACTTGCATCAATATAAGAAATCATACAACAATAATCACTAAAAAGAATTACTAGAAGAGAACAAACCCACAAGGAACACAAAATGCACACAAGAATTCCTGGCCGCAAGAACTCTCTGGCCGCATGGACTTACTTTTGGACTTAGCGAATTTTTTATTCATTCAGTGAGTGAAAGCACAAGGTGTTTAAGGACACATGTTGTCACGACCCGCACCCGGTTTAGGGCACGAGTGCATGGGTACGTCCAGCCTACGCCGCAGCATCGGCGGTAGAACGCTGTCTAGGTCAAGTACTATCTAAATAATCTCACACTAGTATCCAACTCCATAAGGAGACACGGATAACACTATAAAATGAACAACATACTCAATCACAACTACAGCACGATAAGAATTTGAAGAAACAAAAGAATACAACACAAGTCTACTGACAAAATAATCATACCTGAAATTAGTAACAACCAATCCCCAAGTGTCAGAAACAAGTCCACTAAGGTCACAGTCTGGAAAAAATATTTTCCAGTCAGGAAGGAGCAAAGTACATCTCTAAATAGCAGTTCTATATAAATGACATAAACTATGTAGCAGTTCTAGATGGAAATATACCAGATGCATGTATAGGTACGAGAAATGTACAATAAAAGAAATACTGGAAATACTGTAAGTAAATGCAGGAAAAGAAACAATATGTCAATGAGCAAGAAACCTATGACTAAGTGTGTGAGTACTAGCTTTAATATGTGATCGGCTTGGGAACTTGATCAGGCTGGTTACATGTGATTAGCTATAATTCACGAAGGTCAGGCTAACCGTTGGTTAGCTATGATGCATGGAGAGGTCAGGCTAATCACACGTAACAGCTATGAGGCACGGAGATGGTCAGGCCGCACCCGACGTGAGATGTGGGGTGAGCTATGATGCATGAAAAGTTGGGTATGATCACATATCTACACTAAAATACTCCCCACCCCCGACTGGTATAGGAGATCCAATCATGGTACGCTATGGCACGGGATTCCCTAGGAAGGTAGCAAATCTCCCCGGGAATCAGTGTCTGTACATGCACAAGATAACAAGGAAAACAAGTCTCGTACAAGCTACACCATGAATAAGGAATAACATCTCATGACGAGATCCGTGTATACCAATCCGTGTAACCAGCGTGTCAAGAGCAATGGATATTTACACTAGATACAGTGAACATAGGAAATATCATAAATTAGAAACTAATCAGAGAATGTACTCGCCTTGGGTCCTTAGCTGGTAAAACCAATGTCCTGTCCCAGAGTATCGTCTGGAGGAACCAACAGTCCTAAAATATATCAAATACAACATTTGCATCAGGTGCTACACTAACACATCACAAATACATGAACTCAGGGGCTCTATCAGGTATGGCACTAGTCAACTAGGGTCACCTAGTAATTTACCAATTAATAAATAATTTAATACATATATATATAGTTATTCCAAAGTATACAAAATAGGTATAACTGTATGTACATAAGTGGAAATATATTTTATTTATGTGAAAAATTATACATCACTCATACATATAAACTAGTATACATGTACCAAAATACATATTAACTTATATTATATATATATGTATATATACATACATACCAAAATAATACAATACTATATACAGGTAATATACCAAAATATGTTTTACAAGTACATATATATCAATACAGTTTTTATATATATATATACCATATATATATATATATACCAAAAATATGTTTATACATGTTTATATATATAGGTACACATATTTATACCAAAATACGGTTATATATACATATATACCAATATACATTTATTTATATTTAAATACTGAAACATACATTAATACTTATTATACCAATAAAACGTATATAATATATATATAAGTGTTTATTAGTAATTTGTACAAAATACGTATTTGTGTATATACACTAATAGATGTATTTACATATATACTTTTTTATACCAAAATATATATTTGTATATATATATCAATCAAAAAAATCCTTATATATAATACATAACTAAATTTACACATAACAAATAACTAATTACATTAACTAACTAATTACACATTAAAAACTAGTTAACCGATTAACAATTATTAACTGATTAATAACTTAATTAAATGATTAAGAAATAATTAACTAATCCAATTATAACTTTAATTAAACTAATCACATATTAACTAACTAATTACACATTAACTAACTATTTACATATAACTAAACTATTCATATAAAAATAACTAATTATATAAACTAAACTAGTTATATGTAATGATTAAATTAATTATATGTAATTAATAACTAATTAATTACTAACTGACTGATTAGACATTAACTAATCAATTAATAATCTAATAACTAAATTAATTATATATTAATATAACTAAATTAAATATATAATATATTAATACTCTTAATCAATTCCCAAACCTTTACTCTCAGAATCGAAGAGGGAATGGAGAAGGAAGGCTCACATGGGGGTTTTCCGGCGAGGTCACGGTGGGGGCTCCGTCGAGGTCACGCGGGTGCTCGGCGGAGCTCGACTCGAGGAGGCGGTCGGCGGACCGGGTCGAGACGGCGGCGATCGAAGCTTCGGCGGTGGTCGACGGCTCGATGAAGGCTCGACGCGGGTGAGGCGGTCCGAGGCGGCAGCAAAAACTCGGCGACGACTGGATCTTCTGCGGCGGGGCTCGACTCGAGGCGGTGGCGGGTCTGTTCGAACTCGGCGAGGAGGGGATCCGCGGGTGGCGGCTTCGAGGCGGCTGCGTCTGGTCGGCCACGGCGATCTCGACGCCGAGGAGGAGGTCCCGGCCGCCGGCGGTAGGTCGGGATCTAGGTTAGGGTTAGGTTCTGTGAACCGAGTCGAGGTCTGGGTTCGTGTCCGGGCTGGACACGATGGTGGTGTACTGTGGGGGAGGTTGTGTCCAGATGGTGTCGGACACGAAAATTGTAATATTGTAATAACTGGACACAGAAAATGAATGGATACGGTGGGACACCCGGGGTCGGACCCGAGGCCAACACGGCTGACACGGTGATGCTGGACACACGGACACGAGCACACAAAATTGTGGTGGCTTGTTGGCTTGTGGGAATTGTGAGGGCTAGCTAGGGTTTCCTTGGGAATGGTGATGAGAGACTTAAATAGGGAGAGAAGGTGTGGGATAAAGGGTGAGGGTTGGCCCAAATAACAAATGGCCCAAGATCATACATGAATAAATTCATGTGGAAAAAAATGAGGGTGAAATGGGAGACGGTAAACTCATAAAATTAATAGAAAATATTATAATTTAAGAAAATATTTTTAAGGCTTCCAAGGCTAGCTGATTCCAATTAGTTACTAATTAAACCCATTTTCGCAAAATCTTAGAAAGTATGAAATATATTTATTTACTTTCCTAATAAATATAAAATTATTTTGAAGAAACAACTAGTCCTTAAATTAATTTATCCAATAAATGATTTTATGATTTCAAGCCAATAAACATTTGAAACTAGAGAAATATGTATATACATTATTATTTATTTATTTATAAGAAATCGACATTTAGAAAAATGATTTCTATAAAAGATTTTAATTACCTTCTAAAATCAAACATTGTTCCAAATCAAATACAAAAAAAATTCAAGGAGAAAATATTTTATAAACTTGGTATTTAAAATAAATTAAAAATCTAATTATTTCGGAAATTGGAAATCGGAGGTTACAAGTCTACCCACCTTAGAAAATTTTCGTCCTCGAAATTTAGGATTCTCAATAATTGCCTTTACTCATCATATTATTTCTATCAAAATTTAAATTTCAAACGAATTAATCATGAAGTAATTGCATATTGCTATTTCACAATCTTTTAAAATTCTATATCATCATATTCCGGAAAATCTTCAAGTTTTAAAATCAAATTCAAATTTTTATCATAATCTCCTCCAAAATTTAAGTTCGTATCTAATTACTCAAGGATTTTAATATCCAATCCTCCAATTGAATTCCAATCAATGTATATGTATAACATTTAAAATTTTGTATCCCAAATTTAAATTTTAAACACTAATCCATCATTCATCTTACTCCTCTAACCCAAATTCAATTGATGTTTATATAAATCCTTTTCCAAGAATTGAATTCGACACCATTTCGTTAACGATTGTATTTCCCAATTTTCTTTTTCCTCAAATACTCAACGATGCGATACTTTCAGAATCTTCAACGCAACATTCATAATATAAAATATAAAATTTCTATCTTGCAATCAAATAGATAAATGATAATCTCTTCAATTTTTTTTCCAAATTTTAATAATCAATTCAATCATATCAAGACCTCCTTAGAATTAATAAATCCTCAAATTTTTGGCTCTGTGAATTTCTTAATTCTCCCTTTAAGTTAATGTTTGTCCTCGAATTTTAATCATACCTTGATTTTCATAAAATCAATGATCCATCAACTCCGTTATAACAACCTCTAAATTCTTTATTTAATTTAATGCTCATCCACAAATTTAATCCTCTTGTCTCTTTTGTCGGTCATAACCTTGTCATAGATCCTTACTGTGGTCAAAATCCTAATGATTATGGTTTAAGAAAACTCTACCTACAACCATGCAATTTAAGAAAAATATAGGTCATGTATCTTTTGTCATGGTATTGCAGTCTCTGTCAGGGTGTACTACTAACTATATCCTAACAAGAAAAATCACGAATACAACCCACGGTACTAGGGAATAAATCAATCAGAAGACAAAAATATCATGAGAAAAAGAAAGAACCTGCTAACACATTACTTGTAGTATCTACTATCTCTAACAACACTTAACTCTAGCACATTCACTAACTAATTTTCTATTCATGTACACTGGTACCCATATCAACTAGTCATTTATCCACAAGATCCATGAATATATCCATGTGCACACACATGTCTATTAACACCTAAATCTGATGCCAAGAATTTCTAATATAACCAGGATTCAATAATACATCTAAGTTGATACCTCTATCTTCTTAGTACCATACCCTCTGTCAGTTCCCGTTCCTACTACAATTGTCCATACTATTCTCTCATCGCTCTAGTGCACACCAAGTGTAACACCATACTAAGTGCTAACCCTTCTAATGTAAATCTAGATGGACACCCAAGTCAGTCTGCGGTGCCATCCCAATCCTGCTCAAGTCATCAGATCCTTACACATGTATATCATCTACTCATATATTAATATTCATATCTCTTATCTACCATAAAATTAATCCTCAAAATAATCGTCAAGGTTTAACTTCTCGATCAACAAAAATGAATTGTATATACCTCCTCAAAATTTGATACTCAACATCGAAACAAAATTTAATCACTTCTAAAATCTTTGTAGCATTAATCATGTTTATTGAATTCGTATTTGAAATCCAAAAAAATTTGACATAATCTCAACTCCTTAATTATTCTAAAAATAAAATTTTATTTCCACCTTTTAATTTATAACTCCACAAATGTACATATCAGTGCTCACGGTCTCTGATACTCAAGGTGCACTCAATGTCTCTATTGCCTACAACTGCCAACGGGGTACTAAAATTGTACTGCCTGAATCACTTGCACCATTATCTCCATTGATCAAAGTTATCATCACCTGAAATTTCTTTCATGATTTTCAATTTATGTCAACTGGTATATCATCTAATTATCATCATACAGGGTGCTTACTGTTATTAACGTCATCCTCGACTAATCCTCGATATAGAATCATTAGCACTCTTGGTATTATATCACTAGCTTCATTAATGGATTATCTCATCAAGTCCTTTAGAACTCATGTCTCTTTACTCTCATGGGTATGTGCATGGTTCCTCATCTCGATTGTTGTATATGTATTTCCTTTTAACCTTTTTATAGCCTGTTAAACTAATCCATGGTACGCTTTACTATCTTCATTACCAATTCCGATATTTCTCTACTCATGACAGCCCATTAACTCCTTTATGCATATATAATTCCTTACCTTTAACACTTCCGATATCAATCATCAAATTGAACATCATGCTCCATAAATCCTTAACACAATTTCCTGGATACTTAAATGTTCACGTAGATCATCCAATTGCAAAATCGTGATCATCTAGGACGGGTATGTTGGCTCTAATACTAACTCTTGAACTATCACTGATACTCTATACTCTCATTCTACTTACTGTCTCTAATGACCTTATCCTAGAACCATTGTTACAAGGTATTACGCTATGGGTTAATTCTAGATCAAGGCCTACTGCTCACATGTCCAACTAGGAAATACTTACAAACTCACAAGTCACACTCAGTCAAACTAATACTCAAGACACATACATAATTACAAGTCAATAATTATCATACTAACAAGGAATCCTCAAAGAAAATAAGCTCAAAAGGAACTGGATCAAGGACAGAAGGTATCTTTACTGTTAGTAAAGAAAAGAAGCGATGGAACGAAGTCTTGGAATAACAGAAATAGATAAGTCTTGAGATGATATTTTAAGAACCAATTTAAGATACAACCTGATAATCATACACGTCTATCCGAAATCATGACACTCAGAATCCTCGCCACGCCAGTAAGCATAGATGCGATAAACGACAGGTTCCGTAACTAAGGTATGCAACCCTATAATCATGTCATCTAGAATCTTTGCCACGCCAACCGGTATGGCTGCGAGAACTCTAAATCTCATAACTAAAGTATGTACATCCAAGTTAGGTTCCTACGTTCTCGTCACGACAGCTAATATGGCTGCGATAAACTCTAGGTTCCATAACCAAAGTAGACGTTTTTACCTTTTTCATTGTCCTCATCAATATATGTCATCAGATGATACCGTAAATTTTAGTCCGTAAAAATTCATCTCAATTTGAAATCAACTCAACAACGATACCAGGAATTAAAGTTAACAACTGGTCAACAAGAATCAAACTCAACAATGATACCAAGAATTTTAATTTAATAACTGCTCAACAAGAATCAAGTTCAGTAACAACAAGCGAGAGCGGACGGAAACAAGGAAAAGATTTAAAATGGAAATTATAATAAGATTCTCAAGGGGTCGTCCCAGGAATCTCTCAAGAATTTGTGATTGAGTATCCTCTCTCATCCTAGCATCCTATGTCCTATATTCAATAACAGGTACGCAGTAGTATAACAAGGATGCCACACTACTACGACATCGCACAACTCGCAAAGTCAGACCTGTATGGGCCACCACTAAAAACGTGTCACGACCCGCACCCGGTTTAGGACACGAGTGCGTGGGTACGTCCAGCCTACGCCGCAGCATCGGCGGTAGAACGCTGTCTAGGTCAAGTACTATCTAAATAATCTCACACTAGTATCCAACTCCATAAGGAGACATGGATAACACTATAAAATGAACAACATACTCAATCACAACTACAGCACGATAAGAATTTGAAGAAACAAAAGAATACAACACAAGTCTACTGACAAAATAATCATACCTGAAATCAGTAACAACCAATCCCCAAGTGTCAGAAACAAGTCCACTAAGGTCACAGTCTGGAAAAAATATTTTCCAGTCAGGAAGGAGCAAAGTACATCTCTAAATAGCAGTTCTATATAAATAACATAAACTATGTAGCAGTTCTAGATGGAAATATACCAGATGCATGTATAGGTACGAGAAATATACAATGAAAGAAATACTGGAAATACTGTAAGTAAATGCAGGAAAAGAAACAATATATCAATGAGCAAGAAACCTATGACTAAGTGTGTGAGTACTAGCTTTAATATGTGATTGGCTTGGGAACTTGATCAGGCTGGTTACATGTGATTAGCTATGATTCACGAAGGTCAGGCTAACCGTTGGTAAGCTATAATGCATGGAGAGGTCAGGCTAATCACACGTAACAGCTATGAGGCACGGAGATGGTCAGGCCGCACCCGACGTGAGATGTGGGGTGAGCTATGATGCATGAAAAGTTGGGTATGATCACATATCTACACTAAAATACTCTCCACCCCCGACTGGTATAGGAGATCCAATCATGGTACGCTATGGCACGGGATTCCCTAGGAAGGTAGCAAATCTCCCCGGGAATCAGTGTCTGTACATGCACAAGATAACAAGGAAAATAAGTCTCGTACAAGCTATACCATGAATAAGGAATAACATCTCATGACGAGATCCGTGTATACCAATCCGTGTAACCAGCGTGTCAAGAGCAATGGATATTTACACTAGATACAGTGAACATAGAAAATATCATAAATTAGAAACTAATCAGAGAATGTACTCGCCTTGGGTCCTTAGCTGGTAAAACCAATGTCCTGTCCCAGAGTATCGTCTGGAGGAACCAACAGTCCTAAAATATATCAAATACAACATTTGCATCAGGTGCTACACTAACACATCACAAATACATGAACTCAGGGGCTCTATCAGGTATGGCACTAGTCAACTAGGGTCACCTAGTAATTTACCAATTAATAAATAATTTAATACATATATATATAGTTATTCCAAAGTATACAAAATAGGTATAACTGTATGTACATAAGTGGAAATATATTTTATTTATGTGAAAAATTATACATCACTCATACATATAAACTAGTATACATGTACCAAAATACATATTAACTTATATTATATATATATATGTATATATACATACATACCAAAATAATACAATACTATATACAGGTAATATACCAAAATATGTTTTACAAGTACATATATATCAATACAGTTTATATATATATATATATACCATATATATATATATACCAAAAATATGTTTATACATGTTTATATATATAGGTACACATATTTATACCAAAATACGGTTATATATACATATATACCAATATACATTTATTTATATTTAAATACTGAAACATACATTAATACTTATTATACCAATAAAACGTATATAATATATATATAAGTGTTTATTAGTAATTTGTACAAAATATGTATTTGTGTATATACACTAATAGATGTATTTACATATATACTTTTTTATACCAAAATACATATTTGTATATATATATCAATCAAAAAAATCCTTATATATAATACATAACTAAATTTACACATAATAAATAACTAATTACATTAACTAACTAATTACACATTAAAAACTAGTTAACCGATTAACAATTATTAACTGATTAATAACTTAATTAAATGATTAAGAAATAATTAACTAATCCAATTATAACTTTAATTAAACTAATCACATATTAACTAACTAATTACACATTAACTAACTATTTACATATAACTAAACTATTCACATAAAAATAACTAATTATATAAACTAAACTAGTTATATGTAATGATTAAATTAATTATATGTAATTAATAACTAATTAATTACTAACTGACTGATTAGACATTAACTAATCAATTAATAATCTAATAACTAAATTAATTATATATTAATATAACTAAATTAAATATATAATATATTAATACTCTTAATCAATTCCCAAACCTTTACTCTCAGAATCGAAGAGGGAATGGAGAAGGAAGGCTCACATGGGGGTTTTCCGGCGAGGTCGCGGTGGGGGCTCCGTCGAGGTCACGCGGGTGCTCGGCGGAGCTCGACTCGAGGAGGCGGTCGGCGGACCGGGTCGAGACGGCGGCGATCGAAGCTTCGGCGGTGGTCGACGGCTCGACGAAGGCTCGACGCAGGTGAGGCGGTCCGAGGCGGCAGCGGAAACTCGGCGGCGACTGGATCTTCTGCGGCGGGGCTCGACTCGAGGCGGTGGCGGGTCTGTTCGAACTCGACGAGGAGGGGATCCGCGGTGGCGGCTTCGAGGCGGCTGCGTCTGGTCGGCCACGGCGATCTCGACGCCGAGGAGGAGGTCCCGGCCGCCGGCGGTAGGTCGGGATCTAGGTTAGGGTTAGGTTCTGTGAACCGAGTCGAGGTCTGGGTTCGTGTCCGGGCTGGACACAATGGTGGTGTACTGTGGGGGAGGTTGTGTCCAGATGGTGTCGGACACGAAAATTGTAATATTGTAATAACTGGACACAGAAAATGAATGGATACGGTGGGACACCCAGGGTCGGACCCGAGGCCAACACGGCTGACACGGTGATGCTGGACACACGGACATGAGCACACAAAATGGTGGTGGCTTGTTGGCTTGTGGGAATTGTGAGGGCTAGCTAGGGTTTCCTTGGGAATGGTGATGAGAGACTTAAATAGGGAGAGAAGGTGTGGGATAAAGGGTGAGGGTTGGCCCAAATAACAAATGGCCCAAGATCATACATGAATAAATTCATGTGGGAAAAAAATGAGGGTGAAATGGGAGACGGTAAACTCATAAAATTAATAAAAAATATTATAATTTAAGAAAATATTTTTAAGGCTTCCAAGGCTAGCTGATTCCAATTAGTTACTGATTAAACCCATTTTCGCAAAATCTTAGAAAGTATGAAATGTATTTATTTACTTTCCTAATAAATATAAAATTATTTTGAAGAAACAACTAGTCCTTAAATTAATTTATCCAATAAATGATTTTATGATTTCAAGCCAATAAACATTTGAAACTAGAGAAATATGTATATACATTATTATTTATTTATTTATAAGAAATCGACATTTAGAAAAATGATTTCTATAAAAGATTTTAATTACCTTCTAAAATCAAACATTGTTCCAAATCAAATACAAAAAAAATTCAAGGAGAAAATATTTTATAAACTTGGTATTTAAAATAAATTAAAAATCTAATTATTTCGGAAATTGGAAATCGGAGGTTACACATGTGAATATAGGCAGCCATGCATCCAACAAGATGGACGCATGTTGTCAGCTTGTAGCAAGAGTTTAGGCCGCATAACCCTCTCGGATCGTATAGCACTCTCGGCCACATGGCTCACATGCCGCATGAAGACTTTATCTTTTCCAACAACAAGTTCAGCCATGGCTGAAACTCCAAAAATCCAAAAAAAATTATGCATAAAAACTTTATTTTTACTCCAAATTAAATGAAACAAAAGCCAAAATACTCGAAATAAAATGCTCTAACATAAGGAACCACTAGTTTTTTAAAACACTATGTTTTAAAAGATCAAAACAAACAAAAAACTCATAGAATACATCAAATATATTTTAAGGAGAATATTTCCAGTCAAATATATTTTTAAAAGAATAACATATATAAAAATTCAAAAATCTATGATTTTACCATTGAGCAAGATGTACTTGCCTTAGGTGGCTCCAAGCCTCTACCTCTCACGGTCCAAGTTGCAGCAACTTTCCTAGGATTAGGGTTGGAGGGGGCTTGAGGGAGAGAAGGAAGGAGTAAAATAAAATGAAGAAGAAAAAAAAGAGGAGAAAGAAAAGCCATATATATACTAAAAGAAGAGAAAAGAGGGTTTAGTCATGTGTTCACCCAAAATGAATCGAACCAAGTATACATTCTATATCCGGTCCTAAACCGGGTCAATGACAATGCCAATGGATATTCTACTGGTCTCAGGTAGTCTCTTTCAATAGCAGAAAGAATAAAACAAAAAAAATGACATGAACCAACAAATAAAATACAGCAGGAATACATTATGAAAAAAAATTAAATTCTAAAAATTTAAGAAATACTAAATCTGGGATCGGGTGTAACATCCCTACCCTCTTTAGAAAAACTCCATCCTCAAAACTTTACCAAGGCTTGTCGAGCTTGAACACACGAGAAAGCTCAAGAGAAGAAATCATAATTCAATGTTTACACTAAGCAATTAACTAAAATAGAAAATATAGCTACAAAAGTAAGTAATAAAATAAATGCAAGAAAGCAACATGCAGGAAATTGGAGGCATATGGATACATACACTCCTGAGCTAGTCGAATAGGAACTTGTCCTCGCTTGCCTATGCTGACTCACACAAATAGACAACAGCCAAGCTTAGAGGTAAGTCGGTACCAACGACTATATCGAGGACGTGGATCTAATCCAGGACATACCTTCATAGTCGGGATACATGATAGACACTACGTTCCACGAGTCACGAAGGTAGAAGAGCAGGGCGATGAACTCGCCTTTTTGCTCATCGAAGGGATCGAAATGACTATCGTATCTCAAACGTGTCGGAACATGAGGTCATTCGACAAGAACCTAAGAAAGAGAGCTCTGAAATCTTACCCATAATTATAGCGCCTTTGGCTAACAACTATTTTAGGTCGCCAAATGTTTCGTCAGGCTATCGTCCAGGGGCTATGGCTCTGACTTGCTGCTTGTTCTGTCTCGCTGGTTGGGCTTGCTGGACTTGCACATACTGCACCGGGCATTATTGCTGGAACTGCTGGGTCTGCGTTAGGAGAGGACGCTGGACTGGTGGTCGAATTGCTAATGATGGTCCTCGCTTGCCTTTAGTCACTACCGGAGGCTGAGCTGGTAACTGTCAGACTAAAGAAGCTTTTGGGTATAGGGTTAGACATGAACCAATCATGTGGTCAGATGCCTCACATCTGAGACACTGGCCATTCGCCCTCCTACATTGTTCCTTGGTGTCCCCTGGCTTGTCACAGTGGCTATATCCTTCTGATACAGACTGCCTGGTAGATTATATTGAGGTTACTGTAGTGGTTGGTGGTGCTGGCGGATGAGGTGTTCTTACTGCTGGTATTGGAGGTGTTGACTGAATACTTACACTTCTCAGGGATGAGTGGGACCTCTTCTGGCCTCCGGTCCTTGCTACTAATCTCTGGCCAGCAGGTTTTTATGACATAGTAGCCATGAGTTCTGAATCATAGGTGGTATAATTATGACCCACCATAAACTGCTGAAGCTCTAGATGTAACCCTTGCTCAAATCTCTTGGCTCGATCTTCCTCGAAAGCTACTATATGCGGAGAAAATTGGCTGAGTCGGCAAAACTCGATCGCATACTGATCAACCGATTTTGTGTTCTAGAAGAGGTTGATGAACTGTTGTTGGAGCTAGAACTTGGCGGTGGTATGGAAATACTTCTCCTAGAAGCGCTCCTTGAACGTATGCTAGTCAATGGGTTTCGGAACTGCCATTTCTTGTGCTTCCTACCAATCTCGGGCAAGATATGATAATTGTAGCTTTATGACTACTACCTTCTCATCGTCTGGGGTCTAGGTTGCATCAAGGATGGCCTCAAAGTCCTGGAGCCAATAATCTGCTAAAACTATATTTTTCGTGCTGAGGAACTTGGCTGGGCGCATACGACTAACATTGGTTGCCGCATTATTAGTATAACACCCACTGCTCTTGAGTGCTACTCTAACTCCCTGACAAAGAGTAGTATTTGTCTGTTCTTGTCTTTGTTGGAACTGCTGGCAGAGTTGTACCATTTGTTGCTGAAGCTAAAGCTGGAGTTGTTGTTGTTGTTGTACCATCATCATAGCTTGGATCATCTCTATCATAGCCTGCGAGCCTTCCTGCCCTGGTTGTACTGGAAGAACTGGTGGTATTGTCTGGGCTGGTATAAATGATGGAGCGGGTTGAATTGGCTGTTCCAGCAAGACTGGTGGGGCTAATTATGTCGGTCGGGCATAAGTGACTCGTGGAGTAGATTGATAAAAAGCTATTTATGCTTACCCTTGGTTCAATATCGGGATCTAGCCCAGGCCTACTAGATCTGTTGGAGTTATCGGTACAACGGAACACTCAGAAGGAGGAGCAGGTACGGTATCCCTGAAGGATAAAAATACAAGGATATCAATAAGGGACGAGAATGGAACAATCATATCAATCAAGCTTGAAGTTCAATGAGAGAGAAGTATAGGTTACAAGTAGAGTTCAATGAAGATAAGTAAAGAATTGGGATTCTAACAAGATGAGTCATCCCACAAGTTTAAAAAATAGACCTACATAGGCAACCAATAAAACCTTGTCATGCCCCGCTCCCTGAATACTGGGTAATTACAGGGACTAACATAGCCAACCGCACCATACAGAATACCAAAGTAAGCCGCAATATGTTAAGGTTATCTACAAGATAAATGGGTTAACTCTAGCATGATATGACGTCAATCCTAAGGCCGACAAATCCTATTAACTCAATCCAACAACACAAGTACAAGAGTATCATACATAAAAGTAAAAAGGCGTCAAAAATTACACGTTACACATAATCATGAAGCTAGTAGATACAAAATGCTGCACTAGCAGAGTTTAATAATACATAATCGAAATATATCAGCATTGGTCTAATATATACACCATATAGACCGAAGTATCAAAAATATAAGGAGCTAACTCTGCCCCTTTTTAAATACCACAAAAGAAGTAATCAAGACGAGGGATGAAAGAAAGAAAACCCACTCACGAACTTCTGCCGTAGTCCTACGAGTGCGAGCCATCTTACTGGAAGTGCATAGGATGCTGGTTCTCTTTGGGATAACCTGGCCATGCAAAGCCAGTGGGGTCAGAACCCCAAACAACAAGTACCACAAAGTAGCTCGAGGTGATAGACCAAATACATCACAACATCAGCAAAAGAGACATATAAGAAAAAAATATAGTTCAAGACTTGTATGGTACCAACGTACTCGTTTCAAAAATAATACTGGAAGTACTGATAATAAGTGAAGAAATAAAAGTAGAGCGACAAGCAGCAAGAGAGCATAGGAACTACTCTGGATCAGGACCAAAACCCTTAAACCAAACAAAGATCAGGGTTGTAGACATTCATCCGAGCAGAACTTAGCACCCTAGCCACGCACAGGGAGAAAATAAAACTATAAGAGTGAGCTATACGGATAACAACATCCAATCCATGACCAAATATGCCTATGGCTTGCTATAATTAACTAACTAGGGTTATCACAAACCTTAATTACTAGAAATGCATTGCTAAGAATATTGCTACCACCGGCACTAGAGTCAACCCGGATGGCCAAGGGTACGCTTCTCTAGAATTGATACATATCACAATCATGAGTAATAAAACATAACTTGCAACTTGTCATAATTATACATACACTTGTTTAAAATCATAAACTCGTTTGAAGGGCAAAACTTGTCTTGTAATAAAAATTGCATACAACTTATCTTGTAAACATAACTAATATATAAACTTGTCTTGTAAGTGCCACAGTATATGTAAACTTGGTCAGTCATGGAACCCTTGCCTAGCAGGGTTGTCCATGCCGTATGGGGCCCTTGGAGATTGGGGTAGCCGGTAGCGCAATATTCTTCCCTTCCAAAATGCTCTAGGTAAATCTTATCTTGTTTAATCATTACTAAATTATTTCAAGTTCTCGAGTCATGGATACTTGAGAACTGCGTAAAATAACGAATCACGATTACGAGCTTTTTATAAGTTATCGTATTTGTGACACGCGATACACTAGAAAATTCTCACACTCGATTGCCCAATGCCAAATACAATAGATTTCATACACAAATATTTCTACTGTATCGTCAGGATTGTGAACTTGTACATAAACTGGTCTTATAAACTCACATGCAAAACTTGTATCAATATAAGGAAGAACACAACAACAATCACTAAAAGGAATTACTAAAAGAGAACAAAGCAACATAGAACACAAAATACACACAAGAATTCTTGGCTGCATGGACTCTCTGGACGCATGGACTTACTTTTGAACTTAGCGAATTTTTTATTCGTTCAGCGAGTGAAATCACAAGGTGTTCATTGACCCATGTGAAAATAGACAATCATGCCTCCAACAAGATGGACTCATGCTGTCAGCATGAGGCAAGAGTTCAGGCCGCATAACCCTCTCAAGCTGCATGGCACTCTCGGTTGCATGATTCGCTGGCCGCATGAAGACTTTATCTTCTCCAATAGCAAGTTCAGCCATGGCCAAAACTCCAAAAACCCTAAATTTGTTTTATGCATAAAAACTTCATTTTTACTCCAATTCTAGTGAAACAAAAGCCAAAATGCTCAAAATGAAATGCTCTAACATAAGGAACCATTAGTTTATGAAAATACTAAGTTTTAATAGATTAAAACCAAGGAAAACTAATAGAACATATAAAAACCCTAAACTTGAAACTCATATCTACAAAAATCTTTACATCAAAATCCAAGACTCCAAGAACTAAATATGAGCAGCAACTCAAGGAGAATATTTTACATCAAATACATTTTTTTAAAATAATAACATATATAAAAATTTGAAAATCTATGATTTTACCATTGTGCAAGATATACTTGCCTTGGGTGGCTACTAGCATCTACCTCTCACGGTCCAAGTCGTAGCAACTTTCCTAGGGTTAGGGTTTGGGGGATCTTGAGGGAGAGAAGGAAGGAAGAAAATAGAATAAAGAAGAAGAAAGTGAGAAGACAGAAAAGCCATATATATAAGCCATATATATATACTAAGAGAGAAGAAAAGAGGGTTTAGTCATGGGTTCACCCAAAATTAACCGAACCAAGTATCCATTCTATATCCGGGTCCTAAACCAGGTCTATTACAATGTCAATGGGTATTCTATTAGTCTCGACTAGTCTCTCTCAACAGAAGGAACAATAAAACAATAAAAAATACCAGGAACCAACAAATAAAATACATCACGAATACATTATCAAAAAAACTAAATTATAGAAATTTAAGAAATACTAAATCTGGGACCGGGTGTGACACAACATCACCGTGGATTCATAAGATACTTTTTAATATTGTCGAATGCTTATTGGCATTATTCCGTCCAGATGAAGTAGACTTCCTTCTTCATGAACTGAGTAAAGGGCCGCCATCATCCGAAGAGATTGGCTATGAATCTTCTCATATATGTCAGTCTTCCTTACAGACCCCGAAGTTCTCGTAGGTTATTTGGAGGATGCATATATAGGATAGCCTTAGTCTTCTTAGGGGTGATGTGAATGCCATTTGATGTTATAATAAATCCCAAAAATATGCCGCTGGAGTCCCCTAAGAATGACTTGGTGGGGTTCATCTTAAACGGGTGGGCTTGTATTAGATCGAATACTATTTTCTGGTCATGGAGATAATCGTCTTAAAAATGACTCTTGACAGTGTTGTCATCAACGTAACATTCAACTATCTTGTGTAGATGGTCGCAAAAGACAGTGATCATAGCTCGTTGGTATATCGCACCTATATTATTCAGACCGAAGGGCATTATGGTGTAACGGTACACTCCTACTGGCTTTTGGAATAACGTATGCTTCTCATTGTTTAAAAATATCTTAATCTGGTTGTAACCTGAGAACCCTTCCACGAAGGACATTTGTTTGAAGCCACAAGTGTTTTCGATCATCACATCTGTGATTGGGAGAGAAAATTCATCATTTGGGCAAGCAGCGTTCAAATTACGAAAGTCGATGCAGACTCGAATTTTATCTTTTTTTATAACGGGGACGATGTTAGCTACCCTATTCGTATATTATCCTTCACGGATGAAGCCGCTTTCTATTAGCTTATTCACCTCCGCTTCAATGGCGTCCTTAATGTCTGGGCAAAATCGTCGTTGCTGCTGCTTTACAGGTTTAGCGTTTGGTAGGATATTAAGTTTGTGCAGCATGATTTATGGATCTAAACTCAGTATATCTTTGTAGTTCTATGCGAAGTGGTCGATGTATTCCCTTACCAACTTAACGAGGGATTCACGCTCTTCTATCAAGATATTTTTACTGATGAAGATGGGTTAAGGAGCAGCAACCTCATCCTCAGTAGGAGGTTCGGGCTGCTCGAATCGTAACTCCTATAGAGATTTTAGTTTTTGAGCCCATGCTTCTAGTAAAAAGAGTTCGATAGGGTACTCATTGTCCTCTTCTAGATATGTTGATACCATATTGATAGACAACGTTTGTTTAATCACGTCTTTGATGCTGATGTCAAAGTCCCAAGTGGAAGACTTTAAAGAGTGAGATTGTGTTTTATCTTTTTTCTCCGAGTCTTTGGGAGTTGTAGGAAGTATGACATATCCCAAACCATGACCGATTCGTTGGTAATGCGTCTCCGGCATGCCCCTGGGGGTGAAGTAATGCAGTGGTAAGCATCGTACCGTGCCATAGTTTAGTCCTTGATCACTCTTCAGATTGTATCCCATCTTCTGGAGAATACGCTTAGTCTATTTGCTATAGCGGTGAAGTTGCATTCTGTCGCTTTTCGGTTCTGGCTCCTCCGAGACGAAGTCCCAGTGACCTTCAACTTTCCTAAAAATGATGGGCTTGTCCCCTTGCTTCCTTGATAGAATGACAAAACAAGCGTCATGGCTAAGATAGATCTGGTTTACCGAGTGAGTGGTGGCAACTAGCGTATGTAGGTGTAAACCTAGACCATACTCCAAAGAATATGCGACGTTCCATTATGCCACGATAAAGTAATTCAAAGATAGACCATTGTTGAGAAAATGCAATATTTTCTCTGAAGGAATTACATCATCGAGTAATGTTATGTCGGTAGACGCCATGATGTATCCTTCCAATTCATCTTTTTTGGTGGCTGTCAGTGATGCTGAAAGTACTGGAGTTTTTCTGCGGAGCTTGACTACCAACTTCCTAAGGTATCATGTGGCAAGGTGATCCTTGTTTGGAAAGTATCTCGGTCCCTAGGGTCTGACTACCGAGATTTTAGGTGCCCTTCTTCGAAGCTTGACCATAAGGGGAGTAGCTATATGGGCTGGATATCCTTTGAGATAGACCCTTAAGGAATATCATGAAGCTGTAGCAGTATCAACTTAGTCATCGGTGTTATTACCTTCTTTATCTTGGTAGATTTTCTTGTACAAAATTGAGTCAGAGTAGTATGCCTCGACCCCTTTAAAAGGATCCACGTTGATGAATTTTATCTTGACCATGCTATCTTTGCTGACGTATTTTTCTAGACTGCGACTTAGAGGACTTGTTTCTGGCATACTTGGAGATTTGGATGTTATTGTTGTAGGTTAGACTATTTCTGTTGTTTAGACTTGTGTTGTATTTTATTTATTTTCTTCGATATCTCATCGTGCTTTATTTCTGTGATTGAGTATTCCATATTATATTGTGATATTTGTGTCTCCTTATGGAGTTGGATAATCGTGTGAGATTGATTAGATAGAGTATTGACCTAGACAGCGTTCTACCGACGATGCTGCGGCGTAGGCTGAACGTACCCACGCACTCGTGCCCAAATTCCAGGAGCGGGTCTTGACACATTTTTAGTGGCAGCCCATGCAGGTCAGGCTTCACAAGTAATGTGATATCATGGTAGTTCGACGTCTTAGTTGTACTACTGTGAGCCTGCAATAGGATATAGGATACTAGAATGAGAGAGGATACTTAATCACAAATTTTTGAGAGATTCCTGGGACGTCCCTTGAGAATCTTATTATAATTTCCAATTTAAATCTTTTCCCTTATTTTTGTCAATTCTTACTTGTTGTTATTGAATTTGATTCTTGTTGATCCATTATTAAATTTAATTCTAAGTGTCATTGTTGAGTTTGATTTTATATCGAGATGATTTTTATGGACTAAATTATGGTATCATCTGATGACATATGTTGATGAGGACAGTAAGAAAGGTGAAACGTCTACTTTGGTTATGGAGCCTAGAGTTTGTCGCAGCCATATTAACTGTCATGGCAGAAACATAGGAACCTGACCTTTGATGTACATATCTTAGTTATGAAATTTAGAGTTTCTCGCAGCCATAACCGGTTGGCGTGGTGACGATTCTAGATGATATGATTATAGAGTTGCAAATCTTAGTTATGGAACCTATCATTTATCACAGCTATGCTTACTAGCGTGGCAAGGATTCTGAGTGTTATAATTTCAAACAGACGTGTATGATTATCAGGTTATATCTTAAATTGGTTCTTAAAGTATCATCTCAATACTTATCTACTTCTGTTATTATAGGACTTTATTCCATTATTTTCTTTGATAGCAGTAGAGATACCTTCAGTCCTTAGTCCAGTTTCTTCTTGAGCTTCTTTCTATTAGGGTTCCTTGTTAGTGTGATAATTGATGACTTGCAATTAGGTCTATGTCTTGTATCAGTGTTGACTGAGTATGGCTTGTGAGTCTGTAAGTGTTTTTTGGTTGGACATGTGAGCAATAAGCATCAATCTAGAGATAATCCGTAGCATAGTACCTTGTAGCCATAGTTCTATGATAAGGTGTCATTATAATTAGTATTGGTACTATAGGTAGAAGGGGGAGTAAAGAGTATCAGTGATGGTTCCAGAAGTTAGTATCAGAGTCAGCATGCTAGTCCTGGATAGTCGTGAATTCATGTAGTTGGGTGATCCATGTAAACAATTAACTATCGAAGAAATTATATTAAAAATTAATGGAGCATGATATTCAATTTGATGGTTGATTACTTGGGTGTGTCAAAAGTAAAGAAATGTATATGCATAAAGGGTTTTAATGAGATGCCATGAGTAGAGAAATATCAAGATTCATTATGGAAGGTCTGAAGTGTATCACTGATTAGTGTACCAGTCTGTAAAAGGTTAAGGGGAGATACGTATACATCAATCGAGATATGGAATCATATGCCTACCTTTGAGAGTGAAGTAAAACATGTGTATTATAAAAAGTGCAAGTGATCATGAGTTCTAGAGAGTGTGATGAGGCGATATAATGATGAAGCTAGTATCCTAGAACATTAAGGGCATATATTGTGTAGTGAGGAAGCTAGTGTTACTATACCAAGAGTGCTAGTATTTCTATATCAAGGATTAGTTGAGAAATATGCTAGTAATAGTAAGTACCTCGTGTGATGATATTAGATTGGTGTATCTGTTAATATGGATAGAAAATTATTGGGAGTAATAGTGCAAGTAATCTGCACGGTGCAAATTTTAGTACATAGTTGAGGGTTGTAGACAATTGGTGTATTTGTGTGTATCTTGTGTGTTAGAGACTGTGAGTATATATATGTATACTTAGATAAATATGGATTTAAATTTATAATTTGAAGATTGGAAATAAATTTCAATTTTTAAGAATTTTTAAGTCAAGATTTATGTTATTAAAATTTTTGAGGATTCAAATTCAATTCAATAAACATAGTCAAAGCTATAAAGATTTTTAGAAGTGATTAAAATTTTATTTCAATATTTGAATATTTGACCCTTGAGGAAAGTATACAGATTTTATTTTAAATTGTCAGAGAAGTTAAATTTTGAGGAAATTTTTTTTATGGTGGGTAAGAAATGTATAACAGTATATGAGTGGATGAAGTGCATATGTAAGGATCTGTTGGCTTGAGCATGCCTGAGATGGCACTATAAACAGACTTGGGTGTACATCTAGAATTGTATTAGAGGGAGCAGTACTTAGTGTGTTGTGTTGCACGTAGCGTGCACTTGAGTGATAAGAACAACTAGTATAAACAATTACAGAAGGTAAGAGAGTTAGCAGTGGGTATGCTTGTAGTAGAAATAGTGGTACCAAAAGGATAGGGGTATCAAACCTTGGATGCATCAATTGACCTATGGTTGTGTTAGAGGTTCTTGGTATCAGATTTTGGTATTAATAGACATGTATGTGCCATCTGGATGTATCCATGGATATCTTGTGGACTAGTGATTAGTTGATATGGGTATCACTGTATAGGGATAGTAATTTATGAATGAATATGCCAGAGTTAAGTGTATGATAGAGGTTGAAGATGTCCAAGTAATGGGTTAGAAGGCTATGTTCTGTTCTTTCTTTCTGTTCCTTTTTTGGCTGTTTGATTGATTTCTTAGTACTGTAGTTTTTATCAATGATTCTCTTGCTATAATGTAGTTAGTAGTACACCCCGACAGAGACTGCAATACCATGACAAAAGTGACCTTAACCATGTATGTTTTCTCTAGATGGCATGTTGTGTGACTGTACGTAGATTTTCTTAGACCTTGATTGTTGGGGGTTTGACCGTAGTAAAGATTAATGAAGAGGTTACGAATAGACAGAAAGAGACAATGTGCCTTAAATTTCTAGGATAAACATTAATTTAAATAAAGAGTTAAGAATTTAATATGGCAGAATTGACAATTTTGTTAAATCATTAATTTTTATGAAGATTATGATATGATTGAATTTGTCATTAAAATTCGAGAAAATTAAGAAGATTATCATTATATTTTTTTTGACTGCAAGATATAAATTTATATTTTGAATATTGTATTGAAAGATTTCATAAGTATTGCATTGGTTGAGTATTGTGTGGAAAAAGAAATCGAGAAATAAGATCACTAACGGATTAGAGTTCGAATTCAAATTTTTGGGATAAGATTTCAATTTTATAAATATGCATTGATTGGATTTAAAAATTTGAGGATTGGATATTAAATTTTTGTATTTAGTTATTAACTTAAAATTTTGGTGGAGATTGCGATAAGAATGAAAATTTGATTTTAAATTTGAAGATTTTCAGGAATATGATATTTATAGAATTTTAAAAAATTTCTGAAATAGCAATATGAATTTACTTCATGATTATATGGCTTGATGAATTTAAATTTTGATGGTAAAATAAATAAATAAATAAATAAATACAACTATTGAGGATCTTAAATTTTGAGGATGAAATTTTTCTAAGAAGGGTAGACTTGTCATTACCACATTATAAATAGGGGTAATTTTGATATTTTTATTTATTATAAGTATTATGTGTATTTATTTTAAATAATTGCATGATATATATATATATATATATATATATATATATATATATATATATATATATATATATATATATATATATATATATATATTATGTATAGTATTCTTTAAATGCATGACTTAGTAGACTAGACCTAGAAGCCCACTAGATGAACCCCTGACTAAATTATAGGATTATGGATTAATTATTTGGGGTTTATAATTTATTATTGTTGTTTTATTTGATTGTT
The DNA here is from genome assembly GCA_036927795.1 of Iris macrosiphon. Lineage (NCBI taxonomy): Eukaryota > Viridiplantae > Streptophyta > Magnoliopsida > Asparagales > Iridaceae > Iris > Iris macrosiphon. The sequence goes on from JAYESA010000016.1 coordinate 72,353,769, forward strand.
GTGCCTTACCGTTGCTTCGATATTGGGAGCGCTACACTAGCTTTTGCTTTCCAACAAATTTTATACCTTTGTCCTAGACGTGCCCGTCTTCCATTCTGATCCTTGTGTAACTCATAAATATTCTCTCTTGTGCTTCATTTCAGTCACATAATATTCGTCGCGGACGTTTATTTTCTGTTCCAAATAAATCCAACTTTGTATCTTTGTTCGTTCCAATCAAAATTGGAGACACAATCTTGACCCGTTTTATGCAACCTAAATTATGATAATATTTTATTTTGAGTCTTCTTTGTCCATGATACTTGTGTCCCACCTAATTTTCTCCCTATATACTTCCAATTAATTTTAGAACACCTAATTAAATTGGTGTAAGGACCCAACTTGACCCAAAACTAGACCCAACACCAAACCAAACCCCATTCACACCCTCAAGACTCATACTAAACACCACACACCTATTTTAACCAATACATCACACCAAACATGGTGTTTTCCTCCATTAAATCCCAAAACCCACTTTCTGTGCAATTTTCCAATTTTTGAGAACATTTATACAAAAATGCAATGAGGTGTCACCATCATATTGGTCAAGGCACATGAAGAACCAACCCCCTCCCTCATTGAGCGGTCAATTCTCTCTCTTTCTCTCTCTCCCCTTTTTGGTTGTACACTCCCCTTCATATTAAATCTAGGCCATTCATTCAAATTGGAACATTATCCTCACCAAACACACTTCCCTATGTAATCCTTCATCATAACCCTTTCCCAAAAAGTAAAATCCCATCCCAAGGAGTGCCAAACCGGCCCAAATCCCTAGGGCAACATCAACCCATTTTCTCCACATATATATATGTATTTTTCTACATATTTTTCATCTTCATCACCTCCACCTCAACCAAACCCTAAACCTAACCCAACATTATTCCCTGCCTACACCCCCGCCGGACTTCCCTATTCCCCGGTCATCTTCTCTGGCCATCCCGACTTCTCCTCCTCACCTTCCTCTGCCAGATCCTCGACAACAACCTCGCCGAGTACCTTCTCCGCCGACTGTACCATTCCTAACCGACTAAACCCGACCTCCCATCTCCTCGACTCGCCCCGACTTCCCATCAGCCCCTGCCACGACCACCTGAACACCACTATCACCACCGCCACCGTCTTCTCTCATCCCCAGTACCTCGCCTGTGTCCCAACGCCGACCAACTCGACAGCAACCGAGCCTGACTCCCCTCACCTGAACCGCCTCACCTCCGACCTTCTCCACCGAACTATCATCTTCCCTCCTTCCTCCGGTGAATATCTCAATTGAGCACAAACTGTCGACTAAATAACCCCGAGTTCCTACCGCAGCCACCCGTGGTCATATTCTTCGACCTCAGACTCGCCTGAATCAGCCCGTCGATACCTCAACTCCAAGAATCCCGCCTGAGTTCTTCCCCTCGACTCCTCTCCCACAGTCCACCGACCCGCCGGACCCCTCTGCAACACCACCCCCTCTCCTCCCTGCTCTCTCAACCTCCATCACCGGCCCACGTCACCACCTCCTTCCTGACCTCGACGAGCTCACCACAAGCACGACCTCACTTGAGCTCCGACTCCGGCAGCCTCCGATAATCATCACCTTCATCATCAATATCATCATCATCACCATCATCATCACCTTCATCATTATCACTATCATCACCATCATCATCACCATCATCATCATCGACCCCGTGCGTGCACGCCAAGGTTCAGACTTGCCCTCTTTCGTGATTATGTATGCATAAGTGAATTGTATTAGGTTTAGCATGTTATTTCATGGAAATTTGTTTAATGTGGTGTCGTTACCCTGTGTTAGTAAACCTAGTACCTAGTATGCGTGTGCGTGCGTGTATGCGCATAATATTTAGTTGTTATATATATATATATATATATATATACACACACACACACACACACACACACACACATATATATATATATATATATATATATATATATATATATATATATATATATATACTCTATGGAAATTTGTTGCTAGTACTAGGTATGACTGTAGTATAGATGATTAATGGACATAAATTTTAGTAGTAGGTATCCCATATTTATATTTGACTGTAATAAATATATGCTGTATGACCCTAGTTTAACTGTGGATTTTCCCGTATAATTGCATGAGACCATAAGTGTTAATTATGGATATCCCGTATTTATATTGACCATGTGACCTTGAGAATTTGTAAACTGTCTGTCTTGTGTACACTGACGTACTAGCTAGACAAGTGTTAGTGAGTTGACTGTCTGACTTTGCACAGTATTTGCAGATGTGACACTCGTGCAGTTAGATGCACTTTCGACTATGCTAATTGACCAGTGTCACCCTAGCGTAGTCTCTGAGTTCAGTGTATTTATGATTGTGTGTATGTTAGTGTATCGACTAATTTTGTATTATTATTAAATAATGTCTATAGGACTATTGGATTATTCAGACAAAATCTCTGAAACATGACATTGGCATTTCCAGCAGAGGACCACAGGAGAGTACATTCTCTGATAATTTTTATTATGTTGATTATCTCTATGATTCTAGTTGTATAGCGTACATGATTCTGACACTATGTATACACGAGTTGGCATCATCGAGACCTGTTACAAGGAGTCTTGATTGGGATCCATCATGCTAGCTGGGGACGGGGAGATATTAGTAGCTTATGTGATCATACCCAACTCTACATAAATCATAGCTCACCCATACCTTACGTCGTGCGGCCTGACCATTACATGCCTCATAGCCTGCTAAGTATGATTAGCCTGACTATTGCTCGCATCATAGCTATCCGGATGGTTGGCCTGACCTTACATAAATCATAGCTAGTCATACATAGTAAGCATGATCAGTCCCAAGCCGATCACATGATATGCTGATGTTTCACACACTTAGCTAGATAGTCTATACATATATTTCTAGTTATTGATCTAGCATTTCCTTATATTCTAGTTATTGTTCTAGCATTCACTTATATTCCAGTTCATTGTTCTAGCATGCACTTGTATTATGTTCATTGCTAGTTGTACGATTGATGATGACATATCCTCCAGTATTTCTTATTTCCAGTATTTTATTATTCCAGTATTGTTTATTACTAGTATTTATATCCATCTTGTATTTCTTTATATTGTATCATAGTTTTTGTCAATATATATGGAACTGATGTTAGTGCTTGTACTTCGCTCCATCCTGACTGAAAATATTTTTTCAGACTGCGACTTAGAGGAATTGTTTCTGGCATACTTGGAGATTTGGATGTTATTGTTGTAGGTTGGATTATTTTTGTTGTTTAGACTTGTGTTGTATTTTATTTATTTTCTTCGATATCTCATAGTGCTTTATTTCTGTGATTGAGTATTCCATATTATATTGTGATATCTGTGTCTCCTTATGGAGTTGGATAATCGTGTGAGATTGATTAGATAGAGTATTGACCTAGACAACGTTCTACCGCCGATGCTGCGGCGTAGGCTGGACGTACCCACGCACTTGTGCCCAAATTCCGGGTGTAGGTCGTGACAGTAATGTATCCAAAAAAAGTTTTTCATCTAAAGTATCTTCAGATCCGATGAAAAGTTCTCATTGAGATCACAATTTAAGTCTTTTATACAAAAGATCAAAAGCTTAGATTTTTGTGCCAAAGACAACCTACTGCCAGTTTTTTCTCTCCACAGTTTATGTGAGTTCGAGACTTAGCAAGGTCTTCCAATCTTTGCCTCTTGTAGTCAACATAGTAAAGCAATCTCGTCAGATTATAGTTCCATCGCTACTCTTTCCTTGATCTTTTGTAATTTATTTATACTTATAATTGCTTTGTAAAAAGATTCTTTGTAATCAAAAGCAATATTCTAAGTTTACTAGAAAAATAATTGTATTCTTTTTGTTATGGCAAACAAAATGGCCACTACCACATTTCTAAATGAGGATATTTTGGTCATTTAGCATATTTATTATTTAGTAATTTAAATATTATATATTGTGCTACTAATTAACTATATTATGTAGTGCTATTTAATTATTTGTTAGTGGGCTAACCTATGCTTAGTAAAATATGTCATTAGTAGACCCATTGGATTGTCATGACATATTAATCCCAATATTAGACTAAGCCAATTAGACCCTTTTGCTTAGTTAATTAAGAATATTAGCTTAATTTGTGTTAGTTTAGAGACTTTCCAATATAACCCTTCATAGTTATTCCTCATAACTAACTAGTAGGGGTATAGTGGACTTTGTACATTGCTTGAAGCGGAAGAAAGGGAGGGGCGGCCATATGAGGACTCTTTATTCTCTCTCTTCTTCATTAGTTCATTTTATTTAGATCCCTAATTGTGTTCTTTCACAAATTGACTCATCCTTTTACAAATTCAACCCAATTTACACTCATTCCCTCTCATATTCATCATCTAAAAAGTATTGGAGCTTGGATTGCAAAAAGCACTCAAAGGAGGAGGAATTGGCAAGGAGATTATGTCCTAATTGTGTCCATTGAGCATTTTATTGGGAATCCATCTCCCAATAGGTAAATTTTGAATTCACCCCTTAATTTAGACTCTAATTCATGCATTTAACTATTAGAAATCATCTCTTGGCTTAGGGCTACCCATAGGATCAAGAATTAGGTTTATATAACTTGTATTATAGAATCTATATGGTGATTTGTGTCCAGTTATGGGAAATTATGAGATTAATACATCAAGTGTGTGACATGAGACCAATTAGATCTAATTATACTTAGATCAGAGTTGTGGGACTGGGTACATGTCCACAATTGGATACGAGTAGAGTGTATCATGATATTTTATGATACAGTGTGATATAGAGCCTATTTTGTGTGATTTATACATATAAGTGAGTTCTCTCTTCAAATTCTATTATGACTAATTAGTCTAGTTATATTGATATGTATTTGGTGTGTATTATTAGTGATTATAGGGAATTGGGGATTTTTGACACTTGGGTTGAGTGTGTATCCTAAAGTGTCATAAGAGTGAGCTTCAAGTGTTTTAATTAATGCACTTGATGCATATGTATCACATTTATACCTATAGTTATGTGTTATATATTCATTATATATATAAGTATATGTATATAGGTATAATGATAAGAATATATGTTATATATATAGTTGAGTGATTGTGTGTTAAGGGCTCGGGCTTGCTCACTAGTAGTAAGAAAGGCCTTGATAGTGACCAATGCCAGCGTGTACTCGAGCAGGTGTAATGGGGTTTAGTGATGTTGAAGTATGGATGTATTAGAAGAGAGGGGAAGGGTGTGATACGGTGACTGTGCACAACAATAGCAAGGTGTTGTGGTTGAAGTTGTTTTGAGTGCAGTTAATGCTAGTGGTCATTTTGAATATGTGTTAGACAGAATTAGATATTAGTAGTAGTTCAGGCATCAACTGATGCATCAATATTAGAATATTTGCAGCAGTAACATGCCACTGCATGCATGTTGCAGTGCAAGACTACTTGAGAACTACTTGGGCAACACTCGAGGTTTTGGGGCTTCACCACAACAAGTAATTGGGTTAAGATGGTTATATATAAGTGTTGTTGTACTGTAATCAGTATCAGAGCCATAATTGATAATACACAGTTCAGTTCCAACTGAACTTGTGCAGGCTTTGGTTCACAGCAAGTGAATGGGGAGGGAGGAACCTACAAGTGTAATACTGATACCAAGGGTATCAGTGAACTAAATTGTATTAGATAGGTGTGGCCAATTGTAGGGTATTCCAGAGTATCAGGAGCAGGGAACTAAAGAGGGTGATAGTGAGTGTCTAGTACTAATGAATTGGAAGTAGGAGTTTCAATGCAGGGAAAATGGGGTTAAGTTCAAATGCATCAGTGAGCGACACTAGATATCAGTCATTATTAACTTAGTAACAGTAGCATTATGTAGGGGTAAGAGAATTAGAGTTAGGTGTAGATAAGTATTTTGAATGTTTATATATACTAGGTGAGTGTTAGTGCCTAGTATATCCTAGTTAGTATAGTGGTGGTTAATATTAGCTATTATAACTTAAGGTATTAGCTAGTTTAGTTATATTATTAAGTTATAGACCTAGAAACCTAGGTATGACTTAGTATTACCTAGAGTGAACTAGTATAGCCTTATAATCAACCTAGAAGCTAGGTTTGGACCTAAAATTATGGTATTGGCCTAGTTTGACATAGTTTGACTAGTTCGACCTAGAAATGGCCTTGAAAGCTTATTTTGACTCATTTAGCATGTTTATCTCTTTATTACACCCAAGTGACATGATATTCATCTATAGGTCTGTGTGACACCAGCTCGGATACCAAGATATATCATTTGCTCAGGACCACATGCGAGTACATTCTCTGATAGTTTTCTTATTTGATAGCCTCTATGTTTTATGTATTTAGTATTGAGATATTTTATCCTTGACACGATGGTTTCACAGATCGGTATATGTGGATCTTGGTTATGAGATATTATTATTGTGGTTACTCAGTAATTGTCGTATCGTACTTCATGATTACTCAGTGATTACCATGATATCTTAGTTATTATATAGACCGTGATCATAATGCATAATATTATAGATCGTGCAATGTGATATACGTGTTATAACGTGTCATGATTTGGATTTGTGTACTAGTCGGAGATTTGGGGAAGTATTAGTGGATATGTGATCATACCTTATAGCTCGTAATAGTTAGCAGATCAAGTCACTCACGCGTGATTATGCTAGCTCACCTTTTAATATAGCCCATGTTAGGCCCAAGCCGATCACATTTTCTTACTAATATTTCATGACACATTTATATATATATATTGTCTCATTTATTCCAGTTCATTACATTATTGTTCCTCACCATATTATTCTTAGTTCTTGATATTATTTATCATGATGCTTTTTCTCGTGATACATGCTAGTTCAGTTACTTTTATCATTTATTTTTATTGCTATTTCTATTTCATAGTTGTTGTCAATTATTGGAACTGTTATTTGGATTGTACTTAGCTCCAATCCTGATTGGATATATTTTTTAGCTGATTCATTAGAGAACTGGTATCCTATGCTCTATGGGACATAGGATTGTGAGCCAGTTGAGATAGTATCCGTAGAGCCTATTGAGATAGTACCAGCAGTCGATGAGACTTAGCTAGTTCATTCATGAGATTGTATATATCAGTTAGACACTTTTGGCATTGTATTATTATTTGATATCATGTGTTGGGTTTAGACTTGGACTTCTGTTGTATTTGTGACTTATTTTCTTTTCTTCTATTCTATATCGTGCCATATCTTCCTCTAGTTTATTATTGTGATTGAGTATTATTTACCATTATCATATTGTCCTCCATTTGGGAGTTGAGATATCTTGACAGGTACCTTATATATATTGTGTGAGATATATGGATAATATTGTTGACCTAGACCGCGTTCTACCGCCGCTGATACGACATAGGCTTGACGTACCTACGTACTCGTGCCCTTACACCAGGTGCGGGTCATGACAAAAATTCTCAGCTAGGTTATGAATAATCAATTCTTATAATTTTTATCTCCAAACTCTAAGTTGAGTTTTTTATCTCCAAACTCTAAGTTGAGTTACTAATCTTCCCAGACGATAGTCATGTCTATATTACCTATGAATTATTTACGACTAACACGCCCTAAACCTTAATTAGTCAAATTCACTCCTAGTGGAATTCTTTGATCCCTTTTGCCATATCCATATTACCTTTGAGCAAAAGGATCACTTATTCAAGTATAACTATTACATCCACATCACCTCTAATATCCTTTTTTATTTACTATTTGTATCTAGTTTTAGGTATGCCATGGATAGTAAATCCACATAAATATACTCCAGTAGACTTTCCATATTTTCTACAAAGGTGTCGCAGATAATTGTCATATCCAATTACCTCAGACAAAGTCTCACACTCATAAAGTCAAACTTTGTCACCTCAAAAAAATATACCAACAAACTTTGGCAAATAAAGGTTTAACTTTTTATTCTTTCAAGTGCAAAAGAAAGATACAAAAGATAGTATTTCAAAAGCTAAATACATTATATGAGTCACTAAGAAGGTTTTGATTAATTATTATTCATTTTTCTTAGTTCCTCCATCTTCGAGTCATTCTTGTGTTGGGCTCTGAGCTTGGCCTCCTCTCTACAAAGGTTGTCGTCCTTGTCCTAATTCATAATGACATGTCTCTTAGAAATTTTAGCCCATTCTTCTTTGATTTTCTTGTTGGCCTGTGTAATACGAGCAATTTTGTCGTTCAGAGTGGAAGTTTCTTCGTTGAACTTTCTTAGTTCTTCATGAAATCCTTCGAGCACCTGGATTTATGCTTGCACAGCAGTAAATTTGGAGGTAACGCTTGTTTCTAAGGTAGTCCTGAAGGATATAGTAGTAGAAACTTGTTTCCCATTCAACATTGATTACGCTTATCTTCTGCTCGAGAATTAGCCTTTGTTGCTCATAGTCATCTTCGATTGTGATCACATCAATTCTCAGCTTCTCATATTTTTAAGAGACAAGAGAGGCCAGATCTATCTTTCGTAGCTCTACAAGGCAAAGAACTGAGGTTTCTAAATCCTCCAAGACTTTCTTTAGATCTTGAGCTCGGCCTTCAAAGCCTCAATATACTTTGACCACTTTGATTTGGCTCTCCAGAGCCATTTTAAGTATGATGAATGTGAGGCTTCTATCTATTACAAGAGGTAGCCCATCCTCTAGAGTGTCATAAAATTCTTTTAACTGGATGTTCACTAGTCGTCTCATTCATGATTTTGTGATCGAAGTCATGGGCACCCTCCTCACAGGAGTTCTTGGAGAGGGAGGTGGTAGTTCCATCCCGACCACTTAAGGCAATGACCATTCAGAATAAGTTGATTCTACTAAGAGAAGATGAGTACTTAGCAACAAAATTTATGAATGTAAAATATATTTCAGAACAGAGCAGTATACCTTCAGCGGTTAAAGCGATAGTGGCCAATGACACATCAAGTTGCTAGTGTCAGTTGGGCCAAAGAGCTATACTTGTTCGATAGGTGCAATCTCGATCATTTCTTTAACTCCTACTTCAGAAGCAATTCTTGATGGTTCAGTAAATGCCTCCATATGTATTAGGAGGACTTCTTCTTGATGGACCAAACCTGCAAGCCATTAAAGACATATATCTTTAGAATAATGTGATGTAAAAGCCATGAAATATCTAGTCAAGGAACAATGATACTTTGGCTCGATTTAGCTTGGTCAGTCATTTGTCTGACTTGCTCTATGGAAGCCTAGAGTGTGTCTATTTCCTTTTGTTTAAATTGACAAAGGAACGCGCCCGGTACCAACATAATTGAGGATGGTTCATAAGACTCTTCTCATTCAGCAGTCCCCTGGTTGGTGACTAGTATGTCACTAGCTGGTTCGGGTTCGTTTGACCATTCTTCTTCAGTCCCTTTGGGATACGACAGTTGTGTCGAATAGAAGTTCTTTAGCGGTTGTGTTGAGATTCCTCTCGGCCCTTGGTGAACCTTTAGGCGATGAAGGAATAACTTCTATCTCTAGTTCCTTCCTTGTATAGGAGGTCCCGACGTTGGAATGTGTGGTTGTCAATATTGATGATATCTATAAAGTAGAAGATGACTCAAGAGGCATGTATGACAAGGGTATGATGATTTTAGTCCTAGCGTATAAGATGTGACCGGCCTCTGGAGGCGGAACACATCTACTTAGAGCTTCTATCGCTATTTGTCGAATGTTCAAATAATGTGTTAGAATCTAACACAATGTCAGACGAAGCTATTTAGTGAATGTTCTTTGATGGTGCATCAAGAATAGTGCCTAAAGACAATATTATTACGTGAGTAGGGGTAATGCTGGTTTTTCCTGATAATCTTTTGTACACTGAGCTTATTCTCTCATGGAATCGTGTTCCAACAATATGCCAGAGTAGAATACTTTGCTTATCGGACTCCAATTAGCATGTCAACTAGGAGTAGACTACCTAGAAGCTAATGGAGATTCTAAGCTGATAATTAGTCAAGTTAGAGGAGAATATGAAGTGCGGCACAAAGACCTCATTCCATATTACCAGGCTAATTTTGATATAATAGCAACATTCAAAGGATTCTACATCAATCATGTACCTTGATTATAGATAACTTAAGTCAATGCCTTAGATGGACTCACAGCTTCTCTAGCTATGATAGTTATAAAACAATATTCAGCTACCTTGATGGACCGAGAATTATTGTATGCTAAGAATAATTTGAATCTTCACCAAAGCTATGCAGCGGAGATGAATCTGGATGTTCCCTTTTATAGATTATGTTATCTATGAGATTCTTCCAGATGATCCAAATGAATCACCTTCTATCAAGAGGTGCTCTCTGTATTTTTAATATATTAAGTAATTAAAATATTGTATCGCCATTCAATTGATGAACTTCTGCTATGATGCCTATCTAATGCAGAATTAAAAGAAGCGCTTCGAGAGGATCATAATGGTATGTGTGGTGCATACTAATTGGGTTCTAAACTACATGATTGCCTTAAACGAATAGGTTATTATTGGCTCACTATGGTAGTAGATACATGCCATATATTATGCCAGAAGATGCAAATCCTGTCAATTCATACAGACTTTATACATCAACCATCAGAATTTCTATACCCGACGACCACATCAGGTCCATTCAAAGCTTATGGTATGGAAATCATCGATCCCATTACCCTCCTTCAATTATAGGACATCAGTTCATTTTGGCAAAAAATGACTACTTTTCCAAATAGACGAAAGAAATACTACCTATTGAAATAAAGATATGGAACATAATCGACTTTGTCAAACACCCTGGCATCTACCAGTTTGGCATTCCGTGAAGGATTATACATGAAAATGGGCTACAGTTTGCAAGATACGCATTCTATCGATTCTGGTACTGTAGTCGAAATAAAAAATAGATTCTACCGTATACAATCATGTTGTTAATGGGTTAGCAAAAGCGGTCAACAAGACCATTATTAAGCTACTCAAGAAATTTGTTTTGTCCAACAAAAATGACAGAAATGAGAAACTTGGTGAATGTTTGTGGGCTTACTGCACAACAGTACATACCCCAACTAGTAGTACACCATACTTTTTGGTTTACGGAAGTTAAGCAGTTCTTCCTCTTAAAATCTAGATCCCTTCTCTTAGGGTAACCCTCTCTAATGAATTGACTAGCAAAGACAATGACCACTTATTATTAAAAGAGTTGGAAGTAGTAGACGAGAATCATATACATGCTCAATAGCACATTGAGTTATATCCCGCCTTCATTTCTAAAGCCTTTAAGAAAAAGGTGAAGGAAAGGGTATTTCAAGTGGGGGACATGGTCTTAGCAGTGAGAAGGCCAATGTAGCAAAGGGAAGTTCCAACCAAAATAGGAGGACCCATACATCATCTAGTCAGTATATTCAATCGGAACGTACAGACTCGTGAAGCCAAATGATGACTGGCTTATATTGCCTAGCAAAGGAAAGTTTCTTAAGAAACACTATATTTAATCCAAGTCGGATTGACATTTTATTTACATTGTATAGTGCTATATATAATCTCATTTCCTGTAGGAAATGTTTGAGCTATTATTCGTTTTCAAGACTCTTAAGTATACGATAGGTAATATTCACAAAAAGTTTCCCATTGAAAGTGTCTTTAGATCCGAAAAAACATTCTCGTCGAGATCACAATTTAAGTCTTTAATATACAAAAGATAGAAAGCTTAGATTTTTGTGCCAAAGCCAACTTGCTGCCAGTTTCTTCTCTCCATAGTATTTTTGATTTTGAGACTTAGCAAGAACTTCCAATCTTTGCCTCTGGTAGTCAATGGAGTAAAGTAATTTCGTGCAGATTAGAGCTCCATCACTACTCTTCCCTTGATCTTTTGTAATTTATTTATATTTAGAATTGCTTTGTAATAAGATTCTTTGTAATCAAAAGCAATACTCTAAGTTTACGAGAAAAAGAATTATATTCTTTTTGTTATGGCAAACAAAACCCTCAGCTATATTAGGAATAATCCATTCTTATAATTTGTATTGCTATACTGTTAGCTGAGTTACTAATCTATCCAGAGCATATTCATGTATATATTACCTATGAACTATTTAAGACTAACACGCCCAAAACCTTACTTAGACCAGTGGAATTATTTGATCCCTTTTCCATATCCATATTACCTCTGAGCAAAAAGATAACATATTCAAGTATAACTATCACGTCCACATCACCTCTGATATCTTTGTTTATTTACTATTTGTACCTAGTTTTAGGTATGCCATGGATAGTAAATCCACATAAATATTCTCCATTAGTATTTTCTATATTTTCTTTTAAGGCGTCGCAAATAATTGTCATATCCAATTACCTCTGACAAAGTCTTACACTCTTAAAGTCAAACTTTGTCACAACAAAAAATAATACCAACAAACTTTGGCAATTAGATATTAAACTTTTTATTCTTTCTAGTGCAAAAGAAAGATACAAAAGATAGTCTTTCAAAAGCTAAATACATTATATGAGTCACTGAGGAGGTTTTGATTAATCATTATTCCTTTTTCTCAGTTCCTCCATCTCCGAGTCATTCTTGGGCTTTGAGTTTGGCCTCCTCACTATGAAGGTTGTTGTCCTTGTCCTTATTCAGAATATCATGTCTCATGAGAAATTTAGCCCATTCTTCTTTGATTTTCTTGTTGGCCTGTGTAATACGAGCAATTTTGTCATTCAGAGTGGAAGTTTCTTCGTTGAACTTTCTTAGTTCTTCATGAAAGCCTTTGAGCATTTTGTAGCACTCCTGGATTTGTGCTTACATAATAGTAACTTTGGAGGTAACACTTGTTTCTAAGGTAGCCCTGAAGGATAGAGTAGTAGAAACTTGTTTCCCTTCAAGATTGATTACGCTTATCTTCTGCTCGAGAATTAACCTTTGTTGTCATAGTCATCTTCGATTGTGATCACTTCAGTAGTCAGCTTCTCATATTCTTCAGAGACAAGTGAGGCCATATCTATCTTTCGTAAGTCTACAAGGAAAAGAACTGAGGTTTCTAAATCCTCCAAGACTTCCTCTAGCTCTTAAGATCATCCTTCAAAGCCCCAATATACTCTGACCACTTTAATTTTGCTCTCTAGTGCCATTTTAAGTATGATGAATTTAAGGCTCCTATATATTACAAGAGTTATCTGATCCTCTAGAGTGTCATTCAATTCTTTTAACTGGATGTTCACCAGTTGGTTCATTCATGATTCTATGATCGGAGTCATTGACACCTTCCCCACAGGAGTTCTTGGAGGGGGAGGTAGTGGTTCAATCCCGACCACTTGAGGAAATGATCGTTCAAAATAAGTTGATGCTACTAACAGAAGATAAGTACTTGTAGTAAAATAGCCCAGCAAAGAGGAAACAGGACACAAGTTTTGTGGAGGATGAATAAACTTGGTGATTTTTATTGAATGAAATGGTAGCTATATATAGTTGAACATTTGATGTAAAGAGATAGACTAAATAATAAATATATCAAAGTTGTTTCAACAAACAACTTATCAATCTAAACCAACTAATAATCTAAACCAACTAAACAATCTAAACAAACTAACAAGATTATCACCAACAATCACTCCCTTAATCTTGTTGCATCAATGCTTCACTTTCTTCTGATCATTAGGAAAGGATTCTCTTTGTCATCCTCATCAGTTCTCCTTTTCAACGGCTTCTTCTTCAACTGGTCCTCACGGCCATCCCGGACACGGATTTTCTGAGAAGGCGGAGGTTTGGACAAAGGCGGTGGCTGTCTTGGTGCTGGTCTAACTTCTTACATCCTTTCACTCGGTCTCCTCTTCTGTTCAGAGTAAGCATTCTTCTGACTCGAAGAATGAGGCACTGCAGATAGAACCTTCTTTTTTAAAGTGGGGCCATTCATGACCTTTGCAGGTCTATTTGCACCTGTAGTAGTACAAGAAACCTTTGAGGGTAAAGGTTTATGCCCTACAGGCCGGCTGGAGCCATTACCACCAACAACTTTTCTATTCTCAGCTGAAACTGACGTGGATCTGCTCATAACAGCTTCCTTGACTGGGTCCAGTCTAGTCTTTGATTGAAGATTTTTCGCAAAAGAAGTCTTCATCTGGTCGCCATTGGGAACGGGCCTCGCAGGCATATGTTTGCCCATGGGTGGTTTGAGCTTCAATGAATCTTGAGCTGGACAATCATTAGAATTTGGAGCTGGCTTTCGGACTGCAGGCTGCTCCGCACCTAGCATATATAGCCCAACTTCTTCCATCGGTGTTGTGGCGTCGTACACCTCTTGGATAGATCGATAACGTGGTTGACGTGGTTGACCGCCTATCATCGAAGAAGTAGCAGCAGCGACATCGTCCGCTACACTTGATGCTGCCGCAGAAGAAGTGACAACAGCGGCTCCCCCCGAAGCCGCCCCATCGCGTGGAACAACAGCAGCCGCAGCAACCGCATGTTGCTCGTCATTGTCACCGTCTTCCTCATCTCCTGTGCTGCCATGCTTCTCAAGTAGCACGATGAATGTGTTCTCCAAGGTAGGACAGCCCCCTGATGCCGAGTCCGAAGAATGGTCCTCACTGTAGACAGGAACCTTCGATTGGTGCATCCTTAAAATTCTATTTTGAAGCTCAGGTGGTATGCCCTCCAGCAGATGTGCTATGGCAGATCCATGCTTCTTCTTTAGTTCCTCAATTTCCTTTTGCTGCTCCGCAAACAAATCTTCCAATCTATGCACTACAGACTCAAAATCCTCAGGTTCACTTCTAAGCGAAGTTTTGGCTAGATGCTTGTCATTCCTCTCATGGTGATCCGCACTAGGTTCATCTTGATTACTCACTAACTGAGAACCACCACAAATTATTGGGTGATTTGAGGATGAGCTAACTGATTCAAGAGATGCTGATGAGGCCATAGTTTCCAAATTATCTTCACCATACTCTGTAAAATGTTGACAGCCTTTATGCTGAGTATCCAATACATTAACTGACCTTCGCTTTTTCTCTGAATTGGAAAGAGCAGATTTAGACCCGCTATGGCTTTCATCATTGCTGTCAGAAGACAACGAAGTAATGGATCCTTCAGATGGATCCTTTTCAGAGAGCTCTTTCATCAGGACTTCAGAAGGTTTGCCTTTTTCATCAGGAGTTCCTATAAGAAGTTTTCCTTCTTTTCTTGGTAGCTTTTCACATTGCTTTTCTTCTTCCCTAGATTCTTCTATGTAAACCTGTTCTTTCTCACTAGTCCTCCCATCACCACTGCCATCTTCGTCAAGCAAATAGATGAAAGAACTTTGCTCTGCCATGCTTGCAGTATTTGCAAATCGAGGAGACATAGTTCCAGTAACTGCAATCCCAACATCACTATCACACTTGTAGGGCGAGCTTGATATCTGAGGAGACCACTGCTTCCTCATGCTTAACTTATTAGGAAAATTCAAAATCCGGAGCATCTTTCTCCTTTTCTTGTCTGCAAGGGATTGAAGAAATATTGACCAGTGTTGGTTTTCATCCTCACTTTCAGAAGAGAAGAAAGACATTGATCCTTCTGACAGGTCATCTTCAGTGAGCTCCTCATTCTTTTCCACAGTTGGATCCTTTCGTTGTAGCTTCCCGTCTTCATGGATCTGTATTTTTTCCTCATGAAGCATGGCCATGAGCAGTGTTGGTTCATCGTCGTCGACTTGCGTCAGATTGGCACGCTCATCGCGCTTCGGCTTGCGACAGTCCTTCGCCCAGTGGCCGTAGATGCCACAATTGTGGCACTTACCCTTCTTGTCACGCGTGCCACCGGACGCGTTGCCGTTGCCATAGTTCGTGTTGTCGCGGCCACGACCTCTTGGCTTGCCGCGGCCACGACCAAAACTTTTGCCACCTTCGGAGTAGGCGTCGCCTTCCTTCCTCTGCTTCGTGCGAGCGAGCCACTCCTCTTCGGAGAGGAGAAGGCGGCTACTTGTGTCGCCGGAGTTGCTGCCAAGATCGTACCGTTCCTCGACGGCTAGAAGACGACCAGTAACCTCTTCAATTGACAGCGTCTTGAGATCCACTAAAGTCTCAATGGCGATGGCGACTTGCATGTAACTGGATGGAACGACTCGAAGGAATTTTTTAACTACCTTCTCGTCGTCCATTTCGTCGCCGAGTAGTTGCAGGTCGCTGACGAGTCCCGTGAGCCGCATCGCGAAGTCCTCGACGGACTCGCCGTCCTTGAACTTCATTGATTCGAAGTCAGCGCGCAATTTCTGCGCCTTGGCCTCGCGCACGCGCTCGACCCCCATCCGCATCATCTTCACAGCGTCCCATGCTTCCTTGGCAGTGTCTTTTACTGCCAGTGTCCGCAGCATCTCTGACGGCACGGCACGGAGTATGACGGACAGGGCCATCCTGTCATCGCGGTAGTCGGCTTTCCCGGGTTCGATCGCCTCCCACAGGCCTTGCGCCTGCATGTTGACTCTCATTAAGAGAGCCCAATCCGCGTAGTTGGTCCGTGTCAGCATGGGGTACTTGAAGGTGAATGACGTCGACGTCGTGGGGCCTTGCTCGTCGTTGGTTGCCATAGCTTCTCTGTTCCTCAACCCGAGCTCTGATACCAAATGTAGTAAAATAGCCCAGCAAAGAGGAAACAGGACACAAGTTTTGTGGAGGATGAATAAACTTGGTGATTTTTATTGAATGAAATCGTAGCTATATATAGTTGAACATTTGATGTAAAGAGATAGACTAAATAATAAATATATCAAAGTTGTTTCAACAAACAACTTATCAATCTAAACCACCTAATAATCTAAACCAACTAAACAATCTAAACAAACTAACAAGATTATCACCAACAGTACTTACCAACAAAATTTATGAATGTAAAAGATATTTCAGAATAGAGCATTATAACTTCAGCGGTTAAAGTGATAGTGGCCACAGACACATCTAGTTGCTAGGGTCAGTTGGGCCAAAGAGCCCTGCTTGTTCGGTAGGTGCAGTCTTGATCATTTCATCAGCTCCTAATTTAGAAGCAATTATTGATTGTTCAGTAAATACCTCAATATATTTTAGGTGGACTTATTCTTGATGGACCAAACCTGCAAACCATTAAAGACAGATATCTTCATCATAAAGTAATGTAAAAACCATAAAATATGTCTAGTCAAAGAACAATGATATGTTGTCTGGATTTGGCTTGGTCTGTCATTTGTCTGACTTGCTCTATAGAAGCCTGAACCGTATCTATCTTCTCCAGTATAAATTGAGAAAGGAACGTGCCGGTACCAACATAAATAAGGATGGTTCATAAGCCTCTTCTCATTCAGCAGTCCCCAGGTTAGTGACTAGTAAGTCACTAGCACGTTTGGGTTCGTTTGACCATTCTTCTTCAGTCCCTTTGGGGTCTACGACTTAGTGTCGAATTGAAGTTCTTCAGCGGTTGTGTTGAGATTCCTCTTGGACCTTGGGAATCCTTTAGGCGAGAAAGGAATAAGTTCTATCTCTAGTTCCTTCCTTATATAGGAGGTCCCGAAGTTGGAATGTATGTTTGTCAATATTGATGATATTTGTTAAGTAGAAGATGACTCAGGAGCCATGTATGACAAGGGTATGATGATTTTAGCCCTAGCATCTAAGATGTAATTGACTTCTGGAGGCGGAACACTTCTACTCAGAGCTTCTATCGCTATTTGGCGATTGTTCAAATGAAGTGTTACAATCTAACACAATATCCGACGGAGCTATTTGATGAATGTTCTTGGATGGTAAGTCAAGAACATTTCCTAAAGTCAATATTATTACAGGAGTGGGTGTAATGGTGGTTTTTCTTGATAATATTTTGTACACTTAGCTTATTCTCACATGGAATCGTGTTTCAACAATATGCCAGAGTACAATACTTTTCTCATCGGACTCCAGTTAGCACATCAACTAGGAGTAGACTACCTAGAAGCTTATGGCGATTCTAAGTTGATAGTTAGTCAAGTTAGAGGAGAATATGTCGTACAGCATAAAGACCTCATGCCATATTACCAGGCTACTTTTGATATAGTCGTAACATTCAAAGGATTCTACATCAATCATGTGCCTTGATTGCAGATTACTTAAGCCGATGCCTTAACCGGAATCACAACTTCTCTAGCTATGCTAGTTAAAAAATAATATTCAGTTATCGTAATGGACTGAGAATTATTCAATGCTAAGAATAATTTTGATATTCACCAAAGCTATGCGGCAGAGATGAATCTTGGACCTCAAGACTGGAGGTTCCCTTTTATAGGTTATGCTATCTATGGGATTCTTCCATACGTTCCATAGGAAGAAACTTCTTTCAAGAGACACTCTCTCCAATTTTAATATAATAAGTAATTAAAATGTTGTATCGCCGTTCGAATGATGAACATCTGCTATGATGCCTATCTTATGCGGAAGTAAAAGAAGATCTTTGAGAGGCTCATAATGGTATGTGTGGTGCATACCAGTCGTGTTTTAAACTACATGATTGTCTTAAACGAATAGGTTATTATTGGCCAACTATACTAGTAGATACATGACATAGATTATGCTAGAAGATGCAAATCCTGTCAAATTCATACAGACTTTGTACATCAACCATCAAAATTTCTACACCCGACGACCGTATCATGTCCATTCGAAGCTTATGGTATGGATATCATCGGTCCCATTAGCCCACCTTCAATTAAAGGTCATCGGTTCATTTTGGCAAAAACTGACTACTTTTTCAAATGGACGAAAGAAATACTACTTGTTAAAATAAAGACGTCGAACATAATCGACTTTGTCAAACACCATGGCATCTTCCAGTTTGGCATTCCCTAAAGGATTGTACATGACAATGGGCTATAGTTTTCAACCTACGCATTCTATCAATTTTGCGACCGGAGTCAAATTAAAAATATAGATTCTACCGCATACAATCTTGTCGCTAATAGGTTAGCAAAATTGTTCAACAAGACCATTATTAAGCTACTCAAGAAGTTTATTTTTTCCAACAAACATGACTGAAATGAGAAGCTTGGTAAATGTTTGTAGGCTTACCGCCCAACGATACAGGCCCCAACTAGTAGTATGCCATACTCTTTGGTTTACGAAAGTTAAGCAATTCTTCCTCTTGATATACAAATCCCTTCTCTAAGGGTAACCTTCTCCAATGAATTGACTAGCGAAAAAAATTACCATTTATGATTACAAGAGTTGGAAGTAGTAGACAAGAAGCATATACAAGCTCAATAGCACATTGAGCTATATCCGACCTTCATTTATAAAGCCTTGAACAAAAAGGTGAAGGAAAGGGTAATTCAAGTGGGTGACCTGGTCTTAGCAGTGAGAAGACCAATGTAGCAATGGGAAACTCCAACCCAAATAGGTGGTCCTATACATTATGGAGTCAGTCTATTCTAATGGAGCGTACAGACTCGTGAAGCCAAATGATGACTTGCTTATATTGCATATCGATGGAAAGTTTCTTAAGAAACACTATGTTTAATCCAAGTCGGATTGAAATTTTATGTACATTGTACAGTTCTACATATAATCTCATTCAAGCTTCGTAAGATCCCGTAAAATAGAATAAGTAATGTGGAATGATTGTTTTTATTTTCCTCAAAACGAATGCCTCGTAGGGTATTTTTGAGTTATTATTCGTATTCAAGGTTATTGAATATGCGATATGTAATATTCACAAAAAGTTCCCTATCGAAAGTGTCTTCGTATCCGACAAAACATTCTCATCAAGATCATAATTTAAGTCTTTTATATACAAAAGATAGAAAGCTTAGATTTTTGTGCCAAAGCCAATTTACTGCCAGTTTCTTCTCTATAGTATTTAGTAGTTCAAGACTTAGCAAGATTTTTTAATCTTTGCCTCTGGTAGTCAATGGAGTAAAGCAATCTCATTTAGATTATAGCCCCATCGCTACTCTTTCCTTGATTTTTTGTAATTTATTTATACATAGAATTGCTTTGTAATAAGATTCTTTGTAATCAAAAGCAATACTCTAAGTTTACTAGAAAAAGAATTGTATTCTTTTTGTTATGGTAAACAAAATCCTCATCTAGGTTAGGAATAATCCATTCTTATAATTTTTATTGCTAAACTCTATGTTGAGTTACTAATCTTCCTAGAAGATAGTCATGTCTACATTACCTTTGAACTATTTTCGACTAGCACGACCCAAACCTTTGTTAGTCAACTTCACTCCCTAGTGGAATTCTTTGATCCCTTTTGCCATGTCCATATTACCTTTGAACAAAAAAGATTACTTATTCAAGTATAACTATCATGTCCACATCACATCTGATATCCTTAATTATTTACTATCTATACCTAGTTTTAGGTATGCCATGAATAGTAAATCCACATAAATATTCTCCATTATATATTTTTATATTTTTTGCCAAAGGAGTCGCAGATAGTTGTTATGTCCATAATACCTCTGACAAAGGCGTGCACTCTTAAAGTTAAACTTTGTTACCACAAAAAGATACACCAACAAACTTTGGCAAATAGAGATTTAAATTTTTATTCTTTCTAGTGCATAAGGAAGATACAAAAGACAGTCTTTCAAAAGCTATATACATTATATGAGTCACTGAGGTGGTTTTGAAAAATTATTATTCCTTCTTCTTAGTTCCTCCATCTCCGAGTCTTTCCTATGTTGTGCTCTAAGGTTGGCCTCCTCCGTACGAAGGTTTTCATCCTTGTCCTTGTGTTTTATGGTCATGTCTCTAAGAAATTTCTACCCATTCTTTTTCGGTTTTATTGTTGGCCCATGTAATACGAGTTATTTTGTCATTCAGAGTGGTAGTTTCTTCATTGATTTTTCTTAGTTCTTCAAGAAAGCCTTGGAGCATTTTGTAGCACTTCTAGATTTGAGCTTCTACGGTAATAATTTTGGAGGTCAAGCTCATTTCTAAGGTAGCCCTGAAGGATTTTGTAGTAGAAACTCGTTTCCCTTCAATATTGATTACGCTTATATTTTACTCGTGAATTAGCCTTTGTTGCTCATAGTCCTCTTCGATTGTCATCACTTAAGTACTCAACTTTTCATATTCTCCAGGATAATAGAAGCATGGTCTATCTTCTGTAACTCTATAAGCTAGAGAACTAAGGTTTCCAATTCTTGCAAGACTTGTTCCATCTCTTAAGCTAGGCCTTCAAAGCACGGGGATACTCTGATGACTTTGTTTTGTCTCTCCAGAGCCATTTAAGTATGGCAAATGGGGCAAATGGGAGGCTCATATCTATATAAGAGGTAGCCCATCCTCAAGAGTGGCATAAAATCCTTATAACTGATTGTTCACCAATTGTCTCATTCCTAATTTTGTTATCGTAGTCATGGGCACCCTTACCACAGGAGTGTAGAAGCATGAAAAAATCTACACCATGCACCCAACGCATCCAAAACCATGCACAGAACGTAAATAGAGCCATATGCACAATACAACCAGAGCCATGGGCCATGCGCAACCATAAAACTATGCATCATGTTCAGGCCTGAGCCAAAATATAATCATGCGCCATCATGGGCAGACTACGTCAAGAAACGTACAGCGTCTATGACATCACAATGAAGGTCCCAAGTGGCAACACTCATGCGTCATCCTTTAATGCGCTAGAGCTCCCATTTGGAGGTGTTCCCATGCGGCAGCACGTCTATGCACTGAAGTTATTATGTGGCAGTGTTCTCTTATAGGCCCCACACAATCAAATCTTACGATTATTAACATCCAAGATCTTCAAATAACCAGAGCATGACATGTGTCGTGCAGATTATGGTCTTTAGCAACCCCATATCTCAAATTTCCATGTGTCAGCCATATCACGACATGCGCCTATGAGAGTCGAGCACACATACACATATATGGTCCTCTGAAGGCTATAAATAGTGGACGTCTCCCACACATAAAGTGGACCACCACTATGACAAAAAAGAAGAAAAGGAGAAAAAGATAGAAGGATGAAGGGACATCAACTGAGTCGCATACTCACGTTCCCGGAGGCCTTGCCATCCTCTTCAACGTCGGACCTTCAAAGGAGTAAAGTGACCGACCGCATGTCAGATCTCCACCGTCACACTTGCACATATTTATTTGTACATATTTATTTGTACTCAGACTCTACGTATTATAGCTCATTTGTACTTTTTGTTCTAATCTAATCAATGTAAAAATTCTTTCAACTTTTTCTCATATTCTTTGCAATGTCGAAAAAAGGGCGACTCTGATGGGGAAGAACTTTACCTCAAACGAGAAGTTAGTGACGCAGTCCGAAGAAAACAAGCTAGGTTCAGCCCGAAGGATGCTAGTGGTTCGCTTCGACCAACAAGCATTCAAAAAGATACTGGACAAGTCGAGTTCCGCAATGAGGCCCGCAAGATCTCACAAGACTCATAAGACTTGGGTCGCCTAGGCCGCAGGGCAACACCCGAAGTCTGCGAAAGATGCACTGCCAACCCTCATTGTTGAGGATGCCCATGAAGTTGCCGCATATCCTATCTCTGTCTTCGAATCCGCCCTTGAGAAGAACAGTACTGAATCTCAAGAGTTGGCCCACAGCCAGATTCACGAAAGGGAAATGTGCCACATCAAACTATAGGCGCATGAAGCCTTCTGCAGGCAACAAGGCCAAAGGGAAGAAGCATGTCATCAACAGGATCTCTTACGGTACCAGGATGGATTCTATATTATGCGCCTATGAAATCTAGTTCGAAGAACTCCAAACTACCTTGAGCCATGTGTGCTCGAGGGGCTGCATAGATAGTCCACCAAAAGTATGTGTCGCTGATTGTCATGTACACTGCTAATGGAAAGTTATATAGGGCTTACCTAGTCATTCATGTGCCAGATGTGGGTCAACCCTCCAAGTCTTTCCTAAACTACTTAGGCACTGTAGATATGATTGAACCAAGTCAGAGAGCAAACATTGTGATGACAGACCCATGGCCAAACTTGACTGTGTGCATAAAGTTGGTCCGTCTCACATTAAGTCTTCCACTAATGACCTGGGTGCAATTTCTGTGCAAGAACCAAGTCATAGAGAAAAAATAATGCTGACAAACCCATGTGCCTAGCTTGACTATGCGCATAAAGTTTGTCCATCACACAACAAGTCTTCTACAAAATAATCTGGGTGCAGTCTCTGCGCAAGAACTGGGTCAGGGAGCAAACAGTTCACGATCACACCCATTCACAAAGTTTGGCCGAGCGTACGAAATTGATGTAAAGTGAAGTTTCAATCGTCTGATTTACACGACGTAATTAATCACAAGCACAAGACGAGAGAAGTGACTCTTGAACTTGAAGTTTCTCCTCATAGACACACTTGTGCCAACATCGTTAGCAATAGTTTTTATACAAAAGTAGTAATTCCTTCAAGTAGACAATCGATTTTCCAACGACTGCAATCAGTTGCATCAGTCCGACAGTGCCTCAAAAATAAATCTACGAAGAGGAGGAGGAACTGCCCTTTTCCTCATGTTGCTCAACATAGAGATCTCTTTCTATAAAGAAAATTAAGAAGAAGAGCCCATTCAACCTGTCGGTCATGGCTAGTGGATCGAAGAATCGACAAAAGGGCACTAATCTGTCAGTACCTACTGAGGGGGTATTCTATGTTACCCACTTAAAGACAAAAGCTGAGGGTAGTGATCCTCCGGTGGTCCATACTAACCCCTCATTCTAGGAGGATAATGAATATCATAGAACGAACGACAACCTACCTGGGGGTAGCCCTACCAGCCAGAATGATGTTATAGTCAAGGTTGGGGGTAGCAATACTCCGGGTTCCGAAGATGATGCAACATTGCTCACCTTCCCTGAGGACATTGAGACTCAGGTATCAGAAAATAAAGCTTCCACAGTTATATCCATCTCTTCCCATGTAATACCTGCATATAAGGCAGGAGACGATTATGCCTCCAGTGATCAAAAGTGTCTTGAGGCACTTGAAGATATGATGCAAGCCATGAGTGCCTCGATGAAAACTCTAACACAAACTATACTGGAACTCAGGGCAAGTAACGTACCACAACCACCAAGAATCTCGGAGCAAGCAAGCTAAGAATCGAGAAACAATAGAGAGTCATATACGATCGCTCCCGCTCCCACCATTGGAGCCAATCACATCTTGCTTGCTACGATCTTTCGCTCCGTACCATCCGACGATGCTGAAGACGCGATCTGGGAAGTTAAGGAACTGCGAGCTCGCTTTGATTTAATGAGCAACCGAGACGCCCTTCAAAAACTCCGGATATGATAACCTTATTCTCCCAAGTAAAAAAATATGGTATACACTCCCAAGTACAAGCCACATTCGATGATCCCGTTCGACGGAAAGACATCTTCTCATTGGTACATGAATTACTTCGATTCAACGACGGTACATCTACCTTATAACGATGCCCTTCTCACCAAGATCTTTGTTGGAACTCTGACTAAGGTAGCCTACGACTAGTTTTGTAGTCTCCCAGACAACTGTATTTCCTGATTCGAAGATCTTTGATACCTCTTCATTTCGTGATTCTACGATGGTAGAACGTGTATTGTCCAATGGTGGGGACACCTCAATGCATTTTTGCATGAAAGTCCCCAATAATTAGAAAATTGTACAAAGACGGAAATTGGATTTAAATTAATTAAAATTATTGCGCATGGTGTTCTGAATTTAATTAGGTGTACATGGGAATAAAATTAGGTAGGACACAAGTGGCAGGGACGTAGAGGGTACAGTATAGAATATTAATAAAATTCGGGTTATATAAAACGGTCAAGATTGTGTCTCCAATTTTGATTGGAACGCACAAGGGTACAGAGTCGTATTTATTTAGAATTATAATAATAATGTCCTCGACGTTTATTGTGCGAATAAAATGTAGCACAAGAAAGCATAATTATAAGTTACACAAAGGTCAGAATAGTAGGCGGGCATGTCTAGGATGAGGTGGTAAAATTTGTAGAAAGGCAATTGCTAGTGAGGTGCTCCAATTATCAAAGCAACGGTAAGGTGCGCTAAGCGATATAAAATATCGTATAATTAAATAAATGTTGTGTTCTAATTCTAATTGGGTTCAAACTAGCCCTAATTTCACTATCTAAGCCAAGTAGGCCTAATTTTGGGTGAGGGGGTTTACATGCATACTATTGGACTTGATTATCTCTGTGTGCATCTTATTTCATTGTTATGGATGAGTTTAGATATATTACTTATGATTGGTTGTGGAATGTTGCTTTTATTTTACAGCTTATGTGCACTCTAAAGGGTCCATTAAATTGGAATGCCTATTGGAGCTATGTTGTTGGCCATTGCCACGTGCCTAGGACCCATGTATTTGTGACTGGGGCGTGACATAGTTTTTGTGGTGTCCCATGTAGGTCCAGTGGAGTGATGTCGTAGGCACCCAAAAATAAAAAACCTTATACTATTGGAAATGTAGTAGTGATAGTAAGGATCATTTCTACGGAGAGTAATTAGTTAATCTTTATGCTATTTGAAATATGATGGGAGAGAGTTTTAAATAAAAGCAAATTAAGAAGAGCTAAAAATAATTGAAGTATTAAAATCAATCAAAGGAACAAATGTTGGTCTCAGTCAACATCCACCATTATAATCTTAAAATTAATCATTCATACAAACATAAATTAACTCATACTTTGAATATTCACCGTTGAAAGTATTTTCTATCTCTTTTAGGCTTAGTTAGTTAGAAACAAGCAAACTAATTAGCTTTAATTACTAAATAACCCAAGAAAAGTGTTGAAGATTTAATTTAGTAATTTCTTAAAGAACCAAGAGATCGATTAAGCAAAACAACACAAGCACAAGCAGTTGTATTTAATTTTGTCAAAAGTTTTCCTCTGAAGATATAATAAAACAAAGCAGTTCATTAAATTTTGGTTTGTTCACAAATTAGAAAAATTAAACAATTACAGATTCGATATCTAATTTAGTAGTAGGTCGAAATGGATAATAGACTAGTAGGCCTCCTAGTAATTAAACAAAACAACAATGAAAGTAGGCATAGAAAAACATTCAATACTCAAAGTATAAATCAAACATATGAAAATAATTTGGATCTCACAAGTTTGTTTGATTCCAAGGCTTCCATTTCCTTTGGCCAACAAGACTTTTAGCTGCACATGTTCATGAAAACTTCAAAATAATGTTGGAGAAGAAGAAGAAGAAGAAGAAGAAGAAGAGTTGTGTGTTGTTTTTTTCTCCTCATGATTTCTACTAACTTTATACACTCTAAATTAGTTGTTTGAAGCCCACAATATCTTTCCACAAATCCTCTAAGAGTTACAATACCCCAAACAATAAAATAAAGTTATTGAACAAGTAGGAAAATAGTTAATTTAGCTCCAATTTTCGTGCATAACATAGTTGACTCAACTTCAAGCCTGATTTAGTCCATGATGCAGCAAGAATCTCGAAAAACTCAAAATAGAAAAAATATTGCTCTATCTCTTAGCTATCTGAATCAATTTGAATCATTTCAATTAGACATCAGATGAGGGAGTTATGACCATTTTCCTACAAGGTGTCAAAACTGTCTTGATTTGACAATTAGCTCTATTTTGCATTTAGTGACCTAAATTGCATCATAGATCAAAATATAAAAATAATGAGTATCTTTATACATAAAATAAGCATAAAAGAGTAAATATTAAGGGATAAAAATATGATATTTTGTGTTCTCATCAAATACTCCCACACTTAACCCTCGCTCGTCCTCGAGCAAAACTCTAATTTATTTTTCCAAAAAGAAATCAAGGTTGTAATGTCATAAATAAAGAATAATCAAGCTCTTCAAAACTCATAACATATCATGAAAATATATTCTTAAATAACTTCTAATTACTTAGTAAGCATTTTTACTTTGAGAATGGAGTAAACTAAATAGGTAGACCCTCACGAAAATAAACACTCAACTCCCATGTGTTTGAAAGTTATATTTCACTCAAATTTATTCCAAAAGAGATGATCTTCCATAAGCTTGCATATCTTCTCATTCTCCACCACTCGGATCATATGCATAACATAAATCATAAGAACTTTTCATGGATTGTAACATGGCTTAGGATTAAGGTGGGATATATTTGAGAATGGAACTCAAAAGCCATCAAAACTAGTGGAGTAAAAAAAGAATCAACTCAAGCTCAATATATAAGACATGTAAAATAAATCACTCCATTTAGCAATTTCTTCAATTTGTCTTTTGAAACATCTAAACTATGTAAAACAACTTCCAACATTTTCTTTCTTTCCCTTTTTTTTTGATTTTTTTCTCTTTTTTTCTCCTTCTCTTTCTTTAGAACAATAATGGAACTCAATAATTTGTGGATGAAAATATGTTCCATTTTATTTTATTTTTTGTTGTAGGCATACCCAAATTCAGACACCCCCAAACTTATTTCTTGCATACCCATATATATCATTAACGATAAATAATGCTCCATTAGCTTTGCGGCTTGGTAACTCCCACTGGGGACTCACCAAACCCTACTCAGTAATTTTTTCCATGTGTAAAGCTTATAATGTGGGTTCACAAAGATAAAACCAATATGGCTCAAAGGGGTTCAACAAAGAAAAAATTAATTATAAGGTAGGCTATTTGGCTTATGTAGCTTATAATAAAGAGGGCCTTAATCATGTTTATGCATGCATGTGTCAATGTGACCTCGAAAAAAATTAATGGAAGTTCTAGAGAAATAAATACATAGAAGAATATTCTCATGAAAGAATAATGAGACTGATGTGTCAGTCTAAGGCTCAAAATCTCACCGGCTTTTGTCTACTAAATTTAGTCACTACCATCCTCAAGAAAAATAACTAGACCAATTAATTCTAAGTTGAAAAGAGTACTTACTCAACCATGTTATGAACTTTTTAAATTTAGTTGACTCTTACTCATGACATACACAACCAAAATTCTTTGAAAACCAAAAAAAATAATATAAATATATTTTTTATTAAAAAAATTATTTTTTTTTGAAAAAATAAAAATAAAATTGCTTAAAATAAAATAAAGTAAATCTCCTCCCCCACAAGCTTTGTTTATTGTCGCGGATGTTTCCTCCTAATTCATCCATATTCTCTACTTTGAAACCTTCATAAAAAAGCTTGAGCCTTTGGCCATTTACCTTGAACACTTTGGAAATTGCTAAACTTTGAATTTCAACTGCACCATGATAAAAAAAATTAGTAACAATAAAAGGTCCAATCAACGAGAACGCAATTTATCCGAAAACAGACGAAGTCCTGACTGGTATAGAAGAAATTTTTGACCAACTTGAAACTCCTTTCTAGAGATCATCTTGTCATGAAAAGCCTTCTTCATCTCTTCGTAAATTCGAGCATTCTCATTGGCGTCATAGCGACTTTCTTCCAACTCTTGTCGTTGTACTTCCTATGTTCTCCATTTTTATATGTCTTCATATTGAAACTCTTAATAACCCAATAAGTCTTGTGTTCTAACTCAACAGGAAGATGGCATGGTTTTCCAAACACCAACAGGTAAGGTGACATACCGATAGGCATCTTGTATGCAGTTCTATACGCCCATAAAGCATCATCCAAGCGCAAACTCCAACCTTTTCTACTTGGATTGACCGTCTTCTCAATGATGGACTTGATCTCTCTATTTTACACTTTCGCTTGTCCACTAGTTTGTGGATAATAGGCAGTTGACACCTTGGGGGTCACATGGTACTTTTTCATCAACGTTTTCACGGTTCGATTGCAAAAGTTAGTGCCTCAATCACTTATTAAGGATTTTGGAATCCCAAACCTGGAGAATATGTTGGACTTGATAAAATCTAAAATAACTTTAGAATCACCAGTCCTTGTAGCTTTAGCTTCTACCCATTTTGATACCTAATCAACAGCAAGCAAAATATAAACATAACCAAAAGATACATGAAACGGTCCCATAAAATCGATGTCCTAAATATCAAAAATTTCACAAAATAGTATATAATTTTGTGGCATTTCATTCCTTTGAGATATATTATCTGTTTTTTGGCAATTATTGAATATTTTACAAAAATAATATGAATCACGAAATAAAGACGGCCAATAGAAAACAAATTTTAATACTTTTCTTGTCGTCCTCTTAGCTCCAAAATGTCCTCCACATGCATAAGAATAAAAAAAGGTGAGAATTAAATAATTTTATTTTCATGAATGCACCTTCTTATCACTTGATCTGTACAATGCTTCCACAAGTATGGTCCATACCATACATAGTATTTGGCATCACTTTTGATCTTATCTCTTTGAGCCTTTGACAACCCAGGAGGAAACATATTAGTAACCAAATAATTTATAATATTTGCATACCAAGGTAATGTCACACTTGAAGCAAATAATTGCTCGTTAGGGAACGTTTCCTGTAGAGGAAGTTTATCCTTCATATGGACTAAGTGACTTAAATGATCTGCAACACGATTTTATGTCCCTCTTTTGTCTTTGATCTCCAAATCAAATTCGCTTAAGAGAAGTATCCATCAAATTAACCTTGGTTTTGCCTCTTTCTTCGTCATCAAATAACAAAGAGCTGCATGATCAGAATAAATAATGACTTTAGTACCAAGAAAATAAGATAAAAAAATTCTAAAGCAAAAACAACAGCTAAAAGTTCTTTTTCAGTAGTAGAATAATTTCTCTGAGCATCATTGAAAGTTCTTGAAGCAGAATAAATGGCGTAAAATTCTCTTCCAATCATTTGACCCAAAATAGCACCTACTGCATAATTACTTTCGTCACACATTATCTCAAAAGGAACATTCCAATTAGGAGGATGGATAACTGGGGTAGAAGTCAATAGTTTCTTTAGTGTATCAAATGCCTTTTTACATGCCTCATCGAATTCAAAAGCCACATTCTTTTGTAGCAACTTGCAAAGGGGTAATGCTATTTTGGAGAAGTCTTTGATGAATCTTCGGTAAAAACCTGCATGTCCAAAAAACGAACAAACTTTCCGCATACTAGTGGGATAAGGTAAAGATTGAATAATATCAATTTTGGCTTTTATCTACCTCAATTCCCTTATATGAAATAATATGACTCAAAACTATACCATGTTCAACCATAAAATAACATTTTTCAGAGTTTAACACAAGATTAGTTTTTATGCATCTTTGAAGAACAAGTGTAAGGTTATGCAAGCATTTATCAAAAGAGTCTCCATAAACTATAAAATCATCCATAAATACTTCTATAATATGGTCAATATAGTCTGAAAATATGCTAACCTTACACCTTTGGAAAGTAGTTGGGGCATTGCAAAGACCGAATGGCATGCGATGATATATAAAAGTTCCAAATGGCCATGTTAAAGTTATCTTTTCTTGATCCTCTAGAGCAACTACAATTTGAAAATTACCTGAATAACCATCAAAATAATAATAATAAGAATGACCAGCTAACCTTTCAAGCATTTGATAAATAAAATGTAAAGGAAAGTGGTCCTTGCGGGTTCCAACATTTAATTTTCTATAATCTATACAAACCCTCCACCCATACTGGACACGAGTGGGAACTAACTCATCATTTTGATTCTTCACGATGGTTATCTCGGTCTTTTTAGGAACCACTTGCACCTGACTAACCCACTGGCTATTCGAAATAAGATAGATCACTCCAACTTCAAGAAACTTTAGGATCTTCTTTTTTACTACCTCCACCATGGGTGGGTTCAATCTTCTTTGTGGTTGACGGGAAGGTTTTGCTCCTTCCTCAAGTAAGATATGATGCATGCATATAGACGGGCTAATTTCTTTTATATCCACAATTGTCCAACCAATAGTCGTCCTATGCTCCTTAATTAAGGACCTGCACAAGCCTTTACTTCTTGTGGTACACTAAGTTTATTAGAGATGATCACTGATGTCACGTCCCAGTCCCAAAAATATATATGACTAGGACACGTGAGCATGCCAACCGTATGAATATGGCACTCCAATATATGGAAACCATAACACACGTACGCTGTATATGAATAATAATTCATCAGTGGTATAAATCCATCACAAGTTACATGGTATAATCTAGATCTCATCCATAAAATCAATATAATTAAATGACCAGTAGCAATGAAACTAGGTCTCTATGAAAAGTATCTAAAGATGACAGTCAGATGAAAACAAATCTACTACCGAACTAGAATATGGAATAAACAAGATAAATATAATATAAGTACCATATCTAACAATACCATATCTAACAATCATGTGGCTCGAAGAGAAGACCTTTCGCAATATAAGTAACCAGTCTGGATCTGCGCTCCTACAAATACTCATGAAATAATACACCTGGAAAGGGCCAGGTCCTCAGAGGGACATAACAAGATACATAAAAGTATGCCATAAAGTAAATATTGTAAAAACTCCAGGGTGACCTAACCATCTAAGTGAAATGCAACTTGAGGACAACTTGAGTGCATGGAAAGTGTAGGCTAGACATATGCAGACGTAATTCACCAATCGTGACAACTGGCTAGTATATGCCACATATGCCCCCATACCTGGGCACTGTAATATAATAACGTCCATACTGTTTCGAAGAACGGGGAATCTGCATAGTATAAGGTCCATACCGCTCCGAAGAACGGGGAATCTGAATAATATAACGTCTATACCGCTCCGAAGAACGGGGAATCTGCAAGTATATAACGTCCATACTGCTCCGTCGAACGGGGAATCTGAATAAAGGAAGTGGGTGTCCCATACGCCTATTAGTAGTCCTCCTCGCCCAATGATCTAAGCATGGTGTATCCGCAACTCGCTTCAGCTACTACGCCGAGGCGTCGTAACTCTGGCTCATAGTCTATCCTTAGAATAATAGCCCAATCCTTACAACCAAACAAGGACAAGGATTGGACTGTCGTACCACGATAGTCGACGCTCTGCCTACTAATAACTGCTAAGCCTTCTATCATGCATCACTATTAGCAGTTATACCCTATCCGTTGCATGCCTACACGTATAGGTGGCCAACCACATATGCAGGACCGTGCCCTACATGAGACTCACAACACGTGTAAGATATATGTCAAGGCCTGGGAGTCATACCAATAACTCCACAACTTTAGGTGGGTCTACTAGACACTAGGTTAGACACAAGTCCTAACGTCAACGCATTCGTTGACTGCACCCGAGTCTCTCTCGGATGCGCACAGTTATAATAGCTAAAATAATAAACAGGCAGCTAAATAATAACTAAGATTTAACAGTACAACAAAGGCAAGGTATACTTGCCTGGCAAGGAAGCTGCGTAGTACCCATAACCAGCTCCAGAAGTCGCACAGGTAAATCCAATAGATCTTCGAGGTCAGCATGCACAGGTACGGGAATCGGGGTGACTGTTATGGGTTGTCGGGCAAGGGTGACGGTTCCATGATGATGACGCTGAGATGATTGGATTATGTTTAAGGTGATGATTTGGTCAATGATGGTGTTTATGTTAATGATGGGGGTTCATAACGGTAATGATGATTACAATGGTGATGATGATAGAATGATGAGGGGATTAATGATAATGGTGGTGACGTGGATGATGACTGGGATGATGGTGATGCTCATGGAGAAGATGATGATGATGATCATGATGGGGTTTACATGATGGTGAAGACGAGGATGATGATGTGGATGATGGTAATGAGGATGATGATGATAATGACGACAGGTTGATGGTGACGACGATGATGACGATGATAAGGAGGTGATGATGACGGCTGACTACGATGATGGTGGTGATAACGATGATACGACGATGACGAGGAGGGCGACGGGGGTGAACGATGGTGAAAAGGTGTTAATAAAATGATGGTGGTGGTGTAAATATGATGATGATGGTGATGGCGTTTACTTTTGATGGTGCTGGGGTTGATACTCCGGCCACTGGGGAGGGAGGTCCGGCAATGGGGAGGAGGAGGACAGGAAGGAGCTCGGGAAGGGGAACAGGGAAGCTCCGACCAGGTGGAAGGGGAGACTGGCCGGGGGCTGTTGGTAGGGGATGGATGAGAAGGAGTGGTGGTGGTGAAGGGTGGCTATGGCAGCGGGTTGTAGTCGGAGGAAGGTCGTCGAGAGTGTGGTGGTGGTGCGTGGACAGCAGGGAAGGAGGAGGTGGTCGAGATTTGCAGAGGCGGAGGAAAGAAAGGTGAGGACAATGGCAATGGTGATGGTGATGGGGAGTTCGGCGAGTTCGAGGAGAGGCGGGGAGCTTCGGGCATCGTTCAAGCGAGGGGAGTTCAGCGATGGGGCTCGGCTCAGTCGAGTCAGGCGGAGGGAAGAAAGGAGGAAAGGGAGGCGAGGTCGACGAGATAACAATGGTGGTGGTGGTGTTGGTTCGTGCAACAGGGTGGGGAGGTGCAGGCCGGAAATGAAGGCCGCGGGTCGAGGCTCGTCGAGGTGGACTCGGGGCGCTATTGTTTCCAGCGAGGGCATCGACGATGACGGAGCTCGGGAGATGGCCGGTCGAAACGTCGTAGAGGAATGCAGGGTGGTGACTGTGCTTGCACAGAGGTGGTTGCTCCGTCGAGGTCGGGGCGACTCCGGCCGGCGGGAGGACAGGGAAGAGGGAGAAGAAGAAGATGAATGGGAGGAGGGCCATGGTGATGGTGATGGCGAGTCCGGCGAGTGGCAAAAGGTAGAGGAGGAAGGAGAAGAGTGTAGGGGGAAGGTGGTTCGGGTCGGGTCCGGCGGCTGGGGCAACTCCGGCCGGCGGTTGGCAGCGGAGGTCATGCACAGGAGATGGGGAGGGGGTGAATAAACAGTATTCGGCTGGTTGAAAATAGGTTTAGGTGATTTTGGGAAAAATAAGGAACATGTGATATATTTATATGTAAAAATTTTGGTTTGGGTTGACCTAGACAAGTTTGACCTAAGTCAACACCTCTAGGGTTGGGCCTTGGGCTTGCCATGGGGGTGTTGGGAGGGCTAGAATTTTGCATTAATTAAATGCAAGGATAGGTTTAATATACGGGGGCGATGTGCGCGCGTTGCACATCCCGAAAAAATTTACAGAAAGATCCATATGAAGGAAAAATTGGGTTTCTTCACGTATTGTCCAATAGTGGGGACACCTCAATACATTTTTGCATAAAAGTCCCCAACAATTGGAAAAATTGCACAAAGAAAGAAATTGGATTTAATTTATTAAATTGAATGCGCACGATGTTCTGGAATTAATTAGGAGTACATGGGATTAAAATTAGGTGGAACCCAAGTGTCAGGGACGTAGAGGGTACAGTAAAGAATATTAATAAAATTTGGGTTATATAAAACGGTCAAGATTGTGTCTCCAATTTCGATTGGAATGCACAAGGGTACAGAGTCGTATTTATTTAGAATTATAATAATAACGTCCGTGACGTTTATTGTGCGACTAAAATGTAGCACAAGAAAGCATAATTGTAAGTTACACAAAGGTCAGAATAGTAGACGGACATGTCTAGGATGAGGTGGTAAAATTTGTAGAAAGGCAATGGCTAGTGAGGTGCTCCAATTATCAAAGCAACGGTAAGGTGCGCTAAGCGATATAAAATATCGCATAATTAAATAATTGATGTGTTCTAATTTTAATTGGGTTCAAACTAGCCCTAGTTTCACTATCTAAGCCAAGTAGGCCTAATTTTGAGTGAGGGGGTTTACAATCTACCCAACTTAAAATAATTTTGTCCTCAAAATTAAAATAAGGCGTAATTTGGTTTAAATCCTTCACATGTATACGTCAAGCAAGTCAATCGTGATCTCTTCTAAAAATTTAAAATTTATCCAAATCCATCGCGATCACTTTTTAAATTAGATTAACCATTGATTCAGATCAACTTCAACACATTACACTATCTTCTCGATTTTCAAATTAAATAATCCACATCCAAATCTAATTCAAATATATATGACATCCCACCTCAAAATTTTATATTGCATTCTCCAATTATCATAATCTTCTCTAGAAAACAATTATACTCAAATATTATTTCTGTTTTCAACTTATGAATTCCGTACTCTTCAGAATTTAAATTCAATTTATATCCTCAATAGTTTAAATAGGTAATCCTGCAATCAAAAATTTCTTTTAATTTAATCCTCAAATTTGAAATTTATCCGTCCATGTCCATGTATAGCGTTCTATTTATTTTCCTTGAGGTTTAAATCGTTGATTCAACCCCCAATTCTTAAAATTCAAATCATGTGCTAAAAATTAAAATTTATTGATCCTCATCCTCTTACTTATTCGTCCGAAATTCTAAAAATTAAAATGACATAAACCTTTCAATCAAATTTTGTTCGATCACAATCTAAAGAAATTTCTCTCAAGCTGATAATGCAACTGCTACACAACTTAGAATTTACCCATCTATCACATAAGGCTCTTACATTTAAGAAATCTCATTCCTCAAATTTACTTAATCCTGTTACTCAATCCTCAAAAAATTTAACACCAAATATATTATACGTGATATGCCCTTGGTTACAAAATAATCATCAAACAATGTAATTGGCCTATAGGGTATATCTAATACTATCTGTGTATCAACTTATGCTAGGCCAACTTATGCTAGGCACAAAGTTTCGTCTTTCCGAAATAAGGGAAGACGAAAAACAATAATAAAGAGTTCAAGGG
Source organism: Iris macrosiphon (assembly GCA_036927795.1). Lineage (NCBI taxonomy): Eukaryota > Viridiplantae > Streptophyta > Magnoliopsida > Asparagales > Iridaceae > Iris > Iris macrosiphon. The sequence goes on from JAYESA010000016.1 coordinate 72,389,466, forward strand.
GGAGGTAATAGAATAGAAGTATGGGGATCAAGGCGTTTAAAGAATTCAATGGGAATTGTCAAGGCAGTTGTGGATTGAAATCCTATTTTTGGTAATTCCTATTCACATGCTCGCATCAGTACAGTTATGTAATGGATACGATATGCTCAGACATATCTAGAGGACAAGTACATTCGTCTACTAATCACTATATATCTCAATCCACGTAAAATAATTATGCGAAGGGCAAACCAAGCGCACTATGGTTGATCAGACCGTAGTACACTGATTCTGAAATATATTAGTGTACGCGTCCAATAATACATATGTCGTGAACAAGCTTGATAAAAGAATGAGCTTGCAAAACTAGGCTGTAACAGCAGCATAAGTCGAGGTAGTACAAAAAATATAAGTACACTAGATTATGATAAAAGGAGGTACAAAAAATAATTTAAGTTCACAAAACCAAACAAGATACAAAATTAAGACTCTACAATCTCTCTAGTTGTCATACTACTCCTTATCTAAGTCGCTAGTCGACCAAATATGGTTATAGACTTTTAATTTCTACAGTCTAAATAAACACTATCTTCTTATGTAAGTCTAAAGTTGTGTCATCCTATTATACTTCATCAATGGGTCAATAGGGCTATATGGTACTATGTTGTGAGGCATACTACCCAACTAATTTTTTTTTAACTAATGTTGTGATAGTCTTAAGGGGATCCTGCAAAATAATAAGGTATAACTCTTATTGGGGTATATACGGAACAGAAAAACTTGGTACTTATTAGGGTCTCCTGTTGTATTATATCGGTAATGGTCACCTTAAGTTTTAATCATAGTGTTCATAGAATACAGGTGTCAATAATATGAATGGAGAAGTTACAAGTCTTCAAGGGGAAAGAGGATATAATCTATATTGAGGTGGGGTATATGTTACGTGATTTAAAACTAAGAATAATCAGATCACAATCTAAAGGAACAACTCAACTATCAATTTCTAACCACCAAGCACAAAATTCAAATTTCAAGAGCAACAACTATAATCCCAGCAAACTATATGTCATAACATAGAATAAAGTCACTTGGCCTTCGATCATAAGGGTTATGCGGCACGAGTTGAAAGATGAAGAAGGAAGAACACAATTTAGTCATCGCATAAATGTAGCGAGCGCTAATGTTTACAGGGGAACAAGATATGCAATTAAAATAGAGGGACTTAAGATAATATCATGGTTTCCTAAGGGGAAGGTGGCGAGCAAATCTTCGTGTTTGAGGTATGATCAAGGGGAATGTCATACTCGTTGCTCTGGGCTTTCTGAGGTACTGTCTACTAATATCAAGACAAGGATCTATATCCTAACACTATCTCACTATGCAAATTAGGTTCAGTCCCTACATTCGATCTTGGATTTCTATTGGTTCCTCAATACTAGGGTCAAACATTTGGGTCAAATCTCTAACTAGCTCTAGTAGTGCCTATACTACTCTTAAGTCATTTATGTCAAGGAATAATGGTAAGCCATTCTTTAGATAAGGATGCTAGGGTTTGCCTAAATATTCTAAACTTAGTGATGTGTCAGGGTTCTAGTTACTCTTAATAGGAAGGTTACCCTACTTATTATCTAACAACATGGACTTCTATATTCTAGGAAGAGGCTATACTCTAGGAACTATTAGGAAAGTACATGAATCAAGCAGGATGCAGTTATTCAAATATAATGGATTGGAAGGAGGATGAGTCATAGTCAGTTGTGGATGAGATCCTATACTCTAATCCTAGGTGCAGGCTTGCTCGGTACAGTAACGTAACCGAGACAATATGCTCTTGACATGCATGGGCCACCACTAAAAACTTGTCACGCCCTAGTCCCAAAAATACATAGGACTAGGACACGTGAACATGCCAGCCATATTAATATGGCACTTCAATACATGGAAACCATAACACACGTACGCTGTATATGAATAACAATTCATCAGTGGTATAAATCCATCAAAATTCACATGGTATAATCTAGATCTCATCCATAAACTTAATATAATTAAATGGCCAATAGCAATAAAACTAGGTCTCTATGAAAAGTATCTAAAGATGACAGTAGGATGGAAAAAAATCTACTGCTAAACTAGAATATGGAATAAACAAGATAAATACAATATAAGTACCATATATAACAATCACGTGGCTCGAAGAGAAGACCTTTCGCAATATAAGTAGCCAGTCCGGATCTGCGCTCCTGCAAATACTCATGAACAATACACCTGGAAAGGGCCAGGTCCTCAGAGGGACATAACAAGATACATAAAAGCATGCCATAAAGTAAATACTATAAAAACTCCAGGTTGACCTAACCATCTAAGTGAAATGCAACTTGAGGACAACTTGAGTGTATGGAAAGTGTAGGCTAGACATATGCTGACGTAATTCACCAATCGTGACAACTGGCTAGTATATGCCACAAATGCCCCCATACCTGGACATTGTAATATAATAACGTCCATACCGTTCTGAAGAACGGGGAATCTACATAGTACAACGTCCATACAGCTCCGAAGAACGGGGAATCTGAATAATATAACGTCCATACCGCTCCGAAGAACGGGAAATCTGCAAGTATATAACGTCTATACCGCTCCGTCGAACGGGGAATCTGAATAAAGGAAGTGGGTGTCCCATACGCCTACTAGTAGTCCTCCTCGCCCAATGATCTAAGCATGGTGTATCCGCAACACGCTTCAGCTACTACACCGAGACGTGCACAGTTATAATAGCTAAAATAATAAACAGGCAGCTAAATAATAATTAAGATTTAATAGTACAACAAAGGCAAGATATACTTGCCTGGCAAGGAAGCTGCGTAGTACCCATAACCAGCTTCGGAAGTCGCGCAGGTAAATCCAACAGATCTTTGGGGTCAGCGTACACAGGTACGGGAATTGGGGTGACTGCTGCGGGTTGTCGGGCAAGGGTGACTCTTCCATGATAACGACGCTGAGATGATTGGATTATGGTTAAGGTGATGATTTGGTCAATGATGGTATTTATGTTGATGATGGGGGTTCATAACAGTAATTATGATTACAATGATGATGATGATAGAATGATGAGGGGATTTATGATAATGGTGGTGACGTGGATGATGACTGGGATGATGGTGATGCTCATGGTGAAGATGATGATAATGATCATGATGGGGTTTACATGATGGTGAAGATGAGGATGATAATATGGACGATGGTAATGACGAGGATGATGATAATGACGACAGGTTGATGGTGACGACGATGATGACGATGATAAGGAGGTGATGATAACGGTTGACTACGATGATGGTGGTGATGACGATGATACGATGATGACGAGGAGGGCGACGAGGGTGAACGATGGTGAAGAGGTATTAATAAAATGATGGTGGTGGTGTAAATATGATGATGATGGTGGTGGTGTAAATATGATGATGATGGTGATGGAGTTTACTTTTGATGGTGGTGGGGTTGATACTCCGGCCAGTGGGGAAGGGAGGTTCGGCAATGGGGAGGAGGAGGACAGGGAGGAGCTCTGGAAAGGGAACAGGGAAGCTCCGGCCAGGTGGAAGGGGAGACTGGCCGGGGGCTGTTGGTAAGGAATAAATGAGAAGGAGTGGTGGTGGTGAAGGGTGGCTTTGGCAGCGGGTTGCAATCGGAGGGAGGTCGTCGAGAGGGTGGTGGTGGTGCGTGGACAGCAGGAAAGGAGGAGGTGGTCGAGATTTGCAGAGGCAGAGGGGAAAAAGGTGAGGGCAATGGCAATGGTGATGGTGATGGGGAGTCCGGTGAGTTTGAGGAGAGGCGGGGAGCTCCGGGCATCTTTCAGGCGAGGGGAGTTCAGCGATGGGGCTCGGCTCAGTCGAGTCAGGCGGAGGGAAGAAAGGAGGACGGGGAGGCAAGGTCGACGAGATGGCAATGGTGGTGGTGGTGTTGGTTCATGCAACAGGGTAGGGAGGTGCAGGCCGAAAACGATGGCCGCGGGTCGAGGCTCGTCGAGGTGGACTCGGGGCGCTGCTGTTTCCAGCGAGGGCGTCGACGATAACGGAGCTCGGAAGATGGCCGGTCGGAACGTCGTGGAGGAATGCAAGCTAGTGACTGTGCTTGCATGGAGGTGGTTGCTCCATCGAGGTCAGGGTCAACTCCGGCCGGCGGGAGGACAGGGAAGAGGGGGAAGAAGAAGATGAATGGGAGGAGGGACATGGTGATGGTGATGGCGAGTCCGGCGAGGGGCAAAAGGGAAAGGAGGAATGAGAAGAGTGTAGGAAGAAGGTGGTTCGGGTCGGGTCCGGCGGCTGGTGCAACTCCGGCCGGCGGTTGGCAGCGGTGGTCGTGCACAGGAGATGGGGAGGGGGTGAATGAACAATATTCGGCTAAGTAAAAATAGGTTTAGGTGATTTTGGGAAAAATAAGGAACATGTGATATATTTATATGTAAAAATTTTGGTTTGGGTTGACCTAGACAAGTTTGACCTAGGTCAACACCTCTAGGGTTGGGCCATGGGCTTGCCATGGGGGTGTTGGGAGGGCTAGAATTTTGCATTAATTAAATGCAAGGATAGGTTTAATATACGGGGGCGATGTGCGCGCGTTGCACATCCCAAAAATTATGGGAAAAATTTATGTGAAGGAAAAAATTGGGTTTCTTCGTGTATTATCTAATGGTGGGGACACCTCAATGCGTTTTTGCATGAAAGCCCCCAATAATTGGAAAATTACACAAAGACATAAATTGGATTTAAATTAATTAAAATTACCGCACACGGTGTTCTGGATTTAATTAGGAGTACATGGGAATAAAATTTGGTGGGACACAAGTGGCAGGGACGTAGAGGGTACAATATAGAATATTAATAAAATTCGGGTTGTATAAAACGGTCAAGATTGTGTCTCTAATTTTGATTGGAATGCACAAGGGTACAGAGTCGTATTTATTTAGAATTATAATAATAATATCCACGATATTTATTGTGCGACTAAAATGTAGCACAATAAAGCATAATTATAAGTTACACAAAGGTTAGAATAGTAGGCGGGCATGTCTAGGATGAGGTGGTGAAATTTGTAGAAAGGCAATTGCTAGTGAGGTGCTCCAATTATCAAAGCAACGGTAAGGTGCGCTAAGCGATATAAAATATCGTATAATTAAATAATTGTTTTGTTCTAATTCTAATTGGGTTCAAACTAACCCTAGTTTCACTATCTAAGCCAAGTAGGCCTAATTTTGGGTGAGGGAATTTACAACTGGTAATGTTCCTTTCTTTCCAAGGAACACATACTTGAGGTGACTAGGGAGATGCTTCAAGTCTAGAATAGGGGCCTGCAAAATAGAGGGTAAAGGCCTCTTCTTAGAAATTGGTAATAAAATATAAAAAATATTACCTAACCGTTGTATTTTTGAAAAATCATTCAATGCTGCAACAGTTTTTTGCAAATTAGAATTCAAAGCTAAACCCTTATGCCCTTTTTCAAGATGCTCACTAATGGCCACTTCTAATCCATCTTTGCCAATATGTTCAAAAATATCATGTGCTAAAGAATCAACCACATTAATTAAATAAACAGTATTATTATCATCAGAATATTTTATGGCATCATAAATATTAAATTTAATAATTTTACCATCAAATTCCAAAGTAAGTGTGCCACTATCAATATCTATCTTAGTCTTAGATGTCTTTAAAAATGGTCTTCCTAACAAAATAGGAGCAGTTTGATCGCCATTTTCCATATCACGCACATAAAAATTAGCAGAAAAAACTAAATTATCAATTTGCACAAACTAAATTATCAATTTGTACAAGTACATCCTTAACTACTCCCTTAGGATAGGCATTAGATCTATCAGCCAATTGAATTACAACACCAGATTTATTCAGAGGTCCAAGATTTAAAGATTCATATATAGAATATGGGATGACATTGATAGAAGCTCCTAAGTCTAACATGGCTTTCTCATATTTATTGTTACCTATCTTACAAGGGATAGTAAACATTCTAGGACCTTTGTATTTCGTAGGGAGTTTTAGTTGAATTACTACAAAAATACTCTCCCCTGCTTTTACCTTTTTATATCCTTTAAGCTTTTGTTTCATCTTTATTGTACAATTCTTTTAAAATTTTAGCATAACGAGGTTCTTGTTTGATAGCATGAAAAAGTAGAATATTTACCTCACATTTATGAAAAGTCTTATATAACTCATTATTCTGTTCAATTTTTCTAGATTCTGCTAAAGCTTAAGGAAAATGAGGTACTGTCTTATAATAAAAAAAGGGGTAGAAACTTATAATTGGTACTTCATCATCATTGGGGAAGTTTGTGTCTGCCACAGTATATTTCTCTTATTCTTGTTTTGACGTTGCATGTTCTTCTTTTACTAGAATGTCAACCTCTTTACCACTTCTCAAAACGATTACACTTGCATTTTCTTTTGTTGTTTGAGATGGTAATTTTTCTTAACTTTGTGCCTCTAGCTTATTAATTATTGTAGCTATTTGGCTTATTTGATGTCCAAGCTTTTAATACTGGCCCTTATCTCCTGTTAAAATTATAAAGTATTAGTGGCAAGAGACTTAACAATCTCTTCTAAAGATATACCAGAGCTAGAAGTTTGGCTTGGTTATTGTTTAGGATATGGCTGCTTGTACTGTTTGTAACTTAGGCGATTTTGATTGATAGGCTAATTTGTTTGTGGATTTCTATAGTTGAAATTGGGATGATCTCTCCATCCTAGATTGTTCGTGTTTGAATATGGACCATACTTCCTTTGCAGTTATCCAGGAAGGTATTTTAGAAGATAGATTTGAGATCATGTTACCACTACGTAAAAGTGAAGAAGAAAGATATAGCGAAGACAGCTTTTCGGACTCGGTATGGCCAGTTTGAGTTTATGGTGATGTCATTTGGGTTGACTAATGCCCTGATGGTATTCATGAACCTGATGAACAAGTTATACTACCAGTACCTTGACAAGTTTATGTTGGTGTTCATTGATGATATTCTGGTGTATTCGAAGATACCAGAGGAGCATGATGAGTATCTGAGGATACTTTTGGAGACTCTCCAGGAAGAAGAAACTTTATGGGAAGCTCTCGAAGTGTGATTTCTTCCTTGATAAGGTTGAATTCCTTGGTTATGTGATGACGGGTGACAGAATCTCAGTTAACCTAAAGAAGATCGTAGCAGTGGAGTCGTGGACTACTCCAAGTTCAGTAGTAGAGATCTAGAGTTTTCTGGGGCTGGCAGGTTACAACAGGAGATTTATACAGGACTTTTCTAGGATTGCAGAGCCAATGACTATGCTGACAATGAAGGATGTGGAGTTTGTCTAGACAGAGGATTTTCAGGCCGCTTTTGATGAACTAAAAAAGATATTGATGATAGCTCCAGTGTTGACGTTGCCATCAGGCATAGGTGGATTCACTATCTATAGTGATGCTTTAAGGAAGGGTTTGGGTCACGTTCTTCAGTAGCAAGGGAAGGTAATTATCTATGCTTTCAGAAAATTATGTCCTCATGAAAAGAATTATCTGACCCTCAATTTGGAGTTGGAAGCGGTCATTTTTGCTCTAAATTGTGAAAACACTATCTGTATGGAGAGCGTGTGGATATCTTCATAGACCACAAGAGCTTGAGGTATATGTTTACACAGAAACAGATGAACATGAGGCAGAGATGGTAGTTGGAGCTGATAAAGGACTTCGAAATATTATTGCAGTACCATCCAGGGAAGGCGAACGTAGTCACCGATGCCTTGATTAGGTATCTGGTGGCTATGTACTTGACGATAGAAAGACACTTGTTGGCCGATCTTAAGAGCTTGGGAATTAAGATGCTAGTTCCTGGTATCAAGATATAGATATGGGGATTGGAGATATAGTCTGAGCTGATGGATAGGATCAGGGCCACGCAGTATGATGATGAGATGCTAAGGAACATCAGGGCACAGGTTCAGATAGAATTATCGGAGGATTTCACTATTGCTAATGAGGGATCGTTGAGGCATGATACTAGGATATGTGTGTCGAGTGGGGAGTTGTACGAGGAGGTTCTGCAGGAGGTACATCACTCTCAGTACTCGATGCATCCAGGTGCCAACAAGATGTATCGAGACTTGAGGGAGCACGTATGGTGGTATGGTATGAAGCAGAAGGTGGCGAGTTTCGTATCCAAGTGTTTAGTGTGCCAGTAGCTAAAGGCAAATAGGTAGAGGCCTGGTGGATTTCTTAAGCCTTTACCCATTCCAAAGTGGAAGGGAGCATGTGACTATGGATTTTGTTTTGGGGCTTCCGCATTCTCCAGAAGGAAAAGACGTAATTTGGGTCATCATAGATAGGTTGACTAAATCGGCCCATTTCTTACCATTCAAAGCGGGTACATCTATGGAGAAGCTAACAGAGATATATGTGTGACAGATTATCAGATTGTAAGGAGTTCCTATGAGCATCGTCTTATATTGGGATAGTCGTTTCACTTCTCACTTTTGGAGGAGTTTGCAGGCTAGCTTGGCACTCAGCTAAAGTTTAGTTTTGCATACCACCCCCAGAAAGACGTATAGTCTGAGAGGACTATTCCGACTCTCGAGGATATACTTCACACATGTCTTTTGGATCTCGGAGGTTCTTAGGAGGATCATCTGCACCTGGTAGAGTTTGCTTAAAACAACAGTTACCAGGCCAGTATTGAGATGTCACTATTTTAGACTTTATATGGACGGAGATGTCGTACGCCTTTATCTTGGGATGATGTTGGTGAGAGAGCCTTACTGGGATCAGAGATGGTCATGGATGTATCTGAGAAGGTAAAGCTTATTAGAGATAGATTTCGGGTGGTGCAGGACAGACATCGACATTGGCCAGACAGCCACCGGAGATCTTTGGAGTTTGAGGTATAAATTTTATTTGTGATTGCGTGTTAAGACTTTATTTTGTTCCAGGTTAGCCATCTGGTGTTCTAGCGGATTTCTTCGACACGGGACATGATTCGCTTTAGTAGAGGAGGGAAGCTTAGTCCATGGTACATCGGACCTTTCGGTATTCTAGTAAGGGTCGATACAGTGGACTAAAGACTAGACTTGCCGCCTGTACTAGGGGGAGTATATGACGTGTTCTATCTGTCACACCTGAGATGGTACGTGGCAGATCCTAGTCACGTACTAGATCACTCGAAGGCCGAGGTTGGTCCGACTCTCAGCTACCCAGTGCAGCCAGTGGAGATTCCAGATCGCAGGAAGAAAGTGCTACAAAACCAGACGATTCCTTTGGTTCGTGTCTCGTGGAGACATCACTCTCCGGGTGAGTCAACCTGGGAGAGGGAGGATGAATATGCAAATAATATCCTTATCTCTTCGAGCCTTGAGGTATTATTCTTCTTGTTTTGTTGTGTTCTATTGCTAGTTTAGTCTTTAATTTTGAGGACAAAATTATTTTTAAGGAGGGTAGACTTGTCACTACCTTATTTCTAGTATAGGGATATTTTGTCATTTGGTAATATTTATATATATTATGTTATATTTATATATAATATATATATATATATATATATATATATATATATGTATATATTCTAACTAATAATATTATTGGTTAGTGGACTAGACTAGTCATGACCATAAACTCAACACTTAGACTAGTCACATTAGCCTAGAATTTACCTTTCATTAATTAGAAGTTAGTTAAATACCTCATTAGGGATAGAAACTTCTCTATAATTAGTTAGTTATCATGATAACCCAATAGGGGCATTATGAACTTTTTGGCATGAACTAAAACCCTAATCATGGTCGGTTCTAATTTAAGGGGGAGAGACTCTCTCTCTCTTCACATTCTTCATTCTAAATATTTCCTAATTTAGTTCTTCCCCAAATACATTTATTAATCCACCAAATTTCATCAAATTAATCACAATCCCTCTCATTTCCATCATCTAAGAGGCCTAGAAGCTTGGATTGCAAAAAATATTCGAGAAGAAAAAATTTGGCTAGGAACTCGTGTCCAAATCGTGTCCATTTGGGAATTCATCTTCCAATAGGTAAATTATGAAATATCTTTCTCTAATTAGTTACATTTAGTATTTTGGAACATTTAGAATATTCTCATGCATTAGGGATACCCATAGGGAGGAGTTTGAACTCTTTTTGACCATATTTGTGATTTTTATATTGAGTTAGGTGTCCATTTTGGGAGAAATCTAAAAATAGGACACCAAGTATTTGTCATTAGATTTGTTAGACCTAATTATAGTTATATTGGTCATATGGGGGTAGATACATGTCAATAATTGGATATGGGTAGGCCGTATCATGATACGGTATGATACGGGCTCTAATTTTGGGGTTTTATGCTTATGAGTATATTTTCTCTATAATGTCCATTGTAACAAATTATATTAGATATATATAGTTATATTTGATATGTATATTCATTATTAGTAGAGTATTTGGGGTTTTGGGCATGAGATTGATAGTGTATTATGATACTATAGAAAGTATCTTGATTTGTGCACTCAAGGCGCTTAATGAATTGACTAATATTAGAATATACCTATTTAGATGCTATAATCATATGACATTATATACATATACATATATAAATGTATATATACTAGTGTACATATATTATCTAATGAGTGAGTGTGTTTCTGCACATGCAAGTGTTGTGAGAGAGTGTCGGTTTCTTAGTGCACTTGTGCATACAAAGGGTACTCATTTTGTGAAGTGCAATGAGGTTGCAATAGGTATTAGAGGGATATTAGTTGGTAGTATCATGAAGGTTGATACAAGCTTGTGTGGACCGACGGGTGTGTAGAGGCAGCAGGGGGTTATCCTAAACTGAGTTTAGGTGTTGGTGTGCCTACACGGCACAGTTAGACGAGTTGCACAACTGTGCATTGCTCGAGCACATCTGCCCAGAGGAAGAGCATCACTTGTGTGCAGTGCACATTGTTTGCAGACAACATAAGTTATGACTGCAGTGATTGCAAACTTGGTGTCAAGTATTGAGTGTAGGTATGATACTCAATGTATTATGATTGTGAGGTAAGTAAGTGAGTGTCAGGTTGCTAGCTAGGGTGTATCAGTATTGCTAGAAAAAAATAGTACACATAAAAGATTTGAGATATAGTAGGTAATTAGAGGGGGAGAGGATAGCAGTATAAATTGCAGTAAACAACTACAGTAGAGTGTCAGTCCATGGGATCAACATCACCATCAAGTATTTTGAACACTGGTAGCAGCAGCAACTAGGGGACACTGGCATAGCAACAGCTACTTGCTGTTGTCTATAAGAGCAGCAACAGATCAGTGTTAGATGGGGAAACTCGGGTGTACAAGATTGGAGATGTATGGTTGTTTGGTGTTAGTTGATATACCAATACTGCAGTGCATCAGTTGCCCGCAGTAGAGTCTACAGGTGGTATTAGGTTCGAGGGAGATATCTGCAATCCACATGTGTGGTTTACTACAGAATTAGAGATTCAGTGAGTGCTAAGGACACTCGAGAGTTCCAAGTGACTAGTGAAGGGCTCGGGCAAGTGTAATCCGTGTATATGTACACTGGTGGGGGAAACCAAGTAGCTTTTGATATGATCTGTAGTGTCAGGCATGGGGATGGGATTGATACGAAGGAGTATGGCAGGAAAGTAGTTAGAATTATATTGTTGTATCAGAAGAATGATCCTGCAAGCCTGGGCTTGTAGAGTAGCAGTAGCTTGCTGCTAGTACTACAAGTTTAGATGTTGAGTTAATGTTAAGTAGGAAATAGATGCATCCTAGTATGACTCCTCAGAGTGAGGTATTGGAAGTGTAAGATACTGAATGTATCCAATTCAGGGTGCAGGTGTAAGAATAGGAGTATGTGAGTTTTCTATAACAGATATTGGTGCAATGGTGGGTGGAGTGATTGAAATGAGTATTAGTGCTAGGGTCAATGTGTAAGAAGATAGGTATTGGTATTAGTCTTGAATCAAGTTCAGATATGGGTATTGTGATACTAGTAGTTTGAAGGTATTGATTATATGAATGACTATATATATTATGTGATCCGTACTACCATATTATCGAGTATTAACTCAAATACCTAGGGATAAGCTAACACTAGTTGCATTAGCTAGTATAGTCTCACATTAGCTAGGCATTAACTATTATGGACTAATATGTCCTAGCAATAACTAGAAAACCTAGCAAAGCAAGGTAACGACCTAGTTAACCTTGTGTAGACCTAGAAATGGCCTAAAAACATCATCCTTGCTAGTTATTTATGATTATCATTTCTTTTCACCAATTAACGCTAATATTTTATATTTAAGTCTTGTGACTTCATTTTGGATCCCGATCCTTATTCGTTGCTTAGGACCACAGGCAAATACATTCTCTGATAGTTATTATTATTTTTGATGATTACTATGATTCTAGTTTGTAGTGTTATACTTGATTTTCGATACAGTGGATGTACGGGCTAGTATCATAGATACCTGCCATAAGGAGTCATGATTGGTTCCAGCGAACTAGCCGAGGATGGGAAAATATTAGCAAGTTATGTAATCATACCCCACATTACATGCATCATAACTCACACCATATCTCACCTAGGGTGTAGCCTGACCATATTACACGCCTCATAGCCTATTATATATTATTAACCTGACTCTTGCTTGCATCATAGCTAACCATATGGTTAGCCTGACCTCACATATATTATAGCCAATCATATATAATAAGCCTGATCTAGTCCTAAGCCGATAATATAGCAAACTAATATTTCAAGACACTTAGCCACTATTTCTATTTCCAGTTCATACATTTCTAGTATTCAAATCTATCTTTTTTTTACTGCTTACTTTTACCAGTATACTCAGTACTAATTATTTCTCTATGATATGATGATTGTCTCTCTAGTTTTCTTTACATTCCACTATTTTATTCCATCATGTATATCCCTTACTCGCTGCTTTATAGTCTTTATAAAATTAATTGGAACTGCTGTTAATTATGTGCTTCGCTCCAATTCTGACTGGATAATATTTTTCAGAGGACTTAGAGAACTTCTGTCCTACTTTCTATTGATCGAGATTATATGAGGGTTATATCTAGGAGCTTTTGTAGGAGCCACTTTCTATAGAGGAGACACCACCCGCTGTTGCCTAGTTAGCATCTAGTTTATTTATGTTTGGATTGTTCCAAACTTTGAGATATTCTGAGTTGTATTATTTGTGACTTATTTGGTATTTGAGTTAGCTAGACTCTTAGACTTATTGTTATTATTTGAGATATTTATCCCTAGACTTATGTGTTGTAATTCTTTTATATTATTTTTATATCTTTATCGTGCCATTCATCTTCCTATAGATATTATTGTGATTGAATATTGGTTTAACATTACATTTATATTTATCTTGTCCTCCTTATGGAGTTGAGATCATTGACAGGTTATATATTATTGTGAGATATGTTAGTTTATATTGTGACCTATATAGCGTTCTACCGCCGATGTTTCGGCGTAGGCTGGACGTACCCATGACTCATGCCCAATTTACGGATACCGGTCGTGACATGCGATAAGAATCGGATCCAGAATATTTCATCTATGGCATATAATCCTACGGTCAATGGCTTAGTAGAAGCCTTCAATAAGACTATAATCAAGCTACTCAAAAATTTTGTTTTATCTAACAAACATGATTGGAATGAGAAGCTTAGCGAATATTTATGGGCCTATCAGACAATGATACGGACTCCAATCGGCAGCATGCTATACTCTCTAGTTTACGTGTGTTAAAAAGTGCTTCCTCTCGAGATGAAATTCCCTTCTCTTAGGATTGCTCTGTCCAATGAAATAACTACTGAACAACAATCACTTGCGACTACAAGAGTTAGAAGCATTGGAAGAGAAGCATTTGCAAGCTCAACTACGCATTTAGTTATACCAAGCATGTATCTCCAAAGTCTTTAACAAGAAAGTGAAGAAAGGATATTTTAAGTCAGTGAGATTGTCTTATCTGTCAAAAGACCAATGATTATGACGCACAAAAGTAAAGAGAAGTTCCAAGGTAAATGGAAAGACCCTTTCTTAGTGGAATTAGTGTAGTCTAACAGTACATACAGGCTAGAAAAGCCAAACGAAGATTTAATGATGATGTCGATCAATGGCAAATTCCCTAAGAAATACCAAGTCTAAGTTAGACTCGTATCTCAACATCCACAGCGGAGCATTTTTAAATATATAGTATTTTTATTTTATCCACAACAGTATAAATATACAATAAGAAATTTATTCCCTACAATATATTATAAAATCTATTATCCGTCTTCAAGAGTCTTGGATATATTATGGGTAATAGATCCACCTAAAACTTCTCTTTCACGTTGTGGTTAAAGATTGTTATTTCTAAAAACTTCCCCCATGAGATTCAGTGAAATCTTTATTATTTTGAACTATTACCTATATCTAAGAGTCTTGAATATGTAATAGGTAATAAATTGTTACTACCATATTTTCTAGGAAAAGGTGTTTTGGTCATTTCATAATTAATTAATGTACATGTGGTATATTTATTTATTGTTAATAGGCTACATAATAGTTTGGAATTGTGTTAGCGGACCTAATTAGATTAGACATGACTCTTGGACCAACATTTATTCTAGTTAGACTTGAGCCCCACCACAATCCCAATTTATTAAGTTAATGACTTAATTAGTTAAACCAATTGGATTAGAACATTCCACCCTTAATCCTTTCCTCCATGACAAGCTAACAAGGACAATTAGGATATTGTATACTTTCTTGGAGAGCAAACAAGGGGACGGCCACTTAGAGGGAGGAGAGAGACTTCTCTTTTCATTTTATTTCACCCAATTCTTGATCTAGAATTTTTCTCTTTCAAATTTCTTCATTTCCTACACAAATCCCTACCCAATTTTCTCTCAATTTTTTCTCTACTCACCATTGGAGCCTATTGGAACAAAGGGGAGGCAAGGATCTACAAGGAGGTAAAGAGTGCACAAGTTGAAGGCTCTTTGCATCCATTTGGAGACTTGCATTGGGAATCCATCTTTCAATAGGTACATCTTAGAATTTCCTTGGAGACATGCATTTGGTAGTATGGTGGAGCCGTATCGCAAGTGTATTATAGATTGAGTGTGATACGGGTGCGGTGCACTCCATATGTTTGATACTTTATTTTCTCATTCAATTGACATTGTGTATAGCTAATCTAATATTGATTTGAGTTATATATATATATATATATATATATATATATTAGTTCTATATGTTTCTAGCTATGTTCCTTTGGTGTTTATGTGTGTGGTTGGTGTTATGGAGAGGGGGAAAGTTCTTGTGCACTGTTGAGTGTTGTGCTCTCTGTTTTGATTCGCAAATGGACTGTCAAGGTTGGTGCACTGTGTTAATTGATAGGTTGGGGGTTAGAGAGGGTGATACCCAAGTAATAGGAGAAGAGGGAGAAGTGCAATATTGAACACTAGGCTGTTGGGTTGGATTGAAGGACTGTGCATACAAGGTACACAGTGGGTGTAAACCCCCTCACCCAAAATAGGTATTTTGTGTGTATTTTATATTATTATATTTATTATAGATTATTTTAAATATTAAATTTTTTTAGAGTATTCTCTTAGTTAATTAGAAAATAAATTTCTTAATATATTTACTTATATAAATATTTATTTAGAATCATTTTTAGGCTATTTTAGATTTTTGGAGATTTTTCTAGAATTTTAGGGTAATTAAAACATTGAAAACGTAGATTTTTAGGACTTTCATGATTTACTATGAGACCATACTTGCATATTATTCCTACCAAATATTTATTTTAGATTAATATATTTAATTATATTTTTCTGTAATTTATTTAGAATTTTAATAAATTTATTTGAATTTTTTTTTAAATTATTTAGAATTTATTTGGATATATATAGTCTTAATATTAGATAGATGCTAATTTAGTGTTAATAGATATTAATAAGATTATACATAAATTATTTATATTATCTTTAATTCTATTTAAGATTATAAATTTATGAGATAAACTCAAACTATATTTTAAATTAATTAAAATCCTGAGCCTACTAGGAAAGAACTTCATGCATATGTTATCCTTATTTAAACTAATTATAATCATATCCAAATTAGCCAATTCTAGTCATATTCAATTAAGTAGTCTCCACCATTATAAATACCTATTAAACTTTTAGAATAAACTCATCTTTTATATTTTTCTTCCCCTGACTCCTCTCTTTTTCGTCCAAAAACCGTCGAAATTCGTCATAAATTCAGCCTCATTTTCTAGTAATTTTGACGACTTAAAAAGACGATATCCCCTAGTTCCGGACTCCAAACGTGCTCTAGTTTTTTTTGTTAGAACTATATCAAGGTTAGTTTTCTGATTATATAAATTATTTTAATAATTTAGGAACCTATTTTTAAGAAAATTATAAAAGTGTCATGTCACGCCCCAGTCCCAAAATACGTAGGACTAGGACACGTAAGCATGTCAACCGTATGTATATGACAACTCCAATATATGGAAACTATAACACATACGTACGTTGTATCATGAACAATAATTCATAAGTGGTAAAACTATCACCAGTCATAAGGTATAATCTAATCTCATCCACAAAATCAGATATAAACAAAAAACCAATATCTATGATACTAGATCTCAATATGAAGTATCTAAAGATGATAGTCGGATGAAAACAAATCCACTACCGAACTAGGACATATAAGTGCAATAGAACAAACACAATATACGAATATCAACTAACAATCACGGGCTCGAAGAGAAGACTCCTCGGAACGTACGCAACCAGTCCGAATCTGTGCTCCTGCGAATACTCATGAATAAAACACCTGGAAAGGGCCAGGTCCTCAGAGGGACATAACAAGATACATAAAAATATGCCATAAAGTAAATACTGCAAAAACTCAAGGGTGACCTAACCATCTAAGTGAATGCAATTTGAGGACAATGCTGGTACGTATGGGTAGGTGTAGGCATATAACGTCCATATCGCTCCGAAGAATGTGGAAACTGCATAATATATCGTCCATATCGCTCCGAAGAACGTGGAAGCTGAATAGTATATCGTCCATATTGCTCCGAAGAACGTGGAAGCTGAATAGTATATCGTCCATATCACTCCGTCGAGCGTGGAAGCTGAATAAAGGAGGTGGGTGTCCCATACGCCTACTAGTCATCCTCCCCGCCCAATGATCTATGCATGTCGTATCCACAACACGCCTTAGCTACTAAGCCGAGGCGTCGTAACTCTGGCTTATAGCCTATCGCTAGAACAATAGCCCAACCTTACAACCAAATAAGTACAATGATTGGACCATCGTACCCGATAGTCTATGCTCCGACTACTAATAACTGCTAAGTCTTCTAATATGCATTGCTAATAGCAGTTATTCCCTATCCGTCGCACACCTACACGTACAGGTGGCCAACCACATACGCAAGTCCGTGCCCTATATGAGACTCACAACACGTGTATGAAATGTGTCAAGGCCGGGGGAGTCATACCAATAACTCCACAACTTTAGGTGGGTCTACTAGACACTAAGTCAGACATAAGTCCTAACGTCAACGCCTTCGTTGACTGCATCCGAGTCTCTCTCGGACACGCACAATTAAAAATAAATAAACATGCAGCTAATAATATAGAATTTAAATAGTACAACAAAGGCAAGGTATACTTGCCTGGCAAGAATCTGCGTAGTCCCAATAACCGGCTCCGAAAGTCACGCAGAATGATCCAATAGCTCTTCGGGGTCAGCGTGCGCAAGCACGGGAATCGAGGGTGACTGCTGCAGGTTGTCTGGTAAGGGTGACGGGTCCACGATGACGACGTTGGCGAGGGTAATGACGATGTGATGATTAGGTTATGGTTAAGGTGATGATTTGGCCAATGGTGGTGGTTATATTGATGATGGGGGGTTATAATGGTGATGATGATTACAATGGTGATGATTATGGAATAATGATAGAATTTATGATAATGGTGGTGACATGGATGATGACTGGGACGATGGTAAGGATGACTAGGACGATGATGTAGATGATGTGATGACGAGGATGAGATATTGATGATGGGGTAATATTGATGATACGACGATGATTAAGGTGAGGTGATGATGCTAACGATGATGGTAATGACAACGATGACGATGATAGTTAAGGTGATGACGATAACGACGATGGCGATGGTGATGGTGATGGTGAAGGTGATGACGAAGGCGATGATGTGGCGATGGTGATTGCATTGATGATCGATGATAATGGTAAAGGATGACGAGTATAATAGGTGTTGATGTTGACCGGAGGCCGGCCAGGGGGAGGGGAGGTCCGGCCAGGTGAGGGGAGGCTTGGGTTCAGGAGAGGTGGCCGAGGTGCAGCACGGGAGAGACGTTAAGAAGGGTGACAGGGAGGAGGAAAGAGGCCAGGGGGAGGGGGATGGCAATGGTAGTGGAGATGACGGGCTGTGCTCGGCTGGGCCGGTGGGTCACGGCAAGGGGTGGCTCTGCGGGGACGCTGGGGTCGACGGGAGGAGGAACAGCGGGGTCGGGTGTCGTCCAGGCAAGGCAAAGGATGGTCGGGGAAGGTGAAGACGAGGGAGGTGGTGATGGTGTTGCGTTCAGGTGGCTGCGGCCTAGGTGTAGCGGAGCACCGCGGCTCCGACGAGGAAGCTCCATCGATCACTACTAGAAAAAGCGGGATTAGCGACGTATTTTAGCGACGTCAAAAGAAACGTCGCTAATAATACATAAATTAGCGACTCATTATAAACACGTCGCTAGACGTCGCTAAATGGCGACAGTTAGCGACGTTTAGCGACTTTTAATACGATTTTAAAAGATAAGTCGCTATAAGTTCAATTAAGGTCGCTAAACGTCGCTAATATGTCTAATTTAGCGACGTTTAGCGACGTATATAGCGACATTTAAACTCAAAATATTTAGCAACGTGTTTAGCGACGTCCTTTACGTCGCAAATATTTAATTTAGCGACATTTTTATTGGACGTCGCTAAACGTCGCTAAAATTTGGTTAATTAGGGGTCGGTTTCATTTTTCCCCGTCAGTTGAAATTTCGATTCGAAAACATTTCCCCCCCCCTCCCCAGCTCCGTCGACCGCGACTACTCCGGCAAGGTATACTCTCTCTCTCTCTCTCACAGGACACATGTGACATTGACACAAACACGACACACACACTGACACTGACACAGACACAGACACGGCACACACACACACTGACACAGACACTGATCTGGACCTAGGGTTAGGGTTAGGGTTAGGTTTTTTGACATGGGGTTAGGGTTAGGGTTAGGGTTAGGTTTTTTGACATGGGGTTAGGGTTAGGGTTAGGGTTAGGGTTAGGGTTAGGTTTTTTGATAATGTTCATGCATGTGCGATCATGTAGAGATCAGATTTTAATTTCTTCTTTCAAGTATAAAATAAATAAATAATATGGATCGATGAATAAGAAAGAAAGAACATAAGTGTATTTATTTGCACTTTTGCAATATATATATATATATATATATATATATATATATACATACATACATACTAATTGTTTGATTTTGTGGTTACTATTCATTGGTCCAATGGAGGAGGGGAAAAAATGATGGCTATTATTGAATCCATGTTCATATGTCATGACTACGTACATTGGGTGAACAAATTAGAACTAATTCCTGAATATTCGTACAACAACTGATCATGTGATCAAATTAATTAGAACGCCAATTATTCGACCAGGAAGTGTATGATCTAAGCAACCGTCCTTAATTGTGCCCCAAGAATTTTGAGCTCTAGCTACTTCCTCGTTCCACTCCCAATATATATAGGGGTTAATTGTCGAAAGCAAAGTACTGCGGAGTTATGTATCTCAGTTCCTCACCCTACTGCCAGTTTCAAGAAGTGCCTAATGGTCTAAATAATATGACTATAACAGTTGAATTAGCTAAACAAAACTTACAAATCAGCTTAAATAAATAAAGGATTAATTTCAACACTTACTGAAATCACTAGCTAGCAGTATGAAGAGCCTCTAATGGAGCAAAGATATCATCGCAGCATGCATCATTAAGGACATGCATCTCAAGAAACTTATTGGCTTCGGCTGGAGCCTACTACACTAAAATCCGGACACTGACACAGAAGTGGGTTAAGGTATAGTAGTAAAGTGGTATTAAGATATTATTTGGGTAATGTTATATATATATATATATATATATATATATATATATATATATATATATATATATATATATACTGCTTTTCCAATAACGGACACTGATACAGACACAGAAGTTAATTTTGCATGTAATGATTTATATGATACATACTGTCAATTTTGCAGAAGTATCTAGAAATGGATATGAATTACTATCTGCGTCATCGTTCGTGGATGTACAACCGTCATCCTGATGACATGTGCGGTGTGCGGGATGAATTCATTGAGGGTGTACAGCAGTTCCTGCAGTTCGCCAAGGCGTTCCCTCAGTACATGGACGGTACCAAAATTAAGTGTCCATGTGTGAGATGTCGCAACAGGAAATATCATCCAGAAGTGGAAGTTACATATCATTTATACTCGAAGGGCTTTACGCCGAATTACTATCAGTGGACCGCGCACGGAGAACTTGTATCTCTAGCATCAGAGTCGGAGCCCTATGTGGAGCCGTATATGGATGTCCAAGACCACGATGCTTACGACGACGGGTTGGTGAACATGGTTTATGATGCGGCGGGGCCTAGTTTCAATCCTGACAATTATGATGCGGCGGAGCCTAGTTTCAATCCTGACAATTATGATGCGGCAGGACCTAGTTTCAATCCAGACAATTATGATGCAGCTGAGGAGGCACCGAATGCCGATGCTGCAAAGTTTATGGAGTTGCTTGAGAATGCAAGGACTCCACTATATCCTGGTTGTGAGGACCATTCACCGTTGGAGGTGGTTACAAGATTATTGAGCATCAAGTCCGATTTTAACATGTCGCAAGAATGCTATAATCGACTGCTCGATTTGATTATAGAGATCTTGCCCGAGGGTGCAAAGTTGCCTAAAGACTTCTATCGATCTAAGAGGATGGTGAGATCGCTTTGGATGGGATACGAAAAAATCGATGCATGTCGCAATGGGTGCATGTTGTACTACAAAGACGACAAGGATGAAGATGCGTATAGATTCTGTGGTGCTGATCGCTACAAGGCCACTGTTAGAGGAAAGTCTGTCGGTGCAAGGAAGCCTACCGATTCGATGCACTACTTGCCTTTGACGCCGCAGTTGCAGCGGTTGTTTATGGTTAAGGAGACTGCAGAAAACATGAGTTGGCACAGGCGAAAACAGATCGAAGGAGTATTGGATCATCCATCCGATGGAGAAGCATGGAAGCACTTTGATCGAGAGTATCCACATTTTGCCGAGGAAGCGCGTAATGTCAGATTGGGGCTCTGCTCCGACGGTTTTACCCCATTCGGACTTTCGGGCTCCCAGTATTCGTGTTGGCCTGTGATCGTCACTCCGTACAATCTACCGCCTTGGATGTGCATGAAGACTCCGTATATGTTCCTAACCGTTATTATCCCGGGTCCGAACAATCCGAAGAGGAACATCGATGTGTACTTACAGCCTTTGATAGATGAGTTGAATCAGCTGTGGGAAGTAGGTGCCAACACGTACGATGTTTCTAGAAAGCAGAATTTTCAGATGAGGGCAGCACTTATGTGGACCATCAACGACTTTCCGGCCTATGGAATGTTATCGGGATGGAGCACCCATGGTCGTCTCTCATGTCCGTATTGCATGGACCGTTCTCAGGCTTTCCGTTTGAAACACGGAGGCAAACCGTGCTTCTTCGATTGTCATCGACAATTTTTGCCGAAGGATCATCCGTACCAGAGGAATCGGAATGCTTTTCGTGCGGGAGTTGTGGAGAAGGCCAATCCACCTCCAAGGTGGCCCGGATGCACGATATGGGAAGAGGTAAAATATTTACCAAGTGCTATCGAAGAGCCTGCTAAGGGGTACAAGTGTGACGGATTTGGTCGCACCCATAACTGGACGAAGAGGAGTATATTCTGGGATCTGCCATATTGGAGCACCAATCTGATCAGACATAACCTTGATGTCATGCATATCGAGAAGAATGTGTTTGATAACATAATTAATACTGTAATGGATGTAAAGGGGAAGACGAAAGATAATCCGAAGGCCAGGTTGGACTTAGAAGACATATGTAGACGTCCTGCATTGCATCTGATAGAGGAGGGGAATGGAAAGTTAAAGCAACCTAAGTCAGTTTTCTCACTAGATAAAGAGGATAAAGGTAGACTTTGTAGGTGGATTCAGGGTCTAAAGTTTCCAGACGGGTACGTGTCGAACTTGAGAAGATGCGTCGACCTCAAGGAGAACAAACTAGTAGGTATGAAGAGCTACGATTGTCATGTATTCATGGAGAGGTTAATTCCGATTGCATTTCGAGAATTCTTACCGCAGGTCGTTTGGGACCCATTGACAGAGCTGAGCATATTCTTCAGAGATCTTTGTTGTACTAAGTTGCTCGTCGATCGTCTAGAAAAGCAAGAGAGGGACATTGCGGTAATACTATGTAAGCTCGAGAAGGTGTTTCCTCCAGGATTCTTCGACTCTATGGAGCATTTGCCAATTCATCTTTTCTATGAGGCACGTGTTGGTGGTCCTGTCGGTTATCGGTGGATGTACCCCTTCGAGCGTCATCTGAATCACCTAAAGAGAAAGGTGAAAAATAAGGCACGGGTTGAAGGATCTATTTGTGAAGCTTATGTTCTCGAGGAGATTACAAACTTTTGCTCGACGTATTTCAAACCGCATGTTGCTACTAATAGGAATAAAGCTCCCAGAAACGACGACGCATATAAGGAATCTAATGATGCAATACTCAAAGTATTCAATGCATCCGGAAAGCCTTCGGGAAAAATGAAGAAGAGATATTTGAATGACGATGAGCTAAGGGCTGCTCAATTGTATATATTACTCAATTGCGACGAGGATGAAGTGGAGAAGCTTGAGGGGTAAGTAATTAATACGTCCACGTTTACATCATCTCAATGTAATAGTATAAGATACTATTATGCTACTAATTAGCAGTTGCATCATTGTTTTTCAGCACATATAATGATGAGTTAAGGTCGGTTAGACCCTACATAACAGATGAAGAAGTAGAACAAGAAATGAGATGCCATTTTCCTTCTTGGTTGAGCGCATATGTAAGATACTTGGTAATTACTTTTTATTTCTGCACTTGTAAAACAAATAACTTACCATCGCTACTTTGGTATTTAGGTCGATCATCTAATATCATCCGAGACTGAATCTATTAGGACTCTAGCCAAGGGACCAATTACTGCCGTAAAAATATGGCCAAGTTTCTGTGTGAATGGGTTCAGGTTCAAGTCAACAAATGCTCCTATCAGAGACAGCTTTCTGGATCTTGATTCCATGAAAAACAGTGGTTTGTGTATCAAATCTACAAACTACAAAGACGTCAATCCGGGCAACGATTTTTTTGGCATCTTACGAGAGATTATGGAGTTGACATATAATTATGGCCCAGAACCTGCTAATATCGTACTATTCAGGTGTGAATGGTTCGATCCGATTCAAGATCAAGGTTGGAAAATTGACAAGCATGGCCTTGTGGATATAAACTACAAGCGTAGATATCAAGGCTACGAACCATTTGTCCTATCAAGTCAGGCTCAGCTCGTGTACTTCATAACTTATCCTAGACGGGGGACAGCGAGGTCGGATTGGTGGGCAGTATGCAAGACTAAAGCTAGAAATACCTTTGACATTGACGAAATAGCTTATCAGGAGGACGATCTACCTCTTGTAACAAATATTGTAGATGTGGACTCAACGGAAGTTACTCATTACACGAGTAATAATGTAGAAGATGTAGAATTATCCGAAGAGGACGAAGTAGATGAAAGTGAAGACGAGGAAGAGGAAGAGCAGGACGAGGAAGGCGAACAAGATGAATTTTCTGAAGATGATTAAAAATATAAAATATTCCATGTAGAATGTAACTATATTTGGACTGTAAAATGCTTTGAGATATGTATCACATTTTGACATTAACGAATATATGTATTATATTTTGACTGTATAATGCTTTGAGATATGTATAACATTTTGACATTAACGAATATATGTATTATATTTTGACTGTATAATGCTTTGAGATATGTATCACATTTTGACTGTAGAATGTAGTATATATTTGTGTTTCTCTATATTCATCATATGTTGTTATCAGATATGACAGGACGACGCGGAGGATTCGGCAGGTCCCGAGGTAGACAGAGTGCCACTCCGGTACTGCCTACTGTTGGTTCCGGATCATCGTCGCCCAGTACTCCAGTATATCGAGCAGCCACATCTCCGACTGCGACGACGTTGCGTGGCATCACTCCTGGAACGAGTAGTTCCAGGCGTGATAGTACTCGTGATAGTACTCCCTCGTCCAGCGTTCCTCCTGCTGACGGAACCATGGAGACTGATGAGCATGTAGAGGAGGTCGTGCCGACGTTGTCCCAGCATCAGCAAGATCCTCCATGCGCACCACCGGAGGAGACGAGGACAGAGATTTGGGCCGACGGTACAAAGTAAGTCAATTAGATGGTTTAGTATATATTTGTGTTTCTCTTTATTCATCGTATATTAACTTTTTCAGTAATCTAAATTATTATTTCTGTATAGATATCGTCCATCATCGGTTCAGAGACGCCTGGGCCAATTTCTGAGGAACAACTACGGTGGCCCTTGGATCAACTACTCTGAGGCTCCGGAGGAGAGGAAGGCGTTCTGGTTTGCGCACTTCCAGGTAAAAGTATATTAAATAAATCCTCTAATTTATGCATATTCGTGATGCTAACTTAATAAATTATTTATTGTAGCAAACGTATTTTTATCCTCCGCACCGGGCCGAGTTGATCGAGCGGCTCTTTCCTACCGTTGCCGCCAAGCTTATCCGAGATGCTCTGGATGACCAGAAGGCTCGTGATCGTGCTGGAAAACCGATCCAAGGTTGGATCACGCCTGAGCAGTGGACTGCGATGAGGGCTAGATTCGACGATCCGAGCTACAAGGAAAGGTCTAAGAAGGCCAAGGCGGCTAGGCAGAATGCTGCCAAGTGGTGTGGTGGCTCGATTCCGATGACGGAACATTTCCGTCGTTTGGTATGTTTTTTCTTTTAAAATATATTATTTTAATATAAGTACCATAAAATGGTACTTGGAAAAAATATTTAAGTTTAGTAATAAAAAATATATTTTTAACAGGTACAGAGGGGTGAGGATGCAAACATGGTGACCGTCTTCTTGGCCACCCATCGCAAGGACGGAAATCTCATTGATGAGAGGGCCTCACAGACCTATGTAAGTATTACTTTACTTTGTGTTTATTTTAATATAACTTAGGCAATTATTGAGTTTCCAAACCTTTTCTAGGCCGAGTATCTTAGGCTTCGTGAGCGGGCGACTGCTAGTGCACCTACACCTGGAGAGGCTGGTGCTTCGTCGCAGCCCGGTCCATCTCCATCGGCGGACGACCTGTGGGTGACCGCAGCTGGTGGTCTCCAGAGGGGTACGTACTACGGTACGGGCTCCTATGGCGCCCTGGTTGCGACGCAGTCATCTAGGGCCTCCCCGACAGCTGTGCATTCCACACACCCCTCGCAGTCGCAGCCCTCGCAGTCGTCGGCCAGAGTCCAGGAGGCCGTCCAGGAGGCCGTTGACCGTCAGATTGCGTCTCTCCGTGACGACTTGCTGCGAAGTATGGAGGACCAGTCCCGGTCCCAGCCGCAGGCGGACGATCCGATGCTTATCGCACGATTGGATATGCTCGACCGCAGCATGACGGAGCTACGAGAATTGACAAATGATATTAGAGCCTCCAATGATCGCAACATCATGGAGCTGCAGGCGTCACAGCTATCGATGGGCGAGAAGCTGACGAGGATGCATGCGTCACAGCTATCGATGGGCGAGAACCTGACGAGGATGCAGGATTCAATGGGTGATAGCAGTACGAGGCTGTTATCTACCCTGGATTCTTACAACCAGCGACTCGCAGACTTGGAGCGGGCACGGCCGCCACCGACGTCACTGCCTTCTCCATCGACATCGGTGTCGATTCCACGGGACGAGTATGAGGAGTTGTTATCCTTGAAGCACGCCGCTGGTCAGCCTCCTGCAGATCCGTAGTAGTCTAGTTATTTTTATTATTATTTATGAATTATTGGTACTTCAACAATAGACATGATGTATGATGCTTCTTGTGGTCTTGAATTTTTTAGTTAATTTAATTGGATTATATAGTTATCCACATTTAATTGGATTGATACTTCTTGTGGTTTTTAATTTAATTGGATTATATAGTTAACTAGATTGAATCATGTTGGTGTGTATGATGAAGATGCTGTAAAACTGCAGGGAATCACCAATATTTGATTCTGGAAATTTTTTTTTATTTTTTTTTTAAATTAGCGACGTTATTAGCGACGTGTAGCGACGCCTAGCGACGTTAATTTACGTCGCTAATTACGTCGCTAATCAGCGACTCTGTAAAACGTCACTAAGTTCGTCGCTAATGACGTCGCTAAAGTCGTCGCTAAGCGTCGCCAATTGCTGACATGGCAAGTATAGCCAGGTCATTAAAGACGTCGGTGTAACGTCGCGATTGACGTCGCTAATCAGCGACATTTAGCGACTTTAATAAACGTCGCTTTTTAGTGACTTGGCGTCGCAAAACGTCGCTAAATTCAGCGACACATTAAAGTCGCTAAAAAACGTCGGTATAGCGACGTTTAGCGACGTTTTTTGTTTTAGCGACTTGGTGTTTTCCGACTGCTTCAGAACGTCGCTAATTACGTCGCTAAACCTAATTAGCGACGACTTATTGTTATTTAGCGACGTTTTTAGACGTCGCTAATTTGACTTTTTCTGGTAGTGGATGGCGGTGCTCGGGTTCAGGGAGGGCCGACATCCATGGCAGCGGCTCAGTTGCTATGGTGCGGTCGGGTTCAGGGAGTCGAGGGCGAGGCGAGGAAGAAGGGGATGGAGGTGGGGGTTCACCGAAGAAGAAGGTGGAGGATATAGGGGTGTCGGAGACGATGTGAGGCGGTGATGGTGGTCGATGGCAGGATGATGATGATGGTGTTGTTCAGTGGGGTCGTGTGCTTTGGCGGTGAGGGGAGGCCGGAGGGATGGCTATGCAGGCGATCGGGGAAAGATTCTACGATGATTATCGGGGAAGGTGGTGGTCTAGGTAGACGAGGGAGGATGGTGGTCGAGCCCGGAGAAGCACAGCGGCTCGGGGAAAGTCGTTCAGTCGACGGAGGAGGCCGGGGTCGGGTGAGCCGGAGATGGGAGCCGACGTGGTGGTGGTTGTCTGCTATCAGGGAGAAGGAAAAGGGTGGACAGGGAAGAGGGCAGGGGAGTCTGGACCCGGTCGGCGGTTTGGGGGACGCTCAGGCCGGCGGGGACGTCAGGCGGATGAAGGAGGGGGATGAACAGTAAGGGTGAAGGGGAGGGTCGGCTGATATTTTTAGGTTTGTGTTTTGGTTGTGGGGAAAAAGGGGATTATTTATATATGTAGAAATTTGGGGTTTGGGTTTGACCTAAAAATTTTTGACCTAGGTCAACACTCTCTTGGGTTGGGCCTTGGGCTTCACATGGGGATGTTTGGGAAGGCTATAATTTGCATTATTTAAATGCAAGGCTAAAATTAAATGGGGACGATGTTGCGCGTTGCACACTCCAAAAATTCATGGGAAAAATCCTCATGAACGAAAAATAGGTTTCTTCATATATCAAGTCCAATGATGTGGACACCTTAATCAGTTTTTGCATAAAAGCGTCCGATAATTGGAAAATTGCACAAAGATGGAATTTATGTTTAAATTAATTAAAATTATGCGCAAGGTGTTCTGGAATTAATTAGAAGCATATGGTGATAAATTTAGGTGGGACACAAGTGTCATGGACATAAAGAATTTAGTGTAGAATATTATCATATTTTTGGGTTGCACAAAACGGTCAAGATTGTGTCTCCAATTTCGATTAGAACGCAAAAGAGTACAAAGTCATATTTTATTTAGAATTAAATGATAACGTCTGCGACGAATGTTATGCGACTAAAATATAGCACAAGAAAGCATAATTGTAAGTTAAACAAGGGTCAGAATAGTAGGCGGGCATGTCTAGAACAAGGTTATAAAATTTGCAGGAAGGCAATGGCTAGTGTAGTGCTCCAATTATCGAAGCAACAGTAAGGTGCTCTATGTGTCATAAACAATATAAAATTAAATAAATACGGTGTTCTATTTCTATTTGGATTCAAACTAGCCCTAGTTTCTCTATCTATGCCAAGTAGACCTAATTTTGGGTGAGGGGGTTTACAATCTACCCAACTTAAAATAATTTCGTCATCGAAATTAAAATAAGGCATAATTTGGTTTAAATCCTTCACATGTGTACATCAGGCAAATCAATCGCGATCTCTTCTAAAATTTTAAAACTTATTCAAATCCATCGCAATCACTTTTAAATTAGATTAACCATTGATTAGATCAACTTTAACACATTACACTATCTTCTCGATTTTTAAATTAAATAATCCACATCTAACTCTAATTCAAATTTATATGACATCCCAAATCAAAATTTATCTCGCAATCTCCAACTATCATAATCTCCTCTAAAAAATAATAATTATAATCAAATATTATTTCTATTTTCAACTTATGAATTCCATACTCTTCAGATTTTACTTTTAATTTACATCCTTAATATTTCAAATAGGTGATCCAATACTCAAAAATTTAATTCTTAATTCAAATCATCGAATTTCGAATTCAATCCGACCATGTTCATATTTAGGGTTCTATTTTATTTTCCCCCAGATTTAAATCGATGATTCAACCTTCAATACTCCAAATTTAAGTCAAGTGCTCAAAGTATAAATATTTGGTTTATCATATCCCGGTTTTTTTGAAATTTATTGATCCTCATCATCTTACTCATTCTTCCAAAATTCTAAAAATTAAAATGACTTGAACCTCTCAATATAATTTTACTCGATCACAATCTAAAAGAAATTCCTCTCAAGTTGATAATGCAACTGCTACCCAGCTTAGAATTTACCCATCTATCACATAAGGCTCTTATATTTAAGAAATATTATTCCTCAATTTACTTAATCATGTTACTCAATCCTCAAAAATTTCAACACCAAATATATCACCTATGATATACCCTTAATCAGTTATAAAAGGCAGTCATCTAGTAATATGATTGGCCTATGGTGTATATCTAGTACTCTCTGAATATCAAACTTATACTAAGCACGAGATTTCGTCTTTCCGAAATAAGGGAAGACGGAGAACAATAATAAAGAGTTCAAGGGGATGGTAATATAATACAAGTACGAGGTTCAAGGAGATTAAAGAATTCAAAAATAAGAGTTTTCAGGACAGTTGTGGATTAAAATCCTATTTTGGTAAATTTTTATTCGCATGTTCATATTGGA
Source organism: Iris macrosiphon (assembly GCA_036927795.1). NCBI lineage: Eukaryota > Viridiplantae > Streptophyta > Magnoliopsida > Asparagales > Iridaceae > Iris > Iris macrosiphon. The sequence goes on from JAYESA010000016.1 coordinate 72,419,072, forward strand.
ACAGTTATGTAACCGATACGATATGCTCAGACATGTCTAGAGACAGGTATATTCGTCTACTAGTCAACTATATATCTCAATCCACGTAAAGTAGTCATACGAAGAGCGAACCAAGCGAACTAAGGTTGTCCAGACCCTAATACACTGATTCTGATTTAGACAATATTTTAGTCGCGTCCCCAATAACACATATGTCATGAACTAGCTCGCTAAAAGAATAAGCTTGTAAAACTAGGTTATAAAATAGCAGCAAAAATTACGGTAGTTTAGAATATATAAATACGCTTGTAGAAGTATAAAAAAAATGCTTGGAAGATCTACGCAGCGTCTTGATACAGAGCAGCGTAGGCAGAGGCCTTCAGAGCCATCCAGCGTAAAACAGGGTTCTTCATCGCCTCCATGGCGTAAAACCCAGCCGCTCTCAAAGCAGCGTTAAAGCGTACGAGGAACGCTTCGTATTCCCGAAAAGAAACTGTCCAGTCACGCAGTAAACCTGACCTCTGACTCCTGACAAAAAGTGCTGCACAGCTACCCAAACGACGGCTGGGAACGGGGGCAGACCCCTCGGGACGCGCTCTATAGTATGATGGCGGATCTCAGCATTTAATGCAGAGGATTTGGTTAAAATATCACCAAACCGGCGCTTACTAAAAAAACCCCGACATAAACCGCTCTTTCGCGTGCAATGAGAACACGCTGCCTTGTTTTACACAGGCAAACATGGGCTGTTTTACGCTCCGCAGAAGACAAACCGCCTGCCACGTCAAAAGCTGCGCTTCGTACAGGGCTCGAGGCACGTCTCTCCGCCAAAGCACACAGAGCGGTGACAGTGTCCCCTCGAGGCACGTCTCTCCGCCAAAGCACACAGAGCGGTGACAGTGTCCCCTCAAGGCACGTCCCTCCGTCAAAACGCACAGAGCGGTGACAGTTTCCCCTCAAGGCACGTCTCCGCATTTAATGTACAGGATGATGGCAAATCTCTGCCAAAGATTTGATCTCCAAAAGCCATAATTCCGGCTAAAGACGTCCACATTAGCACCCTGGCACGGTACGCAGCGGCTTCTACGCCCATTCAGGATCTGTGCTCCTACGGCTTCCGCGCCCCCTCAGTCTCTACGACTGCTCGGCTTCCACGCCTACTCGGCTTCTATGCCGGTTCGGCTTCTATGCCTGTTCGGCTTCCACGCCTACTCGGCTTCTATGCCTGTTCGGCTTCTATGCCTGCTCGGCTTCCACGCCCCCTCAGTCTCTACGACTACTCGGCTTCCACGCCTACTCGGCTTCTATGTCTATTTGGCTTCTACGCCAAGGTGACAGACATTTGGCTTCTACGCCAACCTCTTCTACACAATGGATACCTACCTACGTGGCTTTTACGCCGTGATCTTAGTAGCAATTGTACGCGTTGTGTCCCCTTAGTTGGACCCGCGTCACACGCTCATTCAAAAGATCATCTATACGTAGGCATTGGTTACTTTAACCGTTGTGTAAAAGGGTGCTGTACTTTCCACTCCTCGGTTGTTACACCGATGGAGTGGTCACTGTCACCAAAACTCTATAAATAGAGACCCCTATCAATAGGGAACAAGGTCGACAATTTGGAAGATCGAACCAGGTCGAAAAATTTGGCCAAGAATACCAATATCATATCAAAGCTCGAAACTTTGAAAGAAGGATCGAACAAGGTCATCGAACCGGAGATCAAGAGGGAGAGACAGAGAGAGAGAGAAGAATACAGAGCTCAGGCAAGGAATAGGAAGCGACGACCTTCAGCATCGCGCATCCACCCTCCTTCGCAACCTCCGAAGCTGCATCCTGTCTTCCACGACACTTCTTCAACATCGTGTAGTCCAAGGGCTAAAGTGATCGACCGCAGATCAGACACCTATAGCAATTTATACCCAGATTAAATAAATTGTACTCCCGCATCCTCGTATAGGATCGAATTGTACAAGTTTGTTTGTAAACCAAAGGGCACGGGTCTCGTATAAACCCTATCATTGAAATACACTTTTATTTTTTCGTTTAATACCACAAACAACGCTGGATTATGATGAAAGGAGGTACAAAATAATTCAAGTTCACAAAAACAAAATAAAACAAGTAAGACTACAATCTCTACAGTTGTCATACTAACTCCTTGTCTAAGTTGCTAGTCGACAAAATAGGGGTATGGGCCTCTAAGTTCTATGGTCTGAATGAACATTACCTTCTTATGCAAGCATATAGTTACTGTCATTCCATTACACTATATTAATGAGTCAAGAGGACTATGTATTACTAGGTTGTGAGGCATACTATCCAACTTAAAATATTAACTAATATTGTGATAGTCTTAAGAGGATCCTGTAAAATAATAAGGTATAAACTCTTATTGGGGTATGTACGAAAACTACTTGGTACTTATTAGGGTCTCCTACTGCATTATATAGGTAATGACCATCTTAAGTCTTAATCATAGTGCTTATAGAACAGGTGGCAATAGTATGAATGGAATAGTTACTGGCCTTCAAGGGGAAAGAGGATATAATCTATATTGAGGTGGGGTACATGTTACGTGATTTAAAACTAAGAATAATCAGATCAAAATCTAAAGGAACAACTCAAACTATCAAGTTCTAACTACCAAGCACAAAATTCAAAGTTCAAGATTACAATTATCATCCTAGCAAACTATACATCCTTAACATCAATTGACCTACAATCATAAGAGTTATGCGGCATGAGTTGAAAGATGAAGAAGGGAAGAACATAATTTAGTCGTCGCACAATTGATGAACGTTAAGGTTGCAAAGGAACAAGATATTAACTTAAAATAGAGGAACTCTAGATAATATCGGGGTTTCCTAGGGGAAAGTGGTATGCTAATATCTGTGTTCAAGGTTTAATCAAGGAAAATATTATATCCATTCCTCTTGGCTTCCTAAGATATTGTTCTGCTACTATAAGGCGAGAAGCTAAAGTTGTAGTTCTCTGGTACTATCTCATCATGAAAAGCTAGGTTCAATCCTAATGTTTAACCTTGGTTTCTATTGGTTCCTCAATACTAGGGTCAAACACTTATGGTCAAATCTCAAACTAATCCTAGTAGTGTTTATACTACTCTCAAGTCATACATAAATACATCAAGGAATAATGGTAAATTAATCTATAGGTAAGGGACGCTAGGGTTCATTAGGCATTCTAACCTTAGTGATGTGTCAATACTCTAGTTATATTCTTAAAAGGAAGGTTACTCTACTTATTATCTAACAATAGGGACTTCTATATTCTAGGAGAAGGCTACACTCAAGGAACTAATAGGGAAGCACATGAATCAAGCAGGATGTAACTATTCAAATATGATGGATTGGGAGAAAGATGAGTCATAGTCAGTTGTGGATGAGATCCTATACTCTAATCCTAGGTGCAGGCCTGCTCGATATAGTAATGTAACCGAGACAATATGCTCTCGACCTGCATGGGCTACCACTAAAAATATGTCACATCCCAGTCCCAAAATACGTAGGACTAGGACACGTAAGCATGCCAACTGCATATATATGATAACTCCAATATATGGAAACCATAACACATGCGTACGTTATATCATGAACAATAATTCATAAGCAGTAAAACTATCACCAGTCACAAGGTATAATCTAATCTCATCCACAAAATCAGATATAAACAAATAACCAATATCTATGATACTAGATATCAATATAAAGTATCTAAAGATGATAGTCGGAGGGAAACAAATCCACTACCGAACTAGGACATATAAGTGCAACAGAACAAACACAATATACGAATATCAACTAACAATTACGGGCTCGAAGAGAATACTCATGAACAATACACCTGGAAAGGGCCAGGTCCTCAGAGGGACATAACAAGATACATAAAAATATGCCATAAAGTAAATACTGTAAAAACTCAAGGGTGACCTGACCATCTAAGTGAATGCAATTTGAGGACAACGCTGGTACGTATGGGTAGGCGTAGGCACATAACGTCCATATCGCTCCGAAGAACGTGGAAACCGTATAATATATCGTCCATATCGCTCTGAAGAACGTGGAAGCTGAATTGTATATCGTCTATATCGCTCCGAAGAACGTGAAAGCTGAATAGTATATCATCCATATCGCTCCGTCGAGCGTGGAAGCTGAATAAAGGAGGTGGGTATCCCATACGCCTACTAGTTGTCCTCTCCGCCCAATGATCTATGCATGTCGTATCCATAACACGCCTTAGCTACTACGTCGAGGCGTCAAAACTTTTGCTCATAGCCTATCACTAGAACAATAGCCCAACCTTACAACCAAACAAGGACAAGGATTGGACCATCGTACCCCGATAGTCTATGCTCCGACTACTAATAACTGCTAAGTCTTCTAATATGCATTGCTAATAGCAGTTATTTCCTATCCGTCGCACGCCTACACGTACAGGTGGCCAACCACATACGTAAGTCCGTGCCCTATATGAGACTCACAACATGTGTAAGAAATGTGTCAAGGCCGGGGGAGTCATACCAATAACTCCACAACTTTAGGTGGGTCTACTAGACGTAAGTCAGACACAAGTCCTAACGTCAATGCCTTCGTTGACTGCACCCGAGTCTCTCTCAGACGCGCACAGTTTAAAATAAATAAACATGCAGCTAATAATACAAAATTTAAACAGTACAACAAAGGCAAGGTATACTTGCCTGGCAAGAAGCTGCGTAGTCCCAATATCCAGCTCCGGAAGTCACGCAGAATGATCCAATAACTCTTCGGGGTCAGCGTACGCAGGCACAGGAATCAGGGGTGACTGCTACAGGTTGTTTGGCAAGGGTGATGGGTCCACGATGACGACGATGGCGAGCGTAATGATGATATGATGATTAGGTTATGGTTAAGGTGATAATTTGGCCAATGGTGGTGGTTATATTGATAATGGGGGGTTATAATGGTGATGATGATTACAATGGTAATGATTATGGAATAATGATATAATTTATGATAATGATAGTGACATGGATGATGACTGGGATAATGGTGAGGATGACTAGGACGATGATGTAGATGATGGTGATGACGAGGATGAGATATTGATGATGGGGTAATATTGATGATACAACAATGATCAAGGTGAGGTGATGATGCTAACGATGATGATAATGACGACGATGACGATGATAGTTAAGGTGATAACGATAACGACGATGGCGATGGTGATGGTGAAGGTGATGACGAAGGCGATGATGTGGCGATGGTGATTGCGTTGATGATCAATGATAATGGTGAAGGATGATGAGTATAATGGGTATTGATGTTGACCGGAGGCCGGCCAGGGGGAGGGGAGGTCCTTCCAGGTGAGGGGAGGGGAGGGTTCAGGACAGGTGGCTGGGGCGCAGCTCAGGGGAGAAGTCGAGGAGGGTGACAGGGAGGAGGAAGGAGGCCAAGGGGAGGGGGATGGCAATGGTGGTGGAGATGACAGGCTGTGCTCGGCTGGGCCGGTGGGTCACGGCAAGGTGGTGGTGGTGGGGACGATTGGAGATGCTGGGAGGAGGAGGTCGGGAAGAGGGAAGAAGAGGTAGTCACGGTGCAGGTGGTGTGGTGGTGTTCGCCGGGGTGAAGTCGATGTCACGCCCCAGTCCCAAAATACCGAGGGACTGGACGCGTGATAATGGCCAGCAGTACGCACCGATGGACAACCCAATTCAATGGATCCATCAGGGCATAATTAAGCTGTGATATAACAATAAGTAGATCCAGTGGTACCAGTCACAGTCTATACTAATCTCATCCACAACAAATAATTACAGATCAAATGACAGAAATAAAGTAAATAAATAACTAACAATGTCTCAATAAACGTGTCTCGGAGAACAATCCGAGTACAAGTCTGGTACATCAATGAAATAGACTGGAAATGAAATAACTAGAAACTGAAATAAATGAGTATCTCACGCCAATACTCAAGAGAAGTCCTCTGGTACAATCTCGTCCTCAGATCCTGGTTCTGCTCCAAGGTAGGCACCTGCTCCTGCTAATGCTAATGCTCCGGTCCCGTATACCTCGGGATAGATCTCGTCAGCTATACCTGGGGACATAGTCCGGATCCAGGTCCTCAGAGGACAGCAAGGTACAGAAAATACAAGCCAAAATAAATGCAGTGCAGCAATAAATGAATAATAGGGTAAATAGATAACCAGCTAAGTGATATGCAAATGAGAATATTATTCCATACTCGGGCTGAGACTACTACAGGATCAGTGTCGGAGAAACCCATAGCAGTATTTTCTCGAAGGGCCAGAACTGGTGCCATAGCTCTGTGTCAGAGACTAAGACACATCCAGATGTCAATATATAATATAATCAGCCTTTCATATGGTAATACTCTCCCCACCCAATGAAATCTCACGTCTCATGTCCATGACACACAGGATCAAGACTAATGCAACAAGTCATACTATATCTAAGAATATAATGTCCAAGTCCTGTATCCTATACAGAATCCCCACGAATATCTCGCGAAAAATCCTGTCTCATGAATAGTGTCAAGTGTCCTGAGTCAAGCATACTTGGTAAGACAAGTACGAGAATATATAGTGTCACGAATGTCCATCTCTAGATGACCGTACCCAACACTGCGTGCGGTGTTGGCACCCGACTATAATCGGACGCTAAGTACATCACACGGTCCTAGGTTAAGCATGCACAACAATGTAAAAGAATCAAAGAGAATATGTAGCAAGACTGTAAAGTTTGGCAAGGTACACTTGCCTGGGGTCCTGGCTCCAACTGTAGCTCTGGTCTCAGTGTGATCTGCAGGTACTAATCCGGTTGCTGAAATAAACATCACCATTAGATTCAGAAAATATCAAATAGCTAGAAACGCCTGTCCTTACGTCCAATTTGGACACAAGGGCAAAAATAATATTTCTGGGCCAAAGCGGGGTCCACATGTGGGCCACTTTGCACCGAAAAGTGTGTCAGGGTCAAAGGTCTCCAAATTCACCAAACTTATTGTCAACGAGTCAGGAACGACGATACGAACCCAACGGAACTTCCAGAATTGGATTTCGATGAGCCGATCACAAAATCGCCCGTCGAGCGGAGCCTGTGGGGCCCACGATACGCGATTTCGTCAACGTTCTCAGAATCGGACCAAACTTGGGTCACAGGACCAGCGTATTGCTACGAGTCCGATGGCACAAGTTTCGTCTCGATCCGACGTGTGTACACAAAGTTACAGCGTGTTCCAGAATCGACGGATACGGGGCGGTGTCGGCGGATACGCGTTGATTCCGGTGTGCACGCACATCCAAATCAACTTCTGCGAAATCCTACACGTCCGTATCAACGTCGCGCACGTTTCGGTAAAGACCGCGTGAGACCAAGTCGTCCCGTTTGGCGGGGCGTACCCAGTTCCGGGGTGAATCGGGTCATCGTTTTTCCTGTTTTTGGATCGCGGTGTGCGATCACCACAGGACGCGATGCCCCGAGCGGTTTATCCGGGCACCGAGAGGGTTATACAGTCTACGCGACGCAACTGACGGAATTGAAAACGGGTAAACGAGCAGGGAGATACGCGTACCTGAATAGGGTCCGAAAAACCCAAAAATCTCGTGTCCGACACGTGCCTGACACGCCTAGGGTTAGGGTTTAGGGCTCCCGTGTCCGCGTCGAGCTTCGTATCCTGTATCCACTGTGTCCGTGTCCCCTACTTCAAGGTTTAGGGTTTCGGTTAGGGGATTCGCCGGAGGTGGGCAGAGACGGCCGGGGACGGATCGTCGGCGGCTAGGGCATCGACGAGGAGGGTTCTGGACAGACAGGTCTGGGTGCTTCTGGGCGGAGAGGTGGCTGCGGGCGGCCGGTTGCAGCGAGATGGGGGTCGTCGGCGGAGCGGGGAAGAGGGAGATGCGAAGCTGGGCTTGGGAGCGGGTTCTGGAGGAGGAGACGCCAGAGGAGAAGGGCGGCAACGCTGGAGCTCTGTGAGGCGGACGAGGAAGGCTGCGGGGGCGGCTAGGCAGCGGCGCGGGGAAGAAGGAGGAAGACGAGGGAGCTGGTCGGCTGTGCGGCGGAGTTCGATCTGGAGGGTCGACAGCGTCGGGTGGATGAGAGGGGGAGTCGACGGCGAGGGGAGGAGTAGGTGATGGTGGTGAGAACGAGGGAGGAGGAGACGTCGGGGGCGGCCTAGTGTTCAGACGAGGAGATCGGAGGAAGATGACGGCACGGCTGGGCACGGAAGTCGAGGAGGGGGTTTTTATACGACGCCGCCGGGTCAGAACAGTGTTTCTGACCCGGTTGGGGATTAGGGTTTGGTTCGGGTCGGGTACTCAGCGGGTCGAGTCGAACCCGGATCCGACCCGCTAGGGCCTAGGGGCGGTTCACTAGACCGGGTCCGATTCAGTGTGGTTTGGTCTGAGTTGGTTTTAATTGAAATAAACCCGGTTTATTTAAGGGGTTTAAGACGGTTTAATTATATATAGTTTTTAGGGCTTTAAACGGGTTTCAGGAGTCCAATAAATTCACCGAAAATTACCCCGTGCTCAGTTTTCCATTTTACACCATAAAATATTATTTCCATAATATTTTAATATTATTTAGTAGCAATTAAAAATCATCAAATTGGAAAATACCTAGGTTTTAATGACAGAAAAATATCGAAAAATTCCAGAAAAATTCTTGAAAAATAAGGGGGCTTACAATCTACCCCCCTTAAGAGGATTGCGTCCTCATAATCAAAAGAATATCCGGTCAACAGAGATGACACAGTTGCAAATATTATTCGAAGTACATCATGATCAAGGAGAGTCAAGGTTGAGGGTGTAAGAATAATACAAAGGAAAAACTATTTTCCTAAGCACTAAAGGTTATGCAATCTCCCGCATGAAGGAGATTTAGAAGACTACAGTTCAGAAAAATAAATTATCACTTAAAACATATTAGGTTATCAATTAAAAAAATATTCTAGGTTATTAAGCAATCTCAAAATTACTAGGTGAAGGCTAGGGTCACGAACCAACATGCAAAAACTAAAACAATACAAGAAACAGAAACTATAAAAACTTACGCGCATTAGCTACTCCATGAATTTGCGCATCCTCCAAAGTCATCGCATAAGCTTGTCCGCGTCCTTGAAGGGGTGCCCTCTGCTGTTGCTGGGCCTGCTGGAAGGGTGCTGGTCGAGGTGCCAAGGGTGGCCTTGGTTGATATCCTTCTGGTGCTGGTAGAGCTTGTTGGTTTGACCTTGGTGCTCCTTCTTTACGCTCAGGGCAGTCTCTCACTGCATGCTGTCTGGATCCACAACCTAAGCATAGTCCTAACCTGCGTCTGCATTCCCTGGAGAGATGGCCTGCTTTGCCACAGTAGTGACAAGTAGAGAGGACTATTACTTGTGGTGTAGATGCATTCTGCTGTTGCTGTAGGTGGGGTCTCTTTGCAGATTCTTCTTGTGGTGCTCTGGCTGGTGCTGATGTGGAAGTCCGCTTCGAACTGGTCTCTCTCCTGGTGACGTGCTCCAGGCGTTGGGCTGCAGCAAGGACGTCCGAGTAGGATGTGGGCGCAATGGATCCAATTAGTTTCTGTAGCTCGAAGTTTAGTCCATCGAAGAACTTCTCGGCCTTCTCTTCTTCTGTCGGAATCAAGGTAGGGGCGAAGCGACTCAGATGAATAAATTCCGCGTTGTACTTTTCCACTATCATATTGCCTTGGATAAGGCGGTTGAACTTGTCTCTGAGTTCTGATCGAGCGGTAGCTGGAATGTACATCTCTTGGAAGAGTCTGGAGAACTCCTCCCAAGTGACTCGGTCTGGTCCGAGCCGTGTCTCCTCAGATAGCCACCAGTGATGTGCATTGTCCGTCAATTGCATTCTGACGGCAGTCATCCAACGTTCCTGTGGTAGCTCTGCTGCTTCTAATTGATGTCGTATGTTGGTAAGCCACTCATGAACTATAGTAGGTTCCTCCTTGCCTGAGAAGGTGCGGGGCTTCAGCTGGCGGAAGTCGGTGATAGAGCCCGTCGGTTGTCGGCGAGTTGGTAGGTTGGCCTGATCCAATGCATTTACTATGCTGTTCCTTAAGTAATCTGCTTTACGACGTTGAGCTTCTTGATAAATATGCTGTTGGGCCTGCATCATTGCGTAGATCATTTGGAACATCTGCTGCCCGTCCATAGGCTGTCCTGGTGGGAATACAGGCATTGGTGGAATGAACTGCGGAGGCGGTGGGATATCGTCTCGCCAAAATCTTGGAGCATGCTGATCTGCTTGGCTGCCTTGGTGAGTAGAGGGATCTCCACTCAATGGTGCCACTTCATCTTCTCAGTAGGTGGCTACCGCACCTATTGGTGTGTTTGCTGGAGTTTCGTCGTTTGCTCTTGAATCCATTACTCTGCATCAAAAATAAACTATAAGAGGCGCACAGGAATCAAGGCAAGATGCAAGAAATTTAATTCGAATATAATATAGATATCAAGAACGTTTCAAGCATGTGGATGAGATCCTAAAACTTATTCTATTCTTATTGCAATCTTGCTCGGTCCCTAAGTTAAAACCGAACAATTTAGTCGTAGACCTGCATGGGCCACCACAAAAACCATGTCATGCCCCAGTCCCAAAATACCGAGGGACCGGACGCGTGATAATGGCCAGCAGTACGCACCGATGGGGTTTTTATACGGCGCCGCCGGGTCGGAACAGTGTTTCCGACCCGGTTGGGGATTAGGGTTTGGTTCGGGTCGGGTACTCAGCGGGTCGGGTCGAACCCGGATCCGACCCGCTAGGGCCTAGGGGCGGTTCACTAGACCGGGTCCGATTCAGTGTGGTTTGGTCTGAGTTGGTTTTAATTGAAATAAACCCGGTTTATTTAAGGGGTTTAAGACGGTTTAATTATATATAGTTTTTAGGGCTTTAAACGGGTTTTTTGATTCCAATAAATTCACCGAAAATTACCCCGTGCTCGGTTTTCCATTTTACACCATAAAATATTATTTCCATAATATTTTAATATTAATTAGTAGCAATTAAAAATCATCAAATTAGAAAATACCTAGGTTTTAATGACAGAAAAATACCGAAAAATTCCAGAAAAATTCTTGAAAAATCAGGGGGCTTACAGTCGAGGGGAGGAAGAGAAAGGAGGAGGTGAGGCCATGGGGTGGAGGTTGTAGAGAAGCATGAAAAATATGATGCAGAGTTATATGCAGTATTTCAGTGCTGGGTGGCGTAAGATATGACTTTAGAGCCATCAGCGTATAACAGAGCTTCATCGCTAAGTACAGCATAAAATATAAGTTCCAGGACAACCCGCGTAATGCAGTATTTCCAGGCTGCTTTGGCGTAAAAAGGTTGTTATATCGCCATTTTGGCGTAAAACCTACTCGCTTTTAATGCAGTGGAAAGTCGTACGAGGAACTCTTCGTATTCCTTGAATGAACCTGTCAGATCATACAGTGAACCTGACTCCTGACAAAGAGTACTGCACAACTATCCAAACGACGGTTGTAATGATGACTCGGCACAGAGACCTAGACTGTCGTTTAGTGACGTTTCCTTGATACAAATTGCTTTTACGAGTTCAAGGGAATACGCCGCCTAGTTTTATGCAGGCAAATGAGAGCTTTTACGCTCAGCAGAAGACAAAACGAACCGCCATGCCAAAAGCTGCTATTCGTACAGAGCTTGAGGCACGTCTCTGCAGTTAATGCGCGTGATGGGGGCAGATCTCTGCATTTAATACACAAGATTTGGTTCTATTTTCAAAGACCAGTGAGCTATAGTTATGACTAATACGTCCACATCATCACCTCTGCATATTACGCCATCAGGCTATTTTCAGCTATAGGAGCACGCTTTACGCTATCTTCTTGAAATACACCGACCTTGCTATTTTCAGCTATAAGGAGTACGCCATATGCTATCTCCTCGGAATACGCCAAGTCAGGCTATATTTGTATTGGTGCGTAATAGGGCTATTTGGTTCAGAATTAGCTCAAGACCTCAGTCAAGGAAGGAGGATCGGCTATCTTGTACGCTAGCTACCTATCCATGCAGCATCAGGGTTCTATGCCTATTGGGCTTCTACGCCTACCTGGCCTCTACGCCAGTTTGACAACTATTTGACTTCTATGCCATGGTGACAGTTATTGGCTTCTACGCCAACCTTTTCTACGTTAGGGACAGCTACCTACGTGGCTTGCATGCCATGATCTTTGTAGCAGTTATACGCGTTACCTCATAATGGGATACGCGTCATACGCGGATTCATAAGATCATTTATACGTGGTTGGCAGTTATTGTAACAGCCGCATAAAAAGTGCCATACTCTCCACTATCCGGCTTCTACACCGACTGGACGGTTACTGTCACTAAAACCCTATAAATAGAGACCTTTGTTGACAGAGGTCCAGGGTCGAAAATTGATTTTTGAGAGAGAAGAATCCAGAGCACAGACAGAGAGTAGTGATCGACAATTTTGGCATCGAGCATCCACTCCCTCTTGCAATCTTTGAAGCTTCTCCGTCTTCTGCAGCACTTCTTCATCATCGTATGGTCAAAGGGACAAAGTGATCGACCGCAGATCAGACTCCTATAGCAATATTTACCAAGATTAAAAATTGTACTTGACATCCTCGTATAGGATTAATTGTACTTCTTGTTTGTAAACCAAATAGAGGATTTTGTATAAACCTTGTTTTATTTCTTTCGTTTATTATCAAACACAAGATGTCGACTCTGCTGGGGAAATCTTTCTCATCTGACGAGAAAGCAATTGCTCAACACGATGCTGTATCAGTAGGATCAATAAAGAAGACCTTAGTCGTCCAGTTCGACTAATCCGCCTACAAAGATATGCTTCGAGCAAGGGGTAGCTCTCACTCTCTCTCTGTCTAAGATAACTGGAAACTGCGTAAGGTCTGGATACCCCGGACATACCCTACCATTCCTGCCGACTCTCTGGTTTCTCAGGGCCAACAAGGTTGTAGCTGCGCAACCTTCGCGCTCTGCACGTAAAACTCTGTCTCCCGTCTGTGACATGGCAGACAAAACTTTTGGCAATGCCTCAGTGCTAGTCCAGAAGTCCACTCTGCCCCTTGCACGTAAAACTCAGTCTCCCGTCACTGGCGGGTCAGACAAAACTTCTGGTAATACCTCAGCGTCAACCCAGATGTATACAATGCGCTCCGCGCGTAAAAACTCGCCTCCCGTCGCTGGCGGGACAGACGTAGTTTCTGACAAGGCCTTAGCACCAAATCAGAAATTTCAAAAGCGCTCTGTGCGTAAAAATGCATCTTCCCTCCGTGGAAAAGCAGATGGTCCCTGCAATCTACACAAGGGAAAACAAGTGGCAGAATTCTCAACTTCTCGGCCTTTACGCCAGCAAGTGAAGAATCTGCCCGCTCTCCAGATTACGCGAGAAGCTGATGGCCGATTGAGGACTTCCTCAGTTTTACGCCAACCTGAGCAGAGTTTCAAATTATGCCAGGTTAAGCCCCTCAGTATAAAGAAGACCCTGTTGGTGGACAGATACGCTCCTCATGGATCATGTGCTGCCCACATGGCTGGACTGTTGTATTTCTATGGCAGAAAAAGACTTGGGATCCCCAATATCCGCATTCCAACTGATGTAAACAGGAAGAACGAGCCTTCTTCTTCTTCTTCTATTAATCCTCCTGACTTGCGTGAATTTCTGATCCAGAAGCGCAAAGATAGAGGATCTTCCAACATGTCTATTACACCCTCTTGGGAGCACTATTGTACTAGTTACAAAGTTGTAGTTAATTATTGTTGTTCTGAAGCAAAATGGTCGGTTTTCGACCGATTGAACTACTCTCTATCTTTCCAGGAAGAAGGACCTACATATGCATCAGTGAACATGGCTTCACACGTTCCTAGAGGAAGGTCAAATTCAAGACGTCATCCCTCTAGAACTCCAAGCCAAAGGAGATTCAACAAACTCCTTGAGAACATTGAAGCTGGGGTGTTCCGAAATACCCGTTCGAGGTCACGACAACCGGCTTCGTATTCTTCTGATTCTGACACTGAGGGTCGCCAATTTCCTGAATCAGACGCTGAAAGTATAGAGTCAATCTCTACGGAGATCTAAACTAACCCTTTAATGACATCTAGAGAAATGGGAGTCTATGCCATTGAAGATGAACGTAAAGAGGCTTCCCCATCAGGAAGCACTGAGTAACGTATCATAGTGTTGGAGACATCTCTGAAAGAGATACAATCCATGGTGGAGAATATGCACCAGATGATGCTAACTCAACACACAGCTGCTATAGCTCAAGCATCGGTCCCTCCGACTCAAATACGTGTGGGGGTGGACTTACCACCATCCAACGCGAACAAGGAGCCTGCTCTAGATAAAGAGTCAGCAGCTCCTCCACTTCCTAACTCGGAGAATGTATTGCCTCCTGTTGGAGATACAATACAACCGATCTCTCACCATTTCGTGGTCCCTCTACCGGCTAAAGATCCGATGCAGGCAGTGCAGGAATTGAAAGCCCAATTTGATGCCTTAAAACATAAGGATCAGCTCAAGAAATTGGGAATCAACCAGCCTTACCCAGCTATCTGGGATGAGGTCCCTTTCCCTCCTAAATACAAACCACAGACTATGGCTTTGTTTGAGGGAAAGACATCACCGAGCCAGTACATGAACTACTTCAGCATGATGACGGTATTACTGCAAGGGAATGACGCCCTTCTCACTCAAGTATTCAAAGGCTCTCTCTCGGGAGTGGCTTATCAGTGGTACCGTAGTCTTGCGGACAACTGCATTACTTTCTTTGAAGATTTCAAGACTTTGTTCTTCGCGCGATTCTATGAAGGAGGGATGGACATATCTGTGTCCTCTCTCATCGAAGTTAAGCAGAAGAAAAAAGAGAACGTTCGCACTTTCATCGAACGTTTTCGTCAAGCCACTTTGCAAATGTCTCCCGGAGTTCCAGACTCAGCATTGGTGGATATTTACAGGAAGAATCTTCTTCCAGTGATCTCGGTGTTCACAGGACCATATCAGTTCCATGATTGGCCCTCGTTCATTATCTCAACGGTAGCCGCTGAAGACAATAGTCAGAAGGCGCGTGATAATGGAATTATGATAACTGCCTCTGATAAAGGCAAGAGGTCATCCTTCAACAGCGACCATCCCCGTGGTTCCAAAGGAAAATAAGCTCTGGCGATCAATACATCCAGGCAAAAGACTATGGCAACCACACAAACAAAACCTGGGACTTCCATGCCTATTGAAGTGTACTCTTTTGACGACGACGATATTCCGAGCATATTCGTGTGTCTAGTCAAAAGCGGCAAGAATACCCTCCCTGAGGTAAAACGGCCTAATGAAGTCGGTAGTACCAATAACCCCAAGTACTACATTTTCTATAGGTACATACATCACCCCACAAAGGCGTGTTATGTACTAAAAAGGAAAATCCAGGAGTTGATCGATGCTAAGACTATCACTCTGCGCAACAGCGAGAAGACGGTCACAGCCAATATGATCTCTCTTCAATTTGGCAATCTGCCTCCTCAAGAAATTCCGGATGGTGTTGTACCTATTTCTCGGACAACGATGAACATCGTTAATCTTCCTCCAGCCAGGGGTCAAAATCATGACCTGGTACCCCTAACTACCCAGCGGGGCGAGATTATGTGGGTTCATCCAGATCTGGTGTCAGAGATCGAGGAAGAGACTCAAGCTGCTAAGGCTAAGTCTAAGAAGAACTTGAAGCGTAAACCATGTCATATGGTTGCGGTATCCTCGATATCAGAAGAAGAGGTTTTGGCTACTGGAACCCATTCAGGGAAAGCCTACCTCAAGGATTATGGAGGAAGTCAGGAAGAAGCAACGACAAACATTTCAGCTGCCAAGCCTTCAGAAGCGAAACCTGTCATCCCAGAGGCCGGTCCTTCGAGACCAACTGTGGCAGACAAGGGCAAACAAAAAAAAGTACGCTTTGATAAACCTTTGAAGAACATTCAAAACAAAGGTTTGGAGAAGCCATATAACTTCGACATTCTGGCCCAGTTGGCTAATACACCAGCCAGATTGTCCATTTTTGAACTGCTCAGGCTCTCTAAAGACACTCGTCAAGCCCTGAGTGAAGCATTAATGCAGGCGGATGCATACTTGACCCAGCTCAAGTCCCCTGATGAAGAACCTGTGGCATGTCCTCAATGCCATAGTGTGATGGAGGTGGTCCCGAATATCACTTTCACCCAAGATGACATGCCATTGAAATACAATAAGCATGATAGACCACTCTATTACACCGGATATGTCGATTCCATGGAGGTTGACCGGATTCACATAGATCCGGGATCATCGATCAGTATCATTCTTTATAGTCTACTCAGACCGCTGAGGATTCCTACCAGCGAATTGGCTTACACCACCACTACAATCGTGGGCTTCAACGCCAGGAAAAGTAAGCCGTTGGGGAAGGTTCGTCTGAGGATCCAGATTGGCGATCTCAGATCAGTGGCTACATGCTATGTCATTGATTCAGAGGTGACGTACAACATTCTGCTGGGCAGACTGTGGATCCATGACCACAACATCGTTCCTTCGACTCTACATCAATGCTTTAAATATATAGATGCCCAAGGAACAGTACAAACGGAGTTTGCTGACCTTAACCCGTTTAAAGGAGTATAATCCTACTACTCCGATGCAATATTGTACACTCAAGACTACATGGAGGAGGTATCAAGCATGATAGAGGAGGATTCCCACCGGGAGCCAGAAGAACCCTCTGCCGAGCAACCTTTGTCAATCAAGGTGAAAGGCCGAACTACTCGTCCAAAAGCCATGGAACCCATGGCTATCCACCTGAACAAAACCAGGTCAGGAAAAGGAGGTGATCCTGTAGTGATCACTTTAAACCAGAAGCCTCCACCCTTGGTCATCAACCTTCGGCGTAACAAGCAGTCGATTGATGTTAATATAACCAAGAACGTAGTTTTTGATGATAATAAAGATCCTCTTTTCCAGTACATTGATGCTCAAATTCCAAATCAGGAATCATATCCCCATAACGATATAGAAACTATAGCACAAAAATTCTTGAAGGCTATAGATTACTATCATCCGTATGTGTGGGAAGTAGCGTCACCATCTAATGTCATCACGACCTATGGGCCACAAGAGGATTCTATCTTTATTGTCCTACCTACTCGCAGCAATCAACGTCCAATAGTCTTCGGTCGCATGCACAATGAACCTACCGCACAAGAAGATTCTCCCGATGATGATGCTGGTAAAATGCAGGTCCACAGATATAGCCCGCAAGCTTTGAAGATTATGCAAAGTATGGATTATGACTTGAAGCTGGAACCAGGCCTCAACTACGGGAAAGGCATGCAAATGCCGTTGTACGGTGATCCCTACTGTCAACGAACTCGTTTTGGGTTAGGGTATGCCACTTCCCTTGCAATTTTTGAGTCAAGTGAGGATATCTCATCCTCTTCTCGAAATGGCTCATCGTCCTCTGGCTCATATGATGATCTCGAACGAGCATTACCAATAAATACGGTATTGGCAGATTCCCTCGAAGCAAACGAACAAGAATCTGAATTGTTTGAAAATGACTCTTGGGCTCAGCAAATAGATACACAGTGGGAACTCAGGTTCGAGCAGAAAGAACCTCCCACTGAAGATAAAGTTATCCAAATTGATGTTGGAGATGAGATTTCACCAAAGCCGATATTTATCAGTAACAATCTTTTCAAAGAAGAAAGGAAAGAAATAATCTAGCTGATAAAGAATATATCGACGTCTTTGCGTAAAATTATAAGGATATGCCAGGTCTTGATCCAAAAGTGGCTACTCATAAGCTCAATATATTGTCCAATTCGAAGCCCGTGAAGCAGCACCAATGTCGATTTTGTCCGGATATGATGGACGCCATTGAAGCTGAAATCAAGAAGTTAATAGCCTGCAGCTTCATCCGGGAAGAACAATATCCAGACTGGGTCGCCAATGTTGTCCCAGTCATGAAGAAAAGTAGGAAAGTACGTGTCTGTATCGATTACCGAGATCTGAATGCAGCCTGCCCCAAGGATGAGTTTCCTCTTCCCATTACAGACGTCATGATCGATAATACATGCAGTTTTAAACGCTTGTCTTTCATGGACGGATTTTCAGGTTACAATCAAATCAAGATGCATCTTGAAGACGAGAAGCATACTGCCTTCCGGACACCATTGGGGGTATATTGCTATACAGTCATGCCCTTCGGACTGAAGAATGCCGGGGCTACGTACCAACGAGCTATGAGCAACATATTCCACGAGCACTTGTACAAAATAGTAGAATATTATGTAGACGATATAGCTGTCAAAAGCCGCCTCAAGGATAATCATATCCAAGAATTGAAGACAGTGTTTGAGTTGATGCGCCAACACCAACTCAAAATGAATCCTACAAAGTCCTTTCTTGGTGTATCCAGTGGCAAATTCTTGGGATTTGTCATTACCGCTAAAGGCATTCAAGTGGACCCTGATAAAGTGAAGGCCATCCTAGAAATACGACCACCCCATAATCTGAGAGAACTCAGGAGATTTCAAGGTCGTCTGGCTTATATCCGAAGATTCATATCCAACCTCTCGGGGAGATGTTAGCCTTTTTCTTGTCTCATGAAGAAAGGTGTATCCTTCATATGGGACGAAGCCTATCAGCAAGCGTTTAATGATATCAAACGCTACCTCACTAATCCTCCAGTTCTGGTGCCTTCTGTCATAGGAAGACCATTTTTGCTGTATGTTCGATCAATGGATCATTCTCTGGGAGCTCTTCTCGCACAGAAGAACGATGAGGGTCATGAACAGGCTATCTACTATTTAAGCACGATGATGGTCGGAGCTGAACACCGGTACAATCCAGTAGAAAAAGAATGTTTGGCCCTGATGTTCGCCATTCAGAAAATGCGACACTATGTCACAGGCCAGACTATTCATATCATCTCCAGGATCAATCCTCTTCGGGTATTGATGAACAAGCCAAGTGTTCTTAATTCCCGACTCACGACTTGGGCGATATTATTAACACCGTATGATATGGTGTATGTCCCTCAGAAGTCCATCAAAGGCCAAGCATTGGCTGATTTCCTAGCTGCTCATCCGATTCCAGAAACCTCCAGATTATACGAGGACATTCCCGACGAAGTTGCAGAATGTAATTCTGCAATGGAAAGTGATACATGGCAGCTATTCTTCGATGGTGCCTCCAGGACTGGTCCCAGTAGGAACGTGGTTTCAGGAGTAGGAATTATCCTTGTCACTCTTGATAAGTTCATCATCTATCGGACATATTCTCTTAGTGAGCCCTGCTCTAATAATGTGGCAGAATATAATGCCCTACTCATCGGGCTTCAAGTCGCTAAAGAATTGGATGTCGAGTATCTGGAAGCTTTCGATGATTCTCTGCTGATCGTCATTCAGGTCAGAGGAATATATGAAGTCCGGAATCCAGACCTCATCCCTTATCACCAAGCAACGATCGAGATAGCCATGTCTTTCAAAGAGTTCTTCCTAGAGCATGTGCCTCGATCTCAGAATCTGGAAGCTGATGCCCTAGCCAGTCTAGCTGCAGATTTAGCTATTACTATAAGAAGGTAGAATTCGGTAATCCTTCTTAACAGAGATTTATTTTGTGTGAAAAATAACTTTCACAAAGAATGCAGCTACGCTGTGAACACAGATCCTCCCAAGAGAGATTGGAGAAGTCCCTTTATAGATTTTGTGGCATACGAAATCTTACCAGAGGATCCTAAAGAAGCAATATCAATTAAGAGACGAGCATTACGTTTCTATTTCGATGCGTCTTCACAATATCTATATCGCCGGACCTACGACGGACTGCTATTAAGATGTCTCTCCGATGATAAGGCACAGCGAATTATCCGTGAAGCTCACGACGGCGTATGCGGAGCGCATCAACCCGGTCCTAAGCTACAGGATCGTATCAGGAGGATGGGTTATTACTGGCCTACTATGATCACAGATGCAATAAAATATGCAAAATAATGCAGGGCCTGCCAGGTTCATGCAAATTTTATACATCAACCTTCTGAACATTTATATCCTACGGTTGCATCCTGGCCTTTTGAAGTATGGGGTATGGATATCATTGGTCCTATTCACTCGTCTTCTTTCAGAGGTCATCGGTTCATATTAGCCATCACGGATTATTTCTCCAAATGGGCAGAGGCAGTCCCTCTTGCTGAGGTGAAGACATCCAACATGATTAGCTTCATTAAGCATCATGTCATTTATCGCTTTGGGATACCCCAAAGGATAATTCATGACAATGGGCCTCAATTCATTAGCCAAGCAATTTATCGATTTTGCGATAAAAAATGGATACAAAATGTGGCCTCTACGACATACAATCCTGCTGCTAATGGTTTGGCGGAAGCTTTTAACAAAACTATCATCAAACTCTTAAAAAAGTTTGTTTCTTCGAACAAAAGATATTGGAACGAGAAGCTAGGAGAATATCTCTGGGCATACCGCACAACGGTACGAACACCGACGGGTTGTACCCCATTCTTACTGGTTTACGGGAGTGAAGCAGTTCTCCCCATTGAAGTTCAAATTCCGTCACTCAGAATAGCAGTGGCTAATGATTTGACTCAGGAAAAGAATGATCTACTGCGGCTTCAAGAACAAGAAGGATTAGACGAGAAATGCCTTCAAGCCCAACAACGCATTGCGTTCTACCAGGCACGCATTTCCAAAGCTTTTAATCAGAAAGTGAAGGAAAGAGTGTTCAAAGTTGGCAAGCTAGTTCTAGCTGTGAAAAGGCTAATGATTATTACTCACAAGAGTAAGGGTAAATTTCAACCCAAATGGGAAGGCCCTTATGTGATCGAGACAACGTTCTCAAATGGCACTTATAGATTAGCCAAGCCTAATGGAGACTTGTTAATGGCTCCTATCAACGGTAAATTCCTGAAGAGGTACTATGCTTAATCTCCTTTGCTCTAAAGGAGTATGGTGAAGATCTTATTCTGACAATACTATTTCCGAAGAACTAGTTGGATCATATTCTATCATGTCCATATAACCTCTGAATAGATATGTTTAACTAATTTGGAACATCAAAACCTATCACGTCCATATTACCTCTGATAGTGTTTTGTGTACAAATTTTAGTTGGATCATATTCTATCATGTTCATATAACCTCTGAATAGATATGTCTAACTAAAGCTTACCGAAAGTATATCACGTCCATATTACCTCTGATATCACTTTAACCCTAGCCTGTCATTTATATGCAAAAAATGATGGGTCCACCAAAGTCAGATAAAGTCTCTTTATTATCTTCCGGAGGAGCAAAATTACATATAAAAGCAAAATGGTACATCATTTGGGAGGAGCAGTCAAATCACGGATCTGCTGTGCCAGTGTGGCCATCTTCTCATTCCTGGATCTTAAAACGGTAGCGCGAGCCCGCTCCAACCTTGCCTCCTCATTGTTCAAGGCAGACATTTTAGACCAATGGCGTACATAATCTGCGTGGATGATACCCACACATGCCAGGTTCTGCTAAGACATTCCCTTCGGATCTTTAAAACATCTCGAGATGCCAACAAAGAGAGAGCCTTCTCCTCTGCCTGAGCGAGTTCATCTTTCAATTGGCGGATCCTCGTTGCCTCTCCCTCATATTCGGCCTTGCACTTGGCCAGCTCGGGAATGACATAATCAGAGACAGTATGCTCTTCATTCAACTCTTTCTGCTGAGCCTCGATGGACTTGCTCAGAGTTTATATCTCCCCAACAAGCCTCGCAGTCAAAGAGTCATATTCAGCCTGGACCAGGTCATCAATGTTGCCCTGGGATAATTGCAAATAATTTTTAATGGGTTGTTCCAAACCATTAACTATCTGCTCCAGTGTATCAGCTCTCCCAGCGTCGTTGAAATCTCTGATCGACGCTATCACAAACTGGGAGGACCTTCTCAGAGCCTCAAAACCTAGATTCTTTGCGGGCATCATTAATATTAGCATATTCAAAGTGGAGTAGAAAATACCGGTATACTGCTCAATCAGCATGGCAAAATCAGATTGGACGCTGGAGTGGCTGCAATATCAGCGAATCCCCTTCCAGGAATGACTACAGAGGGTGTCGTCACCGTTGTCACTTCAGTAGAGGGCGCGACAAAGGTAGAGGTACCGACAACGGCCGAAGTGACTGGCGTACTCAAAGGAGGCATAGTCGTAATGATAGGCTCATCCTCCTCTCGAGATATCGGAATTGTTTCGAGCAAGCCAGCACCCGAAAATGCTTTCTCTTCAAAGTCGGGCACCTCTGTGTCATCGGCAGGAGCTGAAACAAAGCCAAAAGTTGTGTCGACGCTGCCCTCCCCATAGATGTCTTCCCCTGAAAAGAAGCAAGAGAAAGTTAATATTAACATGATGTTAATTTTTTTATAAGAGGCATAAAGACGACATTTACCCATGGCCGATGGTATATATGGCGCGTCTGCAGCCAGTACAGCTAAATCATTTCTTAATGATGCTAAGCGAGCTGTCATACCTGGAGAAGGAGTTGTGCCAACTGACACTGACAGGTATTCTTCCAGGTCTTCACCGAGATCCACTCGAGGCTCACCGGGTAGAATCTTGCTGGGTATACTTACAGACGCGGCAGGGGTTTCTCCCGTTGCTGGTCTGGATAAAGATATTCTTATTTTGCTCGGCCTCGAAGGCGATCTTGTACCACTACCTGAAGCGGTAGCAGCGACAGCAGCCTCGAGCAAAGAATCTTCGGCACTGCCAGCCGGAACTGTGGAGGTTCCCTCTCTAATAGGCGAAGGACCTCTAGTCAAAGAATCATCCCCAACAGGGGAAACAACAGGCTCACTCCGAGGAGCCTCATGGCCAGAAATCCTGAGAGGACCACTAACAGTCTTTTTTTTCTTGCGAGGGGAAGTCTCCTTCAGAACAGAAGCCCTTCGCTTACCAGAGATAACCAGAGGCTCTACGAGCGGAGGTATTTCGCCTTTCGGTACTGTCAACAAAAACTCATCTGAATTGACAGAGTCTTCACCCTCATCAGAAGAAACTGATGGGACTTCCTCTTTCCCAGTGGACTTATGTGAAGGCATCCTAAAACTTTCATGTATATCAAAATCACGATGGAAGGTATTGACGGCCACATAAAACTGGGCGTACGAATGGAGGATGCGCAACTCCATGGAGAGAGAAGTCACGGGCACAGTAAAGGCCGCTCCAGTACAACCCATTATGAAGTACCGCCATCCTTTCTCTCCATCAATAAGTCCACCCCTGGACTTGAAGCTGGTGATGGCATTGCCCAGGTGCTATTGGTCATACCCAAACAGCCTGGCAAACCGATTAGGCAGATAGGGCTCCAAAAAGCAATAGTCTTCACTTCTGTACAATAAATGGGAAGGTCTAATGCAGACCAACCAATAAAAAGATTCAGGAGAAAGAACGGTCTTTCCTTCACCTGAGTATTGAAGCCTTCTCCCCTGTTGATTGAGATATACAGAAAGGATGGTGCAGAAGAGCTTCCAGCTGTGAGCAAAATTTAATGCACGCCGACAGTCTAGGACGGTGGTCACGTTCCAGGTGGAATTCTTGTAATTCAACAAGAAATTATTCCCCGAACTACTGGCAGAGCCGGGAGACATCACTCTGGGGTTATGAAGAATTAGCCATCCCATCAAATACAGGAACGGTAATTCTACCCTGGGAAAGTTGTCACGCCGTATTTCATCGGCAAGCAGCCCATCAGTAATGGCCCTCAGGACAGCTTGTATCCGGCATACCATGGCAGGGAGCAAGCCCAATCTTGCCCCAAACACCAAACGTACTGCAGGCCATAAGGTGTTATGGTGAATGCGATCCAAAGATGCAATACCAGGTACTACCAATCGGCGCAGCCATATGGAGAGGAAGCCCGCCAGTTGAGCTTCCCTTGACAAAGGCCTGCGGCAATGCCTCAAATAACTGTAGGCTTTAGTGCCTGTAGGATAAATCCCTACCCCTTCGTCGAGAATTTGATCCGAAGCCCCAACATCTTCAATAAGGTCATCGACTACTTGAGCATTAAGCACGCTCAGAAAGTTCAAAGCCTTATCCCTGCTATCCACAACTTTGTCTGGCCTAGCATCTCGGGCATGATGGAAGAAGAGGTAGGACGCCCATTTGTTGGTATGAGCCAAATTAGAGGGCTCATTATAGAAGGTGGTGACGCTAAATAGTGGCTCATCAGCTCCTGGTATACTGCCACCACCCGAGGGTTTGTATCCCCCAGCTACCGGTTTGTGGGAACATACTCTTTATAAGGAGTATCTCCCATTGGCAGTCTTGAAATCTCTGTTATTTTGTGAAGGGCCAATCCCAACTCCCCCAGTAGAGTGGCGAAAGTCCCAGTGAGCGAGATATATCGCTCCATCAAAGCCAAAAATAGGTTGGGATTGAGAGGTAACCCAACACTGGTAGCACTCACATCTTCAAACAGACCAATGCTCTCCAGCTCCATCAGAAAATGCTTCAGGGCCCATGCAGCTAAACGAGCCCATCGAAGATTTGTAGGGGTAAGCCACCCATTGGTCTGAGGATTAACCTTGGGGTATACTCCTCCATGCCCCATGAAGTCATTGTAGAAAGTCGGTAATTGGACTGGCTGGAATTGTGTAGTGTCTTCACTCGGGACAATACCCAAAAATAATCCCCTGAAGGGCATAACGTGACCGGAAGGGCGGCTTACAAATGACCCTCGGTCTGATACCTTCTGATAAAATATCTTCTCCGGCTGGCCATGAAGATTAGGGGTCAGGGTCCACGACATCTTCCTCTGATGCATGGTATGGAAGAATGCCGAGATAGGGTAATCTCTCAACATCTTGGGCAGGTACATTACCATGCCCCCAGCAGTAAAAACCTAGTTTTTCTTCTTGGACTTTGTCTGGGACTGCTTATCAATCATATCCCCGAAGAGGAAAGCTGGTTTTATGTATTTGGCCCCGTCTATATACGTCAGGGGCTCTCCGTTGATCATGCTCAACATCATTCGCTCTCCTTGAGACGATATCAGGATTCCCCTTCCTTCAGGATATTGGGGTCTGGAATAGAAAATGTCACATGGGACAAATCCTCCAGGTAATTGGAGTTCAGCATCCCAGCAGCAGAACCCATCACCTCAGCCAACGGAGGTATCTACAAGTTAACTACAAAGTACAAGAAAAATATGTCAGTTTCTATACTAGACATTATAGGCTTGCAGCTTATGCCAAAAATCTAACAGTCTGTGCTTTTACGCCGAGACTGTAAAAACTTGAGTTTTTACGCTGGAACTTATGTCCTAGGCGTAAAATCCAAGATTGGCAGTATACACAAAAATTTGACAGTCTGTGTTTTACGCCAGACTGCCAAAGTTTGAGTTATTACGCGAGAATTTTCTTCCAGAGCGTAACACCCAAAATTTGTAGTATACGCCAAATTTCGACAGTCAGAGCTTTTACGCCAGATTGCGAAAATATGGAGTTTTTATGCTGACCCATTAGGAATGTGGGCGTAAAAGATAAAATATCTCTGTGCATCATCTTCCTCGAAGAGGCTCTCAGCACAGAAGATGACCTAGCGCGTTCACGTACAACGTGTGCGAAAGATTTTCTTCGTTCTTGTCATCCCAAGAGCTTTACCTATAACACCCGGTGCACAGCTTGACGGTGGGATACTACGTTCAGAGCGAGGTTCACCCTGCCCGATTGGAGTCGCTTTTGCTTGAGCAGAGGAGCGAGAAGAGGAGGCAGCTTACTTTCCCTTAGCAGTCAAAGATTGTTTTGGTGCCATTTCTAAAAACTCAGAATGCTCAGAGAAAAAACGAAGAAGAGATCTCAAAGAGACAAAGGTTTTTCTTTTGCAAAAGACAGGTGAAGAGTTTTCTCTCTGAAGGCCTTGGGGTATTTATAGAGTTCAGATAAACTTTTCGAATCCCTAACCAAATCCGATATTTAATATTCGGTTATGATTGGAGGCCACGTCAGCCTATTACTCAGGGAAGGCGGACAGTCAGCGAATTCAAAAAGTTTTTCGCGCAGAGCAGATTTGTGATTTTACGCTAAGGAGCTTTTTACGCTCGAGAAGCCAAAAATCTACGGTTTTACGCTCAGAGGCTATAAGTCTACGGTTTTACGCCCGGATGCTTTTACGCTCGAGAGGCTACAAACCTACGACTTCATGCTCAGAGGCTACAAATCTATGATTTTACGCTCAGAAGCTTTTTATGCTCAGAGGCGACAAATCTACGACTTCACGCTCGAAAGTTTTCTTTTCAGAGGCTATAAATCTATAGTTTTACGCCTGGATGCTCTTATGCTCAGCAGCTTTTACGCTCGAGAGGCAACAAACTTACGATTTTATGCTCATCCATACTACGGATCTAATGACTCTCCGCATATCTAAAACTATGCAGGCCAGAGTATGCGTATATCTGAACAATTCTTAAGATGACCAATTACAAGGGTTCACGCAGAAGATGCTCCTTCTTGGTCTCAAAAATATTCCAAGTACCCAAAATATACAGAGTTTAGCATTGAAAATGACTTTTCTCCTTGGGTCGATTGGAGGTTCATCCAAAAACCCAGTCTGAATATTTTCTCTACAGTTCGAGCATGGTCAGTTTTTGACAACCATTTCTCGTCCTATTCCAAGGGATTTTCGGGAAATCATTCTTGAAGATGATGCTCTGAACAAAATTCTTCTTATCACAGAAGTGACAGTTCAGAATCCTACACGACTCCTCGTTCAAAACAGCAAGACAGTTCGAATATGCGACTTAAATGCTAAACAGTTTTTCTGTGCGTCTTCAGTTACGCGTAAAAGACGGGACGAGACCAAATACTCTTTTTATCATAGTCGGCATAAAGTTATTCAGAAGTGTCGAAGCTATACATATTCAGACTTTATCACAGCAGAATATGGCAAATTATCAAATGCGTAAAAGAAGACAATTTTATTAATCATGATTACATATAAGGAAAATCCAGTCTACAAAGGGTTTTTCATCTTCATGATTACATATGAGGGAAATCCCGTCTATAAAGGGTCCCTCATTTTTTATTTAAAGATCACGCCCAGAATCTGTTCTGCCAGGTTCTCATATTGGTGGAGATCTTTATCCGTCTTCTTCAGCAGTTAATCGGCTTCCGTGGCCGATTAACAAGAAAATGATTAATGGCATGAGGATACACAACTGGGCTTGTTTAAATTATTCAAGAGCCCATCCTCCATACGCCTTGACAGATTGAGTTGAGGTTTTAGACCCAACTCAATACTGAAAGACAGGGCTAGTTTGTCTGCCCTCGTCCACCAACGATAGGAGAAAATACAGCTTACAAGCTGTATGGTCGAATGTGACCCTTCCTCTCTCCTGGATGAATCGCCATATAAAATTGTTGATTATCCCGAGCAAAGAAAGCTATGATATCCTTCCATGATCCATCATTGTAGAGGACATTTGCTCGAAGACGCCTTCTTTTTTGGCTCCTTACATGCTGGAGGAACATGATCTTCTTCTTCCTCAAGTCGACTCGGCGAAACTCAGCAACCATCTCTGTATGGTAAAAGAAATATGGGAAGAACAGGTTAACTCATCAGCCTTTATAAGGGCAAAGGAGAACACACCGAATTTTAACAAGATCTCAAAAATCCGTCGAGAAATCAGCCTCGAGGAACGAGTCAGACTTGACCGTTTCATGCTTCATTCAAAGTATTTCAAATTATGAAGAATTTGAAAACTTTGAAGGGGGTCTTGTAGAAGCATAAAAAATATGCTGCAGAGTTATAAGCAGTATTTCAGTGCTGGGTGGCGTAAGATATGACTTCAGAGCCATTAGCGTACAACAGAGCTTCATCGCTAAGTACAGCATAAAATATAAACTCCAGGATAACCCGCGTAATACAGTATTTCCAGGCTGCTTCAGCGTAAAAAGGTTGTTATATCGCCATTTTGGCGTAAAACCTACTCGCTTTTAATGCAGTGGGAAGTCGTACGGGGAACTCTTCGTATTCCTCGAATGAACCTGTCAGATTATGCAGTGAACCTGACTCCTGACAAAGAGTACTGCACAATTATCCAGATGACGGCTGTAATGATGACTCGGCACAGAGACCCAGATTGTCGTTTAGTGACGTTTCCTTGATACAAATCGCTTTTACGCGTTCAAGGGAATACGCCGCCTAGTTTTATGCAAGAAAATGAGAGCTTTTACGCTCAGCAGAAGACAAAACGAACCGCCACGCCAAAAGCTTCTCTTCGTACAGAGCTCAAGGCACGTCTCTGCAGTTAATGCGCATGATGGGGGCATATCTCTGCATTTAATGCACGAGATTTGGTTCTATTTTCAAAGACCGGGTGAGCCATAATTATGACTAATACGTCCACATCATCACCTCTGCATATTACGCCATCAGGCTATTTTCAGCTATAGGAGCACGCTGTACGCTATCTCCTTGAAATACGCCAACCTGGCTATTTTCAGCTATAAGGAGTACGCCGTATGCTATCTCCTCGGAATACGCCAACTCAGGCTATATTTTTATTGGTGCGTAATAAGGCTATTTGGTCCAAATTAGCTCAAGACCTCAGTCAAGGAAGGAGGATCGACTATCTTGTACGCTAGCTACCTATCCATGCAACATCAGGCTTCTATGCCTACTGGGCTTCTACGCCTACCTGGCCTCTACGCCAGTTTGACAACTATTTGGCTTCTACGCCATGGTGACAGTTATTGGCTTCTAAGCCAACCTTTTCTACACGAGGGACAGCTACCTACGTGGCTTGCATGCCATGATCTTTACAGTAGTTATACGTGTTACCTCATAATGGGACACACGTGGATTCATAAGATTATTTATACGTGGATGGCAGTTATTATAACCGCCGCGTAAAAAGTGCCATACTCTCCACTATCCGACTTCTACGCCAACTGGATGGTTACTGTCACTAAAACCCTATAAATAGAGACCTTTGTTGACAGAGGTCCAGGGTCGAAAATTGATTTTTGAGAGAGAAGAATCCAGAGCACAGACAGAGAGTAGTGATCGACGATTTTGGCATCGAGCATCCACTCCCTCTTGCAATCTTTGAAGCTTTTCTGTCTTCTACAGCACTTCTTCATTATCGTGTGGTCCAAGGGACAAAGTGATCGACTGCAGATCAGACTCCTATAGCAATATTTACCCAGATTAAAAATTTTACTTGACATCCTCGTATAGGATTAATTATACTTCTTGTTTGTAAACCAAAGAGAGGGTTTTGTATAAATCTTGTTTTATTTCTTTCGTTTATTATCAAACAGAGGTGATAGGGAGACGGTGGTGTAGACGAGGTACACCGAGGTTGCAGAGGCGAGGGGTGGCTCTGCGGGGACCATGGGGTCGACGGAAGGAGGAACAGCGGGGTCGGGTGTCGTCCAGGCAAGGCAGAAGGATGGACGGGGATGGTGAAGACGAGGGAGGTGGTGATGGTGTTGCGTTCAGGCGACTGCGGCCTAGGTGTAGCGGAGCACCGCAGCTCCGGCGAGGAAGAAGGGGATGGAGGTGGGGGTTCACCGGAGAAGAAGGTGGAGGAGATAGGGGTATCGGAAACGATGTGAGGCGGTGCTGGTGGTCGATGGTAGGATGATGATGATGGTGTTGTTCAGTGGGATCGTGTGCTCCGGCGGTGAGGGGAGGCCAGAGTGATGGCTGTGCAAGCGGTCGGGAAAAGATTCTACGGTGATCACCGGGGAAGGTGGTGGTCTAGGTGGACGAGGGAGGATGGTGGTCGAGCCCGGCGAAGCATAGCGGCTCAAGGAAATTGGTTAAGTCGACGGAGGAGGCCGGGTTGACTTTTTGGTCAACGGATTGCCTCGATTTGCGTGCCACGGATCATAAATCCGTTAAGTTGATTTTTTTTAGACCAAAATTAGGGTTTAAAAATAAAATCAGATTATAGTAAGATTAAAATAAAATTTTATTTTATTTTAATAAGAATTAAAATAGATTAAAATGGAGGAACCTATTCACCCACTTTTGTTACCTAACTGGTTTAATTTATTTGACGGGTAGATCGAATGACGCCTTGAGTTGGGACTTCATTCTTTTTCAGAACAGGCAAGATACCTTACAAAATTGCTTATAGTACTTTGTGTGCTTATCATATTTTTTATACATTCATTATATATGTGTTTTCTTTCAGTCATAATTATATACTATATATGTTGACACCCACTTGACACATAGTATTATGGGAGGGGAGGACAATCAGTAGGCATATGGGCTACCCACTCTGGTAAACTGTAGTAACTAGCACACACTACGGGAGTTGTGTCGTGATGGTTGCTACCCTCGCGATATGTCAGATGATGGTGTCACGATGGTCGCTACCCTCGTGGCATGACGGCTGATGATGTTCATGGACGTGTGTGTGAGTTGTGAGATATATAGAGTATCCTACACCTACCCATACATCAAAAAGGTTGTTCTCATTATGCATTTCATATAGATTGTCTAGTACAGCATACTTATATTTTGTCTATTATGCATGTTTTACTGTATTCAATTGGAATGATTCTATGTATCTTGTTACGTCCCTCTGAGGACCTGGTCCCTTTCTAGGTATAGACGATCATGACTATTCGCAGAAGCAC
Organism: Iris macrosiphon; assembly: GCA_036927795.1. NCBI lineage: Eukaryota > Viridiplantae > Streptophyta > Magnoliopsida > Asparagales > Iridaceae > Iris > Iris macrosiphon. The sequence goes on from JAYESA010000016.1 coordinate 72,449,733, forward strand.
GGATCAGGACTAGCTACTTATCTCTCTTTCGAGGAGGTCTTCTCTTTGAGCCTCATTAATCATTAGATGTACTTATGAGGTTTCTCTTATATTCTAGTTGGTAGTGGATTGTCTCCACCCAACTACTTGTTCTTATCAAGCATTTTATACTTGATTCAGTTATATAGTTGATTGTTTATTTGATTCTGTAGATGAGATCTAGTTATGCCCTGTGACTTGTGACATAAATCTATACCACATGTGAGTCAATATTCCTATTATAGCGTACATGTGTATTATGGTATCCATATATTGGAGTTGCCATATACATACGGCTGACATGCTTACGTATTCTGTAAAACCCCTAATCCTAAAAACCGTATTAATTTTTTTATTTAATTATTAATTTAATTATAGTATTTATGAGCTAATTAGGATAAATAGATCTTATTTAATTTTTTATTTTAGGTGTTTGTATATTTAGGAGATTTATGGAGCCGCTATAAATTTTTCCTAATTTATTCCATGTAGGAGACCCCGTGGACAGTTGCTAGCTTAATATTATGCATTAATAGAAATTCTAGAATTTTTTTATGTATATATATATATATATATATATATATATATTAAATAGAGAAAGAAAAAGAAATGGAAAAGAAAAAGAATAAAAGAAAAGAAAAGAATGGAAAAAAAAAAGAGAAAGAAAAAGGAAAAGGAAAAGAAAAAAAGGACTAAAACGTAAAAAACTCAACTAAACTAAAGTTCCCCCTGCGGCTAAATCCCCCCCCCCCCCCCCGCGGCCTAGTGGCTCACCCGCGAGCGGAAGACCCCCGACCCGACTCTCTCTCTCTCTCTCTTCTATATATATCTATATATCGACGTAAACCCTAACCCTACTCTCACCATCCTCTGACCCCGAGCCCGCCGCCTCCCGCACCGACCCGCCGCTGTCTGGCAGCACGCAGCCACCGCTTGCCGGTCACCGCTTCCGCGATCGCACGGGATCGCGTGAGAACACTGTAGAATTTGACTATAGCGAAGCCATGTTCCCGCTCTGATTTCCGTGCCCTCGCTCGACCAAACTCGACCCCGTCTTCTCCAGTATGATCCTCACCTATCCCACTTCCATATTTGTATGTTAGTTGACCTCGAACAACGCATAACCCTAAACGAAAATAGAGTTCAAGTTGACGGAAAAAGACCACTTTTTGGGTATCGCAGAAAACTGCGGTGACCACCTATGTTCCCAGATTTGTATCACCCACCACAGATATCCGAATTCGATGTTTCCTTTTAACCACTCTGGTAAACAGTAGTAACTAGCACGCACTATGGTGGTCATGTCCGATGGTCGCTACCCCCGAGGTATGTCGGTTGATGGAGTCACGAGGGTCGCTACCCCCGAGGTATGTCGGCTGATGATGTTCTAGACGGGTATGTGAGTTGTGAGGCTTAGATCGAGTAGCCTACCCTTGCCCATAGGTCAAAAAATTATCCTCATCTGTATTCATATAGAATGTCTTATACAGCGTACTTACTTATTTTTAAACATTATGCATGCTTACTGTATTCAAATTGGCTTGCTTCTATGTATCTTGTTACGTTCCTCTGAGGACCTGGTCCCTTTTTAGGTGTATCTGTTCTTGAGTATTCGTAGCAACGCAGATTCGGATGGTTACATATGTTTTGAGGATATCTTCTCTTCGAGCCCCGTGATTGTTAGCTGGTACTCTTATATTGTGTTATTGTATTATACTTTTCCATTTGAGTTGGTAGTGGATTTGTTTCCATTCGACCGTCATCTTTAGATACTTCTTATTGAGATCTAGTTATATAGATGTTGGTTATTTATTTATATTGATTTTCTGTAGATGAGATTTAGATTGTACTCTGTGACTAGTGATACATTTTATACTACTTGTGGATTTGATATTCATATTACAGCGTACGTATGGGTTATGGTTTCCATATATTGGAGTTGCTATATCCAAGCGGCTGGCATGCTTACGTGTCCTAGTCCTATGTATTTTGGGACTGGGGCGTGACATATTTTTGTGGTGGCCCATGCAGGTCGAGAGCATATTGTCTCGGTTACGTTATTGTACCGAACAAGCCTGTACCTAGGAATAAAGTATAGGATCTCATCCATAATTGACTATGATTCGCTCTCCTTCCAATCCATTCTATTTGAATAATTGTATCCAGCTTAATTTTTGTACTTCCCTGATAATTCCTTGAGTATAGCCCCCTCCTAGAATATAAAAGTCCCTGTTGGTAGATGATAAGTAGGGTAACCTTCCTATTAAGAGTATAACTGGAGTGTTCACACACCATCAAGTTTAGAATATCTAGTGAACCCTAGAATTCCTTATCTATAGATTGGTTTACCATTACCTCTTGATGTTTTTATGAAGACTTGAGAGTAGTATAAACACTACTAGGATTAGTTAGAAGTTTGACCATATTGTTTGACCCTAGTATTGAGGAACCAATAGAAATCCAAGGTTGAATATTAGGACTGAACCTAACCTTCATAGTTAGATAGTATTGGAGAACTATAAATTTAGATCATTGTCTTATTATTAGTAGACAGCACCTTAGGAAGCCGAGAGGAATGTAATTAACACTTTTTTCTTGATCATACCTCGAACATAGCAACTAGCATACCACTTTCCCTTAGAAAACCATGATGCTATCTAGAGCCCCCTATTTTAATTTTATATGTTATTCCTCTGCGACCTTAACGTTCGCTAATTGCGCGATGACTAAATTAGGTTCTTCTACTCTTCATCTTTCAATCCGTGCCATCTGACACTTCTGATGTAAGCCAGGTGATTTTATTCTGTGTTAAGGACATATAGTTGCTAGGATTATAGTTGTTAATGTTAAATTTTGAAATTGTGTGCTTAGTAGTTAGAACTTGACGGTTTAAGTTATTCTTGTAGATTGTGACATGGTGATTATCCCTTAGTTTTAAATTGCATAACATGTACCCCCACCTCGATACGAGTTATATTCCCTTTCCCTTGAGGCCAGTAACTGTTCCATTCCTACTATTGACACATGCTCTATAAGCGCTATGACTAAGACTTAAGACGACCATGACCTATGTAATGAAAGAGGATACCCTAATAAGTACCAAGACCCTTTTCCGTAAACCTTAACAAGAGTTTCTACGGTATCCTTAAGATGATTACAGTATTAGTTTATTTTTATAAGTTGGGTAGTATGTCTCACAACCTAGTAACACATAGTCTTTTGACCTATTATTGAAGTGTAACCGAATGACATTAATTGTATGCTAGCGTAAGACGATAATATTTATTCAGACTGTAGGACTTAGAAGCCCATACCCCTATTTGGTCAACTATCGACTCAGACAAGGAGTTAGTATGACAACTGTAGAGATTGTAAGTGTCTTGTCTTTTTGTGAACTTAGATTATTTTGTAACTTCTCTCATCATAATCTAGCGTACTTATATTTTTTGAACTACCTTGACTTATGCTGCTATTATAGCCTAGTTTTTGCAAGCTTATTCTTTTATCAAGCTTGCTCATGACATATGTATTATTGGGTGCACACAATGATACAATTGCCTAATCAGAATCGGTGTATTAAGGTCTAGCTAACGTTAGTGCGCTTGGTTCGCTCTTCGCATGACTACTTTATGTGGATTAAGATATATGGCAGTAGACGGATATACTTGCCCCTAGACATGTCTGACACATCGTATCGGATACATAACTGTACTGATATGAGCATGTAAATAGGAAATTACCAAAAAATAGGATATCAATCCACAACTGTCCTGGCAACTCTCTTTTCGAATTCTTTAATCTCTTTGAACCTCGTACTTGTATTCTATCACCTTCACGTTGAATTCTTTGTTATTGCTCTCCGTCTTCCCTTATTTTGGAAAGACGAAACCTCGTGCTTGGTATAAGTTGACACACTGATAGTACTAGATATATCCCGTAAGGCTAATCACATGACTTAGTGACACTCTTTTATAATTGATTAAGGGCATATCATAGGTGATATGTTTGGTGTTAAAACCTTGAGGATTGAATAACGTGGTAAAATAATTGAGGAATAGTTTTCCTAGATGTATAGCCTTAGGTGATAGATAGGTAAATTTTAAGTTGGGTAGATTGTAAAACCCTCATCCAAAATTAGACCTACTTGGCTGAGATAATGAGACTAAGGCTAGATTGAGTCCAGTTAGAGATAGAACATGGTAATTTTATTTAATTTTGCAATAATTATATCGCTTAGCGCACCTTACCATTACTTCGATAACTGAAGCCCTACACTAGCCATTGCCTTCCTACAAATTCCACACCCTTGTCCTAGACATGCCCATCTTCCATTCTGATCTTTGTACAACTTATAATTATGCTTTCTCGTGCTACATTTTAGTCGTACAATATTCATCGCAGACGTTATTTCTTAATCCAAAAATAATTCTAACTTTGTATCCTTGTGCGTTCCAATTGAAATTTGGAGACATAATCTTGACCGGTTTCATACAACCCAATTTTGATAATATTCTACTCTGAGCCCTCTATGTCCATAACCCTTGTGTCCCACCTAATGTTATCCCATGTACTTCTAATTAATTCTCGAACACCATGCACATTAATTTTGATTAATCTAATCCAATTTCCATCTTTGTGCAATTTTTTAATTGTCGGGCGCTTTTATGCAAAAGAGCATTTAGGTGTCCACACTATTGGACATGACACATGAAGAAACCTATTTTTTTGCTCATGTGGATTTTTCCCATGATTTTCGGAATGTGCAACGCGCAACATCGCCCACTCCTTTAAACCTAGCCTTGTATTTTAAACAATGCAAATCTTATATCATCCTTGACATTCTATCGTGGCTTAGTTTTAATTTCGAGAATAAAATTTTTATAAGTTGGATAGAATATAAAATCCCTAATCCTAAAATCCGTATTAGTCTTTTTTTAATTAATTATTAAATTAATTGTAGTAATTATGAGCTAATTATGAGAAATAGATCTTATTTAATTTTTTATTTTAGGTGTTTGTGCATTTAGGAGATTTATGGAGCCGGTATAAATTTTTCCTAATTTATTCCATGTAGGAGACCCCGTGGACAGTTGCTAGCTTAATGTTAGGCATTAATACAAATTCTAGAATTTTTCTTTGTATATATATGTATATATATATACATATATATATATTAAATAGACAAAGAAAAAGAAATAAAAAAGAAAAAGAATAAAAGAAAAGAAAAGAATGGAAAAGAAAAAGAGAAAGAAAAAGGAAAAGGAAAAGGAAAAGAAAAAAAGGACTAAAACGTAAAAAAACTCAACTAAACTAAAGTTCCCCCCCTGCGGCTAAATCCACCCCCCTGACTCTCTCTCTCTCTTCTATATATATCTATATATTGACGTAAACCCTAACCCTACTATCACCATCCTCTGAACCCAAGCCCGCCGCCTCCCGCGCCGACCCGCCGCCACCGGGCAGCGCGTAGCCACCGCCGGCCGGTCGCTGCTTCTGCGATCGCGTGGGATCGCGCGAGAACACTGCAGAATTTGACTGTAGCGAAGCCATATTTCTGCTCCAATTTTCGTGCCCTTGCTCCACCAAACTCGACCCCGTGTACTCCGGTATGATCCTAACCTATCCCCTTCCATATTTGTATGTTATTTGACCTTGAACAGCATGTAACCCTAGGCGAAAACAGCGTCCAAGTTGACGAAAAAAGACCATTTTTTGGGTATCACAGAAAACTATGGTGACCACCTATGTTCCCGAATTCGTATCTCCCACCACAGAGATCCGAATCCGATTTTTCCTTTTGGTATACGGAGACCACTTGACCTAGTTTAATTTTTGTTAATTAATATTAAATTATTAACTGCTGTATGTAGAATTAAATTCTTTAGAAAATCCCGAAAGCCCACTTTTTCCAGATTTCTAAAAATTATAAAACGGAGTGCGCCCCCCCCCAAACGGGACCGCCCCGTCGTGTACCAAGTATACCAAAATATGTGAGCAGTGTACTCTGACACGTAAGATTTTGCGAAAACTGATTCGGACGCGTGTGCGCGTCGGAATCAGCCTGTATCCGCGAACAATCTTCGTGTCGCAACTTTTGCGAAAGCTATGCGCAATTTGTGCACGCTCGTTAGATTACGACGAAACTTGTGCCACTGGACTCGTGGTAATGCGCTGGTCCTGTGACCCAATTTTTACGTAATTTTGAGATAGTTGACCAAGTCGCCAATTGGCGGGCACACGGTTGACTTTTTGGGCAAAATTGTGTTCGGCTCACCGGAATCCACATCTGGACATACCGTTGGATTCGTACTGACATTTAGAGTTTGTTTGACCTATAATTTGTCCTATTTAGAGACCTTTACCCTTGGCACGCTTTTTGGTACAAAGTGGGCTACACGTGGACCCCACTTTGACTCAAATTTACCGTTTTGCCCCTGTGTTCAAATTGGACGAAAGGGAAGTGTTTTCTATCTATTTTGCTTATTCTGGGAATGTTGGTGATATCTATTTCAGCATCCGGAGACATTTGTTCTGAGGCCATAGCTTCTGATCTGTGTGTTGGACTTCTGGACGTTACACTGTGCAGCTTTCTTACCAGGCAAGATACCTTGCCAAATTGCTTACAGTATTTTGCATGCTTAGTATATTTTTGTATATTTATTGCATTTCTGTTTATTCATTGCATGTGTAGTTTCTTTCAGTCATTACTATATATTAGATATGTTGACACAACTTAACACTTAGTATCATAGAGGACAATTAGTAGGCGTATGGGCTTTAACCACTCTGGTAAACCGTAGTAACTAGAACGCACTATGGTGGTCGTGTCCGATGGTCGCTACCACCGAGGTATGTCAGTTGATGGAGTCACAAGGGTCGCTACCCCCGAGGTATGTCGGCTGATGATGTTCTAGACGGGTGTGTGAGTTGTGAGGCTTAGATTGAGTAGCCTACCCTTGCCCATACGTCAAAAAGTTGTCCTCATCTGTATTCATATAGAATGTCTTGTACAGGTACTTACATATTTTTAAACATTATACATGCTTACTGTATTCAAATTGGCTTGCTTCTATGTATCTTTTTACGTCCCTCTGAGGACCTAGTCCCTTTCCAGGTGTATCTATTCTTGAGTATTCGCATGAGCGCAGATTCGGATGGTTATAAATGTTTCAAGAATGTCTTCTCTTCGAGCCCCGTGATTGTTAGCTGGTACTCTTATATTGTGTTATTGTGTTGTACTTTTCCATTCGAGTTGGTAGTGGATTTGTTTCCATCCGACCGTCATCTTTAGATACTTCTTATTGAGATTTAGTTATATAGATGTTGGTTATTTATTTATATTAATTTTCTGTGGATGAGATTTAGATTGTACTCTGTGACTAGTGATACATTTTATACCACTTGTGGATTTGATATTCATATTACAGCGTACGTATGGGTTATGGTTTCCATATATTGGAGTTGCCATATCCATGCGGCTGGCGTGCTTACGTGTCCTAGTCCTATGTATTTTGGGACTGGGGCATGACATATTCCTAGTCCTACGTATTTTGGGACTGGGATATGACATATTTTTGTGGTGATCCGTGCAGGTCGAGAGCATATTGTCTCGGTTACGTTACTATACCGAGCAAGCCTGCACAAAGGATTAGAGTATAGGACCTCATCCACTTATTTAATCACCACCCTTGATTTTATTTCGCATTCTTAATTGATTGCTTGCATTGTATTTTGCTTGATCCTTTCACGACGTCAATCTTATCTTTCTTTCGTGCTTGATAGGGGTTAGGAAGGTGACTTGTACTAAGTATATACACTCTATTATTTAATAACAATATTACTTAAATTATTGTAAGTTGGGTAGTATGCCTCATAACCTAGTATCACATAGTCCTTTTGAACCATTAATGAAGTATAATTGAATGACATCAACTATAGGCTTGCATAAGAAGATAGTGTTTACCCAGATTGTAGAACTTAGAGGCCCATACCCCCATTTGGTCGACTAGAGACTTAGACAAGAAGTTAGTATGGTAACTGTAGAGACACAACACCGGTCTTCTTGGTGAACTTAAATTATTTTGTACCTTCCTTCATCATAATCCAGCATACTTATATTTTATGGACTACCTCCGCTTATGCTGCTATTTTATAGCCTAGTTTTGTAAGCTTATTCTTTATCGAGCTTGTTCATGACATATGTGTTATTGGGGACGTCTTACTAATACATCGTCTAAATCAAAATCTGTGTATTATGGTCTGATCAACCTTAATGCACTTGGTTCACTCTTCGCATGACTACTTTACATGGATTGAGATATAGTTGACTCAGCATGTTAGACGAATATACTTGTCCTTTAGACATGTCCGAGCATATCTTATCGGTTACATAATTGTACTGATATGAGCATGTGAATAGGAATTTACCAAAATAGGATCTCATCTGCAACCGCCCTTACAACTCTTTTTTTGAATTCTTTAATCACCTTGAACCCCGTACTTGTATTCTATCACCTCCTCCTTGAAATCTTTATTATTGTTTTTCGTCTTCCCTTATTTCGGAAAGACGAACGCTCGTGCTTGGTATAAGTTTGATACACGGAGAGTACTAGATATACCCTATAGGCTAATCACATTACTTTGTGACTATCTTTTGTAATTAAGGGCATAAAATATGTGGGATATTTTATAGATTGAATAACACGATTAAATAATTTGAGGATATTTTTCTTAAATGTATAGCCTATGTGATTGATCGGTAAATTTTAAGTTGGGTAGAATTTGCATTATCAACTTGAGGTAAAAAAAATTTAGATTGTGATCTAGTAAGATTCGATTGAGAGATTTAAATCATTTTAATTTTTGGAATTTTTAGAAGAATAATTTAGATTATGATGATTTAACTTTAAAGATAAGAATGCCTTATAGAATAAAATTTAAAATTTTGGTATTGTGGTCCAAATATTTATAATTTGAGCACATAATTTAAATTTTGAATATTGGAGATTGAATTAATAATTTAAATCTTGAAAAAAAATAGAACTCTAAACATGAACATTGATGGATGGAATTCAAAATTTATAATTTGATGATTTGAATTAAAAGTTGAATTTTGATTATTGGATCACCTATTTGAAATATTGATAATATAAATTAAATTTAAAATTTAAAGAGTACAAAATTCTTAAGTTGAAATATAGGAATAAGATTTGATTAGAATTGTTTAAAATCTATAGGAGATTATGATAGTTGAAAATTATGATATAAAATTTGATATAGGTTATTTAAATCATCAATATGTCATATTAATTTGAATTAAATTTAGATATTGATTATTTAAAAATATATAAAAGATTATGATAGGTTAAATTTTGATTTAAATAATGGTTATTTTAATTTTGAAGAGATTGTGATGGATTTGAATAGATTTTGTCATTTAAATTTTTGAGAAGATTGCGGTTGACTTGTCTTAGATACGAATGTGAAAGATTTAACAAATTATTACTTATTTTTAATTTCGAGAACAAAATTTTTGCGTGCCACGGATCACAAATCCGTAAAGTTGATTTTTTTGGGACCAAAATTAGGGTTTAGTAATAAAATCATATTATAATATAATTAAAAATACTATTTTAGGTTATTTTAATAAGAATTAAAATCGATTAAAATGGAGGAACCTATTCACCCACTTTTGTAACCTAACTTGTTTAATTTATGTGACGGATAGATCGGACGACACCTTGAGTTGGGACTTCATTCTTTTTCAGACCAGGCAAGATACCTTGCCAAATTGCTTATAGTACTTTGCATGCTTATCATATTTTTTATACATTCATTATATATGTGTTTTCTTTCAGTCATAATTATATACTATATATATTGACACCCACTTGACACATAGTATCATGAGAGGAGAGGACAATTAGTAGGCATATGGGCTACCCACTCTGGTAAACCGTAGTAACTAGCACGCACTACGGAAGTTGTGTCGCGATGGTCGCTACCCTCGCGGTATGTCGACTGATGGTGTCACGAAGGTCGCTACCCTCATGGTATGACGGCTGATGATGTTCATGGACGTGTGTGTGAGTTGTGAGATAGATAGAGTATCCTACACCTACCAATACGTCGAAAATGTTTTCCTCATTATGTATTTCATATAGATTGTCTAGTACAGCGTACTTATATATTTTTTGTCTATTATGCATGTTTTACTGTATTTAATTGGCATTCTTCTATGTATATTATTACGTCTCTCTGAGGACCTGGTCCTTTTCCAGGTGCAGACGATCATGACTATTCGCAGGAGCACGGATCAGGACTAGCTACTTATCTCTCTTTCGAGGAGGTCTTCTCTTCGAGCCACATTGATCATTAGATATACTTATATAGTTTCTCATATATTCTAGTTGGTAGTGGATTGTCTCCACCCAACTACTTATTCTTATCAAGCATTTTATACTTAATTCAGTTGTATAGTTGATTGTTTATTTGATTATGTGGATGAGATCTAGTTATGCCCTGTGACTTGTGATATAAATCTATACCACATATGAGTTAATATTCCTATTACAGCGTACATGTGTATTATGGTATCTATATATTGGAGTTTCCATATACATACGGCTGGCATGCTTACGTATTCCTAATCCTACTTATTTTGGGACTGGGGCGTGACAGTGGGGGGCTCTAGGGTCGGGTTGTTTGCTCAGTGCAAATAGCAATGGCAGTATTGGATGTCCTTGTACAACAGCTAGGGGGAAGGGAGAGCAGTACTTAGGGTTGGAAGGAGGAGCAACAGCAGTGCTGCTAGGAGATAGTAACAGCTGCAGTGTTGTAAATGCAGCAGCAGCAACAACAACAACATCTAGCTGCTTTGCAAGAGGGTAGCAGTACCTAGTTGAAGGTTGGGCTTTGGGGGGTATTTTGGTAGTGGATGTTAGACAGTTGCTTGAGTGTTGGTTAGTTACTTTGAATTGATTTTAGATAGATTAGATGTTAGTAAGTTAGTAAATAATAGTGTATGATAGTTAGTATGTATATTAGAGTTAGTGATTGTTAGTTTTAATTATATGTTGATGTATCTTAGTTAGCATGACTGTTAGTTATATATATAGTTGTATGTGTATGTTAGTTAATGTCAAGATAGATAGTTAAGTATATGGTATGTATATGAGTGTGTGTTGGTGATATAAGATATTGATGTGAGTGTTAGATACTTTTACTCATGGTAGATAGTTAGTTATATATGATAGTATACTTGGGTATATATATTAATATATATGAGATACCTAGTTGGGTTAGCTAAGTTAAGTATTACCTTGAGATACCAAGGTAAGCCAAGGTAATTGCTAGGTAATGGTGTTGACTCAAGGTATTAGGTCAAGATGGGTTAGATAGAGTGATACCAGGTTGGCTCAAAGCCATGGTGCCCATTAGTGCTAGTTAGCTAGGATACTAGTATATGTTATAATTGTTTATCATCTATAGTATTTTTCATATATAGATATTTACGTATCTTACGATACGGTATAGTGTTGATACCTAATATAGCTAGTATAGCCTAAATACATAGCGTATGGACCAAATATCCTGGAGATGGACCCATACACCCTAGAATAGCTAGTTTGACTAGTTGGACCTGGTGTTGACCTAGTTTGACCGTTTTGACCTGGAATTGATTTTATGACCTAGATTTGAACTAGTTTGACTTGTATTCATTCCAGAACATGGTATTGATGTAATATTCCATATTTAGGTCTCTGAGGCACTATTTCGGACATCTTTGATTTTATTAGCCGGGTTTCAAGCAAGTACTTCTCTGAGAGTTTTCCATTTATGATATCCTCTATGTTACTTGTATTTAGTGTAGATATCCTTGACTTTCCTGACACTTGGTTCTATGGATTGGAATTCCTGGATTCTGTCATGAGATATTATTCTTAGTAGTTTCTGGCATATCTTTTGTACGAGCCCCGTTGTTCTTGTGCGAGTATGGACACTGATTTATGAGAATAGTCGTGACTTCTCATAGAATCCCGTGTCATAACGTGCCATGGTTGGATCCACTATACCAGTTGGAGCGGAGAGTATTTAATTTATATATATAATCATTCCCCAGAGTTCTTGGTTTTCTTGAATAGTGTTAATCGTACACCGCACGTATGATTAACCAGGACGTGGTTCTTGAGCAGTACCCAAGCCGATCACATGTTGTCACTAGTACTCACTCACTTAGATAATTGTTTTATTTTCCATATATGATGTTCGTATCTCTTATATGTATTTCCCATATTTCCTTATTTTAGTAAATTCCTGCCATGCATTGTTCCTCCTGTTTATGCTCTCTATTTACTATTACATAGTTTTTATCATTTATTGGAACTACATTTAGAGTTATACTTTGCTCCTTTTCTGACTGGATATATTTTTTTCCAGATGACACTGAGGAGTAGTATCCCACTCACTACGGGCCTCAGGACGTAGTTGGCTTAGAGCTAGAGACTATGGCTCAGGGGGGACTCATCCTGGTTAAGTCAGACAACACTTTACCAGTAGCTTAGTAAATAGGCTTATTTTGTACTGGATTTGTCTCCAGCTTTTGACAGTCAGATTTATATTCTATTTGAGACTCATTGGATATTATTTCTGTCTTATGAGTTATACTTGACTCTTCAGTTACTTGACTCTTCAGTTCTTTATATCATATTTTGTGCGTTGTTCCATCTTATAGTTATGTGATTGAGTATTCATATTTCATTGGTGATATTATATATTTTGGTGTTCATTATTTCTAGATAGTATATTTTACCCAAACAACGTTTTACCGCCGATATTGCGGCGTAGGCTGGACGTACCCACGTCATGTGCCCTTACATCGGCTGCGGGTCATGATACATTTTTAGTGGTGGCCCATGCAGGTCATCGAGGTTGAAAATAATACAATTCATAGTGGTGCTCTGAACTGAGTGATATTATGAGACTGCTTCAGGATATAGGATATAGGCTATAGGTTGAGAATACTCAATCACAACTAGGAAAAACTCTATTATTTATTTAATTGATCGTCCTTGATATTGATAAATTGAGCTTTAACTGTCCTTCTTTCAAAATATTCTATCTTGTGCCATATTGATTCTTTTCTTTCGCTTTGCCTCAAGTTGCCGTATAGGACTCGATCACAGCATGGTGGAGCAGCTTCTGAGTGATCTGCGACTTCTCGAGAGCCTGTACCAGTCATTTCTCTAGTATTCGCATATCAGCTGCGTTCAAGGGTCCACCCCCAGTACAGAGGGCTGTTCTAGCTGTGACTGAGGGACTTCCACCTCCCGTGCCGACAAATATGACCCAGATGTTCGTACTATTTTGCGAGATGCTGGAGGCTCAGAGGGCCCAGTCAGATGTTTACCAGAGGTAGACCGACGTATTACGGCAGGGTATTGAGAGTTCTCATCAGCTTGCCTGTGCTATAGTAGAGAGAGATATTCCAGTCCAGCATCAAGTTGCTCCGCAAGTTGCCCCACTTCAGCCATGTAGTATACAGGATTTCAAGAAACTGGAACCTCGGGTCTTTAAGGGAATCGAGGGCATCGTCTATGCTAATAATTGGCTCGAGGATATCGAACATCTCATGAGGGTGTCCCATCTTGCTAAGGATCTGAAGGTTATGGCAGTGGGACTTCAGCTGTTTTATATTACCCGTACTTGGTTCAGGAATGAGCCACTTCTTGCTGATGCGGGGCTGTCTTGGGAGGTATTCAAGGACCTCTTCAAGAGGAAGTTCTTTGCTCGAGTGGATAGGTTGGACTTGGGGAGGCAGTTTGAGAGCCTTACTTAGGGGAGCATATCTGTGGAGGAGTATACGCAGAGTTCGGGATGTTGAGCCAATTTGTGGAGTATTTGGTGAGGGAGCCAGAGGTTCAAGCTATCCACTTCTGCGAGGGTCTGAACTTGTTAGTGAAGATCCTAATTCCATCCTTCTATTAGACGTATTCTAAGATACTTGCGGAGGCATGTAAGGTTGCGAGGGAGTAGAGCTTGAAGCCCAAGAGAGACCGTGATTCTTTTCTGGGGGATAGTAGCAGCGTAGGGCCTGCTAAGAGTCCTCATCTCCAGTCTAGGACTTTCTAGCAGCCATAACAGTATTCGACTCCAACTAGGGCGTCAGTTCACCAGGCACCACAACAGCAGTAGCAGAGACACTCACAACATGCTTTCTACTACTACTGCAAGAAGCCCTGCCATATCTGGAAAGTTTGCAGGAAGAGGTTTGGAGTTTGTTTGTATTATGGCGCAGAAGGGCACCAGATGAGAGATTGTCCTACCAACCCTCATCGTGCAGCTCAGAGAGAAGCTCCAGCTCAGAAAGCACAGGCGAGGCCACCTGTAGTACAACCCAGGGAACCGCCGCTTTTGACCCAAGAGCAGCATTATGCCCAGCACCAGCATCTGGGAGGTGCACCACAGGGACGAGCGTTTGCTATGATGGTCGAGGAGATCGAGCCCACTGGAGATGTCAATGCAGGTTCTGTTCATCTTGATTATTTTCTAGTTTTAGCTTTGTTTGATAGTGATGCTTCTCATAGTTTTGTATCTATTTCTTTTGCTTTGAAGCATCATTTGGTAGCTGAGTCTTTGCTTAGGACTTGCAAGATCATGACCCGGGGAGATATTATCTTGGTTAGTGATGTTTGCAAGGATCAGAGAGTTACTTTGAGAGGCCGGAAGCTGAGTGCATATCTACTTGTAATGCCACTTTCGAGCTACGATATTGTACTCGGGATAAATTGGTTGAGCAGGCACCATGCTAGTATAGATTGCAGAGGAGGATGAGTTTTATTTATCCCTCCAGGAGAGCCAGAGTTTGAGTTTGCTAGAGGAGCTTCGAAGCAGGTAAAAGGCATTATCTGTGGTGCTATGGTGGAAAACAAGGAGTTGCCGCATCCATTGATAGTAGAGTTTTGGATGTATTTCCTGAGGAGTTGTCAGGATTGTCGCTAGATTGATATATTGAGTTATCTATATACTTTGTGCCCGGTGCAAAGCCAATTTTACAGCATGTATATAGCGTAAACAACAAAGAGCTGGCCGAGCTGAAGAAACAAGTGGATGAACTGCAGGATAAGGACTTTATCATATCCAGTTCTTTATCATGGGGAGCCTCGGTATTGTTTGTACCAAAGAATGATGGATAGGTGCACATGTGCATCGATTACAGAAAATTGAATAATCTCACTATCAAGAACAAATACCCGTTGCTATGGATTGATAATTTGTTCGATCAGTTGAGTGGAGCCAAGATATTCTCCAAGATAGACTTGAGATCAGGCTACCATCAGGTAAAAGTGAAGCTGAAGGTCATTCCGAAGACTGCTTTTTGGACTCGGTATGCCAGTATGAGTACATGGTGATGCCATTTGGGTTGACTAATACCCTAACTGTATTTATAAATTTAATGAATAAGGTGTTCCACCAGTACCTTGACAAGTTCATGGTGGTGTTCATTGATAACATTCTCATATACTCGAAGACGCCAGAGGAGCACGAGGAGCATCTGCAGATTATCTTGGATATGCTGAGGAAGGAGAAGCTGTACGGGAAGCTTTTTCAAGTGTGAGTTCTTCCTGGACAAGGTTGAGTTCTTGGGGCATATTGTAACAGGTGGTAGGATTTCAGTGGATTCGAAGAAGATCGCAGCAGTGGAGTCTTGGAAGACCCCGAGTTCAGTGGTTGAGATCAGGAGTTTCTTGGGTCTTGCAGGCTACTACAGGAAGTTTATGAAAGATTTCTCAAGGATTGCTAAGTCGATGACCAGACTTGCTCGAAAGGACACAAAGTTTGTTTGGATAGAGGAGTGCCAAACTCCTTTTGAGGAATTGAAGAAGAGGTTGACATCTGCTCCTATTTTTGACGTTGCCATCAGGGTCCGGAGGTTTCACTATTTATAGTGATACATCAGGAAAAGGGTTGGGTTGTGTTCTCTGGCAGAATGGAAAGATGATTGCCTATGCATCCAGGCAATTACGTCCTCATCAGAAGAACTATCCTACCTATGATTTGGAGTTGGTAGTGGTCATCTTTGCTCTAAAATTATGGAAACATTATCTGTACGGAGAGCGTATGGAGATCTTCATGGACCATAAAAGCTTAAAGTATATTTTTACTCAGAAGGAGCTGAACATGAGGCAGTGATGGTGGCTAGAACTGATGAAGGATTTTGATATATCCTTACAGTATTACCCAGGAAAGGCTAATGTGGTTGCCGATGCCTTGAGCAGTTATTCGGTAGCTATGTTTCTGATAAGGGATCGATATTTGTTGGATGATCTGGATAGCCTGGACATTAAGGTGATAGTTTCTGGGATTGCGATACAGATATAGAGTTTGCAGATACATTCAATTTTGATGGACATGATCAAGGCAGCTCAGTTTGAGGAAGTATCTCTGAGGAGCATCAGAGCACAGGTTCGAGCTAGATTGAAGGATTATTTTACCATTATAGAGGATGGATCTTGAGGCATGGAACCAGATTATGTGTGCCTAGTAGAGAGCTGCGTAAGAAGGTATTGTAGGAAGCACATCGCTCTCAGTATTTTATGCATCCAGGTGCCAAAAAGATGTATCAGGATATATAAAATAGTGTATGGTGGGTTGGCATAAAAAGGGAGGTGGCACAGTTTGTATCCGGATATTTGGTGTGCCAGTAGGTGAAAGCCGAGAGACAGAGGCCAGGTGGTTAACTTCAGTCATTATCTATTCCAGAGTGGAAATGGGAGCACATTACTATGGATTTTGTGTCATTACTTCCACGATCTCCGGGAGAGAAAGACGCAATTTGGGTCATAGTTGAAAGATTGACCAAGTTGGCCCATTTTTTGTCTTTCAAGGTGGTTTGTCTATGAAAAAACTGGAAGAGTTATATGTGAGGCAGATTATCAGGATACATGGGGTTCCTGTCAGTATAGTCTCAATCGGGATAGTCATTTCACTTTTTATTTTTGGAGGAGTTTACAGGCGAACTTGGACACCCAGCTCAAGTTCAGTAATGCATATCACCCTCAAACAAATGGGCAGTCAGAGAGGACCATTCAGAATCTTGAGGATATGTTACATACTTGTGCACTAGATTTCGAGAGATCTTGGGAGGATCATCTCCATTTGGTAGAGTTTGCTTACAACAACAGCTACCAGGCCAGTATAGAGATGTCACTATTTGAGGCTCTGTATGGTCGACGATGTCGCACTCCCTTGTCATGGGACAATATTGGAGAGAGAGCTTTGCTAGGGCCAGATATGGTGATGGATGTAGTATAGAAGGTTAAGCTGATCATGGATAGACTTCGGGTAATGTAGGACAGACAGTGGCATTGGGCCGATAGCCACCGGAGACTTTTGGAGTTTGAGGTATAGTTTTATATTCTTTTTTTATACTTTATATTAGTTATTCTTTATAGATTAAGTTCTTAATTTTATGTTTTGTTCGAGGTTGGAGATTTGGTATTTCTGAGGATTTCTCCGACACGATGCACGATTCACTTCAATAGAGGTGGGAAGCTTAGTCCACGATTTATCGGACCCTTTAGTATTCTCAAAAGGGTCGGTACAGTTGCCTACAGACTAGACTTACCACCTGCATTGGAGGGAGTTTATAATGTATTTCATGTATCATAGTTGAGATGGTACGTGGCTGACCCTAGTCACGTATTGGATCACTCAAAGATAGAGGTAGGCCCTACTCTTAGCTATCCAGAGCAGCCAGTTGAGATTCTGGATAAGAGAGATAAGGTGCTGAGGAACCAGACCATTCCCTTGGTATGTGTCACATGGAGGTATCACTCTCCGGGTGAGACTACCTGGGAGAGGGAGGGTAAAATATGAGAGTGTTACCCATATTTGTTTGTACCTTGAGGTATGTTCGTTCCTGATTCTATTTCTGCTTTTCTAGGGGCAGTTTTGTCTTTGAATTTTGAGGATAAAATTATTTTAACGGGGGTAGACTTGTCACTACCATATTTTTTAGGAAAGGATATTTTGGTTATTTCATAGTTAATTAATGTGCATATGGTATATTTCTTTATTATTAATAGGCTGCATAATAGTTTGGACTTGTGTTAGTGGACCTAATTAGATAAGACATGACTCTTGGACCAACATTTATTCTAGTTAGACTTGAGCCCAACCACAAGCCCAATTCATTAAGTTAATAACTTTATTAGTTAAACCAATTGGATTAGAATCTTTCACCCTTAATTCTTTTCTCCATGACAAGCTAACAAGGATAATTAGGACATTTAATACTTTCTTGGAGAGCAAGCTAGGGGCCGGCCACTTAGAAAGAGGAGAGAGACTTCTTTCTTCATTTTATTTTACCTAATTCTAGATCTAAAATTTTCTTCTTTCAAATCCCTTCATTCCTTACACAAATCTCTACCCAAATTCTTTCCCAATTCCTTCTCTATTCACCATTGGGGCTATTAAAACAAAGAGGAGGCAAGGATCTACAAGGAGGTAAATAGTGCACAAGTTAAAGGCTCTTTGCATCCATTTGAAAACTTGCATTAGGAATCCATCTCCCAATAGATATATCTTAGAATTTTCTTTCTATTTAGACTCTAAATATGTATTTTAATCATTAGGAACCCTTCCATGTACTAGGACTACTTATAGGAAGAAGAATTGACTACTAGGGATCCCTAATTTGGAAGTTATGGCTTAATTTATGCCCAATTTGGGAGAAATCTGAGATTGATGCATCTTGTATTTGTCAATGGGTCAACTAGAATAAATTGACATGTGTTTGATTGTGTGAGACTAGTGTCATGTCCACAATTGGATACGTGTAGGCCGTATCGTGCCAATTTGGTGATATGGGATGATTTGAGGATTTTTTCTTCAACACGGGGGTTTGAGCATTTCATATTTTGACACGAGCACGTAGATGAGTAGCTAGCTCTTTGTATTACTTATAATTATGATTCTAGACTCTTTCGTGCCCTTCGGGATACGTTTGGTAGTGTGGTAGAGCCATATCGCAAGCATATCATAGATTGAGTGTGATACGGGTGCGGTACACTCCATGTGTTTGATACTTTATTTTCTCATTCAATTGGCCTTGTGTATAGCTAATCTAATATCAATTTAAGTTTTTTATATATATATATTAGTTCTATATGTTTCTAGTTATGTTCCTTTGGTGTTTATGTATGTGGATGTGTTATGGAGAGGGGAAAAGTTCTTGTGCACTGTTGAGTGTTGTGCTCTCTGCTTTGATTCACAAATGGACTGTTAAGGTTGGTGCACTGCGTTAATTGATAGGTTGGGGGTTAGAGAGGGTGATACCCAACTGACAGAAGAAGAGAGGGAAGTGCAATATTGACCACTAGGCTGTCGGGTTGGATTGAAGGACTGTGCATACATGGTGCACAGTGGGGGGTTCTAGGGTCGGGTTGTTTGCTCAGAGCAAACAGCAGTGGTTGTATTGGATGTCCTTGTACAACAGCTATGGAGGAGGGGGAGCAGTACTTGGGGTTGGCAGGAGAAACAACAGTAGTGCTGCTAGGAGGCAACAGCAACTGCAGTGCTCCAAATGCAGCAGTAGCAGCATCTAGCTGCTCTACTAGGGGGCAGCAGCACCTAGTTGTGGGTCGGGCTTTTGGGGGTGTTTTGATAGTAGATGTTAGACAGTTGCTTGAGTGTTGGTTAGTTACTTTGAATTGATGTTAGACGGATTAGATGTTAGTAAGTTAGTAAATAATAGTATATGATAGTTAATATGTATATTAGAGTTAGTGATTGTTAGTTTCAATTATATATTGATGTATCTTATTTAGCATGACTGTTATATATATATATATATATATATATATATATATATATATATATATATATATATATATATATATAGTTGTATGTGTATGGTGTATGTTAGTTAATGTCAAGATAGATAGATAAGTATATGGTATGTATATGAGTGTGTGTTGGTGATATAAGTTACTGATGTGAGTGATAAATACTTTTACTCGTGGTAGATAGTTATATATGATAGTGTACTTGGGTATATATTTATATTTATGAGATACCTTGTTGGGTTAGCTAAGTTAAGTATTACGTTGAGATACCAAGGTAAGCCAAGGTAATTGCTATGTAATGGAGTTGACTCAAGGTATTGGGTCAAGATGGGTTAGATAGAGTGATACCGGGTTGGCTCAAAGCCAAGGTGCCCAATTGTGCTAGTTATCCAGGATACTAGTATATATTATAATTGTTTATCATCTATAGTATTTTTTATATATAGATATTTACGTATCTTACGATATAGTATAGTGTTGATACCAAATATAGCAAGTATAACCTAGATACATAGCTTATGGACCCAATATCCTAGAGATGGACTCATACAATCTAGGAATAGCTAGTTTGACTAGTTGGACCTAGTGTTGACCTAGTTTGATCATTTTGACCTATAATTGACTTTATGACCTAGATTTGAACTTGTTGGACCTGTATTCATTTTAGAACTTGGTATTGATATAATATTCTATATTTAGGTCTTCGAGGCACCGTTTCGGACATCTTCGATATTATTAGCCGGGTTTCAGGCAAGTACATTCTTTGAGAGTTTTTCATTTATGATATCCTCTATGTTTCTTGTATTTAGTGTAGATATCATTGACTTTCCTGATACTTGGTTACACGGATTGATATTCCTGGATTCCATCATGAGATGTTATTCCTGCTAGTTCCTGGCGTATCTCTTGTACGAGACCCATTGTTCTTATGCGAGTATGAACCCTGATTCATGAGAAAAGTTGTAACTTTTCAAAGAATCTCGTGTCAAAATATTCCATGGTTGATCCACTATACCAGTCGGGGCTGGGAGTATTTAGTGTAGATATGTGATCATTCCCCGGAGTTCTTGTTTTTCTTGAATAGTGGAAACTATACACCGCATGTATGATTAACCAGGTCGTGGTTCTTGAGGAGTACCCAAGCTGATCACATGTTGTCACTAGTAATCACTCACTTAGATTGTTATTTTATTTTCCATATATGATGTTCGTATCTCCTATATGTATTTTCCGTATTTTTTATTTCAGTATATTCATGCCATGCTCTATTTCTCATGTTTATGCTATCTGTTTATTATTACATATTTTTTATTATTTATTGGAACTACTTTTAGAGTTGTACTTTGTTCCTTTCCTGACTTGATATATTTTTTCCAGATGACACTGAGGAGTATTATCCCACTCACTACGGACCTTAGGACGTAGTTAGCTTAGAGCTAGAGACTGTAGCTTAGGAGGGACTCATCCCGAATGAATCAGACAATATTTTACTAGTAGCTTAGTAGATAGGCTTATTTTGTACTGGATTTATCTCTAGCTTTTGACAGTTAGATTTATATTCTATTTGAGACTGATTTGATATTATTTTTGTGTTGTGAGTTGTACTTGAGTCTTCAGTTCTTTATATCATATTTCGTGTGTTGTTCCATCTTTTAGTTTTGTGATTGAGTATCAAATTTCATTGGTGACATTATATATTTTAGTGTTCATTATTGCTAGATAGTATAGTTTACCCAAACAGCATTCTTCCGCTGATGCTGCGACGTAGGCTGAACGTACCCAAGTTTCGTGCCCTTACATCGGGTGCGGGTCATAACATAGATCCTCCAAAATTCTCTAGCAGAATAGTCCTCAGATCTGATGAAACGTTCTCGTTGAGATCGTAAATCTTTCCAAACAAATCTTCAAATTCTTAGAGCCCAGTCGCTCTAAGGATGTCATATTTCTGATCCCCGGTTGAATTGGAGATACTCTTGAATATTTTTTCCCGAACTAGGATGAAATATTTCCAATAGTAGTTCATGTCCATATTACCTCTGAACTACCCCTCTTTACGTTTCCCAGTAGAGTGAATTTGCTAAAGAAAATAACCATCTCTACATTACCTCTGTATTAATTTTCCCCACAAAATGTTAAGTTCCTACGGAGTTATATTCTGCCATGTCCATATCATTTCTGAGCAGATGACTCCAATAGAATCTTAATCTGCCAGTTTTCCATGTCCATAAACCTCTAAGCAAACGTTCTAGCTGCCAACTTTCTGCCATCGTATTTTCGTTCCTTCTGATGGTGTCAGTTGCTTTAACTTATTATCCGTTCTTGATTCTAAGTACACCATGGGTAATAAATCACAAAGAAATATATGGAACATACAAGTTATATTTTACATGCAAAAAGAGATTGTAACGAAGAGGAATTATATTTACTATAGAAGAGACTAGCTTACAAAATGTGGGAGCCAATACAAAAAAAAGAAGGGATACAAGAAAAAGTCCTCCATGCTACCTAGGAAAGTTGAGATCATTACTAATCTCCCTCAGTCTAGCAAGTTGTCGATCATTCTTAAATTCTGCCTTCCGTCCGGCTTCGATCATTCGGGCCTCTTTTGCCTCGTATTTTGTCAAAGGAGTGTAGGTCTCGACGATTCTAGTCCAGGCTTAATCAAGAGTTGTCTTCATTTGCTCGAGAACAACAAGCATGTTACTCATTAACTCGTATTGGGATAACTCCTTATGATGCTTGCCTTGTAACACCACTATCTTCTCTTGAGATTCTTTGATCAAAGTCTCCAGCCGAGCTATTTCAAAAGAAATATTGTCTTGGACAGATCGGCGTTGAAGAACCAAGGAATTGGTGTCATATAACTCTATCGATAGATGGATTCCATATTTCTCATGCATCTTCCTCTTCTCTTCAAAGTCAGCCTTTTGTTCTTAGAATTGAGCAGTTATCGACTCGTACTCCACCTCAATAAATGAAGCAAGGTTTCCTTTATGAAGCCGCAAGTACTCATTGATAGACTGCTTAAGGCCATTTAAGTTATGCTCTAATGCTAGGGCACACTCCTTTTCTTTGCAACTACTGGTAGTACGAATATGAGAGGAGACCATGTCTCTCATTTAGCTGAAAGCCAAGTTCTTGTCGAGCACCAATCTTATGACACAACTCAGCATCCCATAGAAGGCGCTAGTCTGGATCTCGACTATAGTCTCGAAGAATGCGTCCGAGTTGGGAGTTCGAGCTACCAAATCTAAGTTTCTTTCCTGGGTGGGGAGTGATGATGTTGTTATTATAGTAGCTTTGGTCTCTGAATAGGAGGGGGTAGGCCCATCACTTGGGATACCCCACCTTGATTAATAGCCAGTGTCGATAGCTCGATGCTGGAAAATACAACTGTCATAACCCGTACCAGATGTAGGGGCACGAGTATGTGGGAACGTCCAGCCTACGCTGCAGCATCGACGGTAGAATGCTGTCTCAGTCTTCTATACTATATAACATCTCATACAATATATAAAATACCTGTCATGCCATCTCAACTCCAAATGGAGGAGCAATATGATAATATAATAAAGGGTAGTCAATATTCAATCACATATAAAAACTAAAGGAAGATGTAAGCACCATATGGAATAGAAAGAAAAGAAATACAAATCTTAATACATCACAGGTCCAACTCCACATCTAAACACGACTCAAGATCTCAAAATAATAATACAATCCAAAATCTAACTAGAAACAACTACTACAAGATATAAAAATCTAAATGGCTTCAGTATCTGGTACTACATCCTCAGGTGACACTCCATCTGTTGTTTTGTAGTAAGTGGGACACATCCTCACTAACCATTCATCTGAAAAATATATCCAGTCATGATTGGAGCGAAGTACAACCCAATAGCAGTTCCAATTAATTGATAATGACTATAAACAGAAATATAGAATATAATACAAGACAAAAAACAATGAATAATATCATATTCTGGTAGAATAAATAGGTAAACAAGAGCAATATGGTATACACTAATCTCAATAAAATAGAACAAGATAATAAAATTGAATATGGTGAAGAACTTTAACTATACTAAGTGTTTGAAATACTAGTTAGATATATGATCGGCTTGGGTTGAACATTGTCTACTTAATGTTGGATAAATATTATCTAAGTTAAACATTGAACATTGAATATTGTCTAGGATTTGATCACATATCTAGATAACACTTCCCCGTCCCCCGACTAGTACAATGGATCCAACCATGACACGTTACGATGCAAGATACTCAAGGCATTGTAAATATTAAACATTGAACATTGAACTTTGAAATTGTCTAATATTAAATATTGTCTTTTGACCATATGAGAACACGAGGAACAATGAAACAATAAATAATATCCCATGACTGATCTATGTATAAACTAGTCTGTGTACCAATGTGTCAAGAGTCATATAAAATATTTCTAAATACTTGCATTATAGAAATTATCAAATAACGAAAAATATCAGAGAATGTACTCGCCTATGGTCTAGACCAATTGTAAACCCCCTGAATTTTCAAATTATTAAATCTTGGATTTTTCCTAATTTTCTGGAATTTTTTGGGATTTTTCTGAAATTAAAATAAAGGTTCTTAATTATCAAATAATTTTTTTAATTGTCAATAAATAATATTAAAATATCATGAAAATAATATTTTTGAATGTAAAATGAAAAAACTGGACTTAGGGTAATTTTTTTGGATTTTTCTGGGCCTCAGACCTATTTTCAAATGCCTAAAAATAATTGTTTTTAATTAATTATTTAATTAACTATTTTTTTAAAATAATAATTATTATTATTTTGTTTTAGGTTTTTTGGGCCGGCCCGGCCCAGTGGGCCGAGCCCGTTAGCCTCCAATCCAGCCCGCTCTTATCGGGTCGGGTCGGGTTGGTCAGACCCGACCCGCCAACCCACCAACCCGCACGACCCAGCCCCCACGTCCTCCGACTTCTCCGCCGCCCTCCGCGCGCAGCGCCGCTCTCCGCGGCCACGTCGCCCTCGCCACCGCCGTGCTCGGCCTCCTCAAACCGTCCCCGACCCTATTTAAACCGTCCCCCTCTTCTTCTTCCTCCTCCAGCTCACCGTAACCCTAACCCTAACTCCTCGCCGGCGCCGCCCTAGCCGCCACGCTCCACCACCCTCGCCGCCGTGAGCCACCCAGCGCCGCCCTCCTCCCTCGGCGTCGCACCTCCTCCCCTCTCCTCCTTCCTCCTCCGTCTCGAGCAGCACCAGCAGCAGCCAGCACCGCCTCCGCCGCCTCCCAGCGCGCCGTCGTGCTGCGCCGCCCTCCGCCGCAGCACCCCAGCCAGCCTCGGCCTCCCCGCCGCCGTGCCGGCCACCGGCCACCGCCACAGCATCCCAAACCCTAACCCTAGCCCTAATTCTTCTTCCCGTGTCCGACACGAGTCGGACACGACTCGACCCTGATTTTTGGGTCCCCTTCAGGTGCGTGTAACTTTCGCCTCGTAGCTCTGTTTTCGATTCCGCAAATTGCGTTGGGAAGCCTATATGACCCTCTCGGTGCCCGGACAAACCGTTTGGGGCATCGCGTCCTGTGGTGATCGCACACCGCGATCCAAAAACAAGAAAAACTAGACCCTGTTTTATCCCGGAACTGAGTGCGCCTCGCCAAACGGGACGACTTGGTCGCGTGCGGTCTTCACAGATACGTGCGCGTCGTCGATACGGACGTGTGAGATTTCATGGAAGCTGATTCGGGTGTGCGTGCACACCGGAATCAACGCGTATCCGCGGACATCGCCCCGTATCTGACTTTTCGATAATTCGCCCTAACTTCTTGTACACTCGTCAGATCGAGACAAAACTTGCGCCATCGGACTCGTAGTGATATGCTGGTCCTGTGGGTCAAGTTTGGTTCTATTCTGAGAACGTTGACGAAATCGCGTGTCGTGGGCCCCACAAGTCCCGCTCGACGGGCGATTTTGTGTTCGGCTCATCGGAATCCAAATCTGGAAGTTCCGTTGGGTTCGTATCAGCGTTCCTGACCTGTTGACACTAAGTTTGGTAAATTTAGAGACTTTTGACCCGGACACGTTTTTCGGTGCAAAGCGGGCCCACCGGCGGACCCCGTTTTGACCCGAAACTGCCGTTTTGCCCTTGTCTCCAAATTGGACCCAAGGACAGGCATTTCTAGCTATTTGACATCTTCTGAGCATGATGGTAATGTCTATTTCAGCTTTTGGACTCATCTCTGGAAATTTTCCCCAAGAACCAAATTAATCAGATCCAAACAACAGGCAAGTACCTGCACTTCAAGTTAAATCTTTATATTATGATAATTAATTCCCTGCTTTACTAGTACCCTTGATGATTACCCCTAGTGTTAGAAACGCTGGATTAATGTCTTGAATATTTGGAGTTCATGTCTTGTTTTTTATGTCGGGTGGGAGAATACTAGAAGGCATGTAGTTTACCCTCTCCCCTGCCCTGTTTAATAGCTGTTGGTACGCGACTGTACCTCAGCCGGATCTCGATTTTCCCTGTTTAATAGCCGTTTATGACGGCCGGATTAGCCTTATAAACCCCTACATGCCAACTATGTATTCTAAAAACAAACACAAGTTCACACAGATAGTTTCTGGTCATGTTATATTTCTTGCTGACTGTTGTAGTTTCATTTCTTGTTTTATTATTTCTGTTTTCTCATATTCTTGTTTACAGTATTTAACTCTGAGATATTGATGTTCTTGTATGTCGTTCCCAACATGATATTCATATTTAATTGTCATAAACATTTAGTTTAACCTTGTTGTGCACTGTGTACTTTGCTCCTTTCCTGACTGGATCTGTTGATTTAGGCGATGATGAGGACCTTGCCCCTACTTATTATGGTCCCTACAAGGGTACAGATGATACCTATGAGGAGCTAGAACCTACCCCGGAGACCCCTGCTGCAGAGTAGCTAGCAGTAGCTATCTTTTATTTCTGTTTCTTATCTTAGTAATCGGGTTTGTCCCCGATTTCATTCTGAATTTCTGTACTAAAACATTTGAATCTGTTGTCGTATTTATTTCAGTTATAATCTTAAGTTTCTGTTCTCATTATTATCTTGCCTATGTTAATTGTGAATGAGCTAGTTTAGTAAATCTGGAATTGACCTAGACAGCGTACTACCGCCGACTCTACGGCGTAGGCTGGACGTACCCACGCACTCGTGCCCGAATTTCCGGGTGCGGGTCGTGACACATTTTTTTGGTGGCCTATGCAGGTCCTATCCTAAAATAGGGTAATACCCTAGGACAGGGTATGGAATAAGATTGAGGATTCTAGGAAAAGCTCATTCACAGTATAGGGTCCTTATTTCAATTCTTGATATCATTTCTGCTCAATTTTCCTATCGTCTTTGATTTCCAAGTATTCTATTCTGATCTTTCTATCCCTTAATCTTTCAGAATGGTCCAAACAAGGAACACAGTAGGAGGCACATCAGAACCAGCTGAGCAGAATGTGCCCGAGACTCTTGCACTCCCGCCGCCTCCATCTATTCCGGCAGTTACTCTGGATGGGGCACAGCTACTTGGAGTGTTCCAGGGATTGGTGGAATCCCAGAAAGAACAAACTGCACTTCTGCGAACCAGCCTCTCAGAAGCTCTTAAGTCCCAGGAGTCGTCACTCAAGAGGCCAGGGAGTGCCAAAGACTTCAAAAATCTCAGACCCCTGGAATTCTACGGAACTGAGGGCATTCACTATGCCGATGAGTGGATAAAAAATGTTGAGAGACTCCTGAAGACTGCTCGGGTCCCTGATGACCTCAAAGTGGAGTCCGCAAGCCTGCAACTGTTCGACATTGCTCGAACCTGGTTCAGAGATGAACCCCAACTATCTACTCCTGACATCACCTGGGAGGACTTCAAGAGGCTATTCAAGGAGAAATTCTACCCCGAAGTGGCTCGGGAAGCTCTCGAAAGCCAATTCGAGAGACTGGAACAAGGTAACCTGTCTGTTGATGAATATACTGCTGAATTTAGCAGGTTAAGCCACTTTGTGGAGTACATGGTTCGTACCCCGGAGGACAGAGCCCGTAGATTCAAGAAGGGGCTATCTCCGGATATTCGCCTTGCTGTCACCACCAGCCGAGCTCGCACCTATAAAAAAATCCTGAGCGTGGCACAAGGCGTTGAGAGAGATATGGGGCATAAACTGAAATAAGAGAGAGATACCGGAAATGCGGGACCCAACAAACGTCCTTTTCAACAACAATAACAATAACAGCAGAGGGCCCCGCAGCAAACTCAGCGTCCTCTCCCTCGAGCTCCAGCACCCCAACACCAGGCTCAAGGACAGAACCAACAAGCTGCTGCTTGTAACTTTTGCCAAAAACCAGGTCATACTTGGCAAGTCTGTAGGAAGAGGCTAGGTGCCTGCCTCTACTGTGGCTCAGCAGCGCATCAAATGAGGGACTGTCCAGCTGCTCAAGGATGCACCGCTGCACCCAAGGCTCCCGTCCAGGCCAGGGCCCCAGCAGTACAACAGAGGGGACCCCCGCTTCCAACACAACAACAACGCTTTGCTCAGCACCAACAGCAGCAACAGAGGGGTGCACCGCAGCAAGGCCGTGCTTATGCAATGACTCTGGAAGAAGCTGAAGCCACAGCAGACGTGATCACAGGTTCTGTGCTTATAAATTCAATACCAGCTATTACTTTGTTTGACTCTGGAGCTTCACATTCATTCATGTCAGTAGATTTCCTTATGAAGCATAGCTTAATCACTAAACCCCTTAGGAATTGTTATAAGATCATTACCGGTGGAGGAATTATTTCGGTTAGTGATGCCTGTAACAATTGTCCTATTACATTATGTGGAAGAGAACTGTATGCTAGGCTACTTGTAATGCCAGTTCCCAGTTTTGATATTATACTGGGTATGGATTGGTTAAGTCAACATCATGCCACTATAGACTGCCACAGAGGTAGTGTAATCTTCAGGCCCCCTGACAAGCCAGAATTTGAATTTGCTAGAGGTTCTAGAGAAATGGATAATAACAAAATTTGTGGAGCCCTAATAACAGAAGAATTGCCACTACCTATCATCTCTGAATACCTTGATGTCTTCCCTGAGGATCTCTCAGGCTTACCCCTAGACCGAGAAGTTGAATTCTCTATTGACTTAGTACCAGGAGCAGCACCAGTATCTTAAAATCCCTACAGAATCAACAAGAAGGAGATAATAGAACTAAATGAACAAATCAAAGAGCTAGAAGACAAATGCTTCATTAGGTCTAGTGTCTCACCCTAGGGAGCTCCAGTATTATTTGTGCCCAAGAAGGACGGAATATCCCGAATGTGTATTGACTATAGGGCCTTGAATGCCTTAACAATTAAGAATAAGTATCCCCTGCCCAGGATAGATGACTTATTTGATCAGTTAAGTGGAGCTCGGGTATTTTCAAAGATTGATTTGAGGTCTGGTTACCACCAAGTAAGGGTGAGAAAGGAAGACATCCCTAAAACTGCTTTCAATACCCGGAACGGACACTACGAATTCTTAGTAATGCCGTTCGGGTTGACGAATGCTCCAGCAGTTTTTATGAACTTAATGAACAGAGTTTTCCAGCCATACCTAGACAAATTTGTAGTGGTCTTCATTGATGATATTATGATCTACTCCAAGACCCCCGAAGAACATGAAGAACATTTGAGGTTAGCATTGGAGACTTTGCGGAAGGAAAAACTTTATAGAAAATTATCTAAATGTGCTTTCATCCTAGACAAAGTAGAATTCTTGGGACATGTTGTGACTGGAGATGGAATATCAGTAGATCCTAAGAAGATAGCGGCAGTAGAATCCTGGCCCACTCCAGACTCGGTAGCAGAGATTAGAAGTTTCCTGGGACTAGCTGGCTACTATCGGAAGTTTGTGAAGGACTTTGCAAGAATTGCGGAGCCCATGACAAAATTAACAAGGAAGGATGAAGAGTTCACCTGGACTGATGAATGTCAGCATGCTTTTGAGGAATTGAAGAAAAGGCTGACTACTGCCCCTATTCTGACCTTACCTTCTGGAACCGGAGGTTTCGCTATTTATAGTGATGCTTCTGGAAAAGGTCTAGGTTGTGTCTTGGAGCAGAACAAGAAAGTAATAGCATATGCCTCTAGACAGCTTCGACCTCATGAAAAGAACTATCCAACTCATGATTTAGAATTGGCAGCTGTCATTTTTGCTCTTAAGCTATGGAAGCATTATCTTTATGAAGAAAGGGTGGAAATATTTACGGACCATAAAAGTCTAAAATATATCTTCACTCAGAAAGAGCTGAACATGAGGCAAAGAAGGTGGCTGGAACTAATGAAAGACTTTGATATCACCCTTCAATATCATCCTGGGAAGGCCAATGTAGTTGCTGATGCTCTAAGCAGATATCCTATGGCGATGTACTTGACTATGGACAGACACCTGCTAGAGGACTTGGAAAGTTTAGGTATTTAAGTAATTATCCCAGGAAAAGAAGGCCAAATGATGAACTTGCAGATTCAGTCTACTTTAATGGATAAGGTCAAGGAGACTCAGTTTCAAGACGAAGGCCTGCGAAGCCTTCGAGGTCAAGTGCAAGCTGGATTAGTAGAAGATTTCAGAATTCATGAAGATGGATCACTGAGGCATGGCGATAGATTATGTGTACCTCAAGGAGACATAAGGGAAGAAATTATGCAAGAGGCGCACAGATCGCAATACTCTATACATCCAGGAGCCAACAAGATGTACAAGGACCTGAGGACGCATATTTGGTGGCATGGCATGAAAAGAGAAGTAGCCAGGTTCGTATCTCGTTGTTTAGTGTGCCAACAAGTCAAGGCAGAAAGACAAAGACTTGGAGGATTGCTTCAACCCCTACCCATTCCGGAGTGGAAGTGGGAACATATCACAATGGATTTTGTTTCCGGACTTCCAAGGACACCTAGTGGAAAGGATATAATCTGGGTGATAGTAGATAGACTGACCAAGTCTGCACATTTTTTACCTTTTAAAGTGGGGCTATCTACAGAAAAGCTGGCAGATTTATATATCAGACACATTGTCAGACTGCATGGAGTCCCAGTAAGTATTGTCTCCGACCGAGATTCAAGATTCACCTCTCACTTCTGGAAGAGCTTACAAGCCAGCTTGGGGACTCAACTCAAATTCAGCACAGCTTATCATCCCCAAACCGATGGACAATCGAAACATACAATCCAGACACTTGAAGATATGCTCCGTACATGTGTTCTAGATTTTGGAGGATCCTGGGAAGACTATCTACATCTTATGGAGTTCTCTTATAATAACAGTTACCAAGCAAGTATTAAGATGACTCCATTTGAAGCTCTGTATGGACGAAGATGTCGTACCCCGCTATCATGTGACGACGTTGGAGAAAGAGCCCTGCTGGGACCAGAGATGGTGATCGATTCAGCTGAGAAGGTAAAGCAAATAAGGGACAGACTTCGAGTGGCTCAAGACAGGCAACGACATTGGGCAAATAGCCACCGAAGGCCCTTGGAATTTGAGGTAATTAAATTTATGAAATTCAAGTCAATTTAAACATTTTGATTATGGAACTAAGACTTGATTATGACTTTATTAAAGGTTGGAGAGCTGGTATTCTTAAAGATTTCCCCGACACGTGGCACCATTAGGTTCGGAAGGAGTGGAAAACTCAGCCCAAGATTTATTGGACCTTTTGGCATACAGGAGAAAATCGAAGAAGTGGCATACCGTCTGGCATTGCCACCCTCTCTGGATGGAGTCCATAACTTCTTCCACGTGTCGCAGCTGAGAAAGTACGTGTCAGACCCCAGCCACATTTTGGATCACTCAGAGCTCGAAGTAGGCCCAAGTCTGACTTACCAAGAGCAACCCGTGGAGATACTGGATCGATCGGAGAAAGTTCTACGGAACCAGGTTATCTCCCTGATTCGCGTAGCTTGGAAGCACCATTCTTCCGGCGAATCCACCTGGGAGCGAGAAGACGAGATTAGGGAGCGATACCCCTATCTTTTTGAACCCTGAGGTATATTTTATTTCTCGGCCTTTCCTTTCGTGCCTTGTTATTCTTAAATTTCGAGGACAAAATTTTTGTAAGTTGGGTAGGTTGTAAACCCCCTGAATTTTCAAATTATTAAATCTTGGATTTTTCCCAATTTTCTGGGATTTTTCTGAAATTAAAATCAAGATTCTTAATTATCAAATGATTTTTTTAATTGTCAATAAATAATATTAAAATATCATGAAAATAATATTTTTGGGTGTAAAATAAAAAAACTGGACTTAGGGTAATTTTTCTGGATTTTTCTGGGCCTCAGACCTATTTTTAAATGCCTAAAAACAATTTTTTTAATTAATTATTTAATTAACTGTTTTTTAAAATAATAATAATAATTATTATTATTATTATTATTTTGTTTTAGGTTTTTTGGGCCGGCCCGGCCCAGTGGGCCGAGCCCGTTAGCCTCCAGCCCAGCCCGCTCTTATCGGGTCGGGTCGGGTTGGTCAGACCCGACCCGCCAACCCACCAACCCGCACGACCCAGCCCCCACGTCCCCCGACTTCTCCGCCGCCCTCCGCGCACAGCGCCGCTCTCCGCGGCCACGTCGCCCTCGCCTCCGCAGTGCTCGGCCTCCCCCAACCGTCCCCGACCCTATTTAAACCGCCCCCCTCTTCTTCTTCCTCCTCCAGCTCACCGTAACCCTAACCCTAACTCCTCGCCGGCGCCGCCCTAGCCGCCACGCTCCACCACCCTCGCCGCCGTGAGCCGCCCAGCGCCGCCCTCCTCCCTCGGCGCCGTACCTCCTCCCCTCTCCTCCTTCCTCCTCCGTCTCGAGCAGCACCAGCAGCAGCCAGCACCGCCTCCGCCGCCTCCCAGCGGGCCGCCATGCTGCGCCGCCCTCCGCCGCAGCACCCCAGCCAGCCTCGGCCTCCCCACAGCCGTGCCGGCCACCGGCCACCGCCACAGCATCCCAAACCCTAACCCTAGCCCTAATTCTTCTTCCCGTGTCCGACACGAGTCGGACACGACTCGACCCTGATTTTCGGGTCCCCTTCAGGTGCGTGTAACTTTCGCCTCGTAGCTCTGTTTTCGATTCCGCAAATTGCGTTGGGAAGCCTATATGATCCTCTCGGTGCCCGGATAAACCGTTCGGGGCATCGCGTCCTGTGGTGATCGTACACCACGATCCAAAAATAGGAAAAACCAGACCCTGTTTCACCCCGGAACTGAGTGCGCCCCGCCAAACGGGACGACTTGGTCGCGTGTGGTCTTCACAGATACGTGCGCATCGTCGATACGGACGTGTGAGATTTCGTGGAAGCTGATTCGGGTGTGCGTGCACACCGGAATCAACGCGTATCCACGGACATCGCCCTGTATCCGACTTTTTGGCAATTCGCCCTAACTTCTTATACACTCGTCAGATCGAGACAAAACTTGCGCCATCGGACTCGTAGCGATACGCTGGTCCTGTGGGTCAAGTTTTGTTCGATTCTGAGAACGTTGACGAAATCGCGTGTCGTGGGCCCCACAAGTCCCGCTCGACGGGCGATTTTGTGTTCGGCTCATCGGAATCCAAATCTGGAAGTTCCGTTGGGTTCGTATCAGCGTTCCTGACCTGTTGACACTAAGTTTGGTGAATTTGGAGACTTTTGACCCGGACACGTTTTTCGGTGCAAAGCGGGCCCACCGACGGACCCCGTTTTGACCCAAAACTGTCGTTTTGCCCTTGTCTCCAAATTGGACCCAAGTACAAGCGTTTCTAGCTATTTGATATCTTTTGAGCGTGATGGTAATGTCTATTTCAGCTTTTGGACTCATCTCTAGAAATTTTCCCCAAGAACCAAATTAATCAGATCCAAACAACAGGCAAGTACCTGCACTTCAAGTTAAATCTTTATATTGTGATAATTAATTCCCTGCTTTACTAGTACCCTTGATGATTACCCCTAGTGTTAGAAATGCTGGATTCATGTCTTGAATATTTGGAGTTCATGTCTTATTTTTCATGTCGGGTGGGAGAATACTAGAAGGCATGTAGTTTACCCTTTCCCCTGCCCTGTTTAATTGCTGTTGGTACGCGACTGTACCTCAGCCGGATCTCGATTTTCCCTGTTTAATAGCCGTTTATGACGGCCGAATTAGCCTTATAAACCCCTACATACCAACTATGTATTCTAAAAACAAACACAAGTTCACACAGATAGTTTCTGGTCATGTTATATTTCTTGCTGACTGTTGTAGTTTCATTTCCTGTTTCATTATTTCTGTTTTCTTATATTCCTGTTTACAGCATTTAACTCTGAGATATTGATGTTCTTGTATGTCGTTCCCAACATGATATTCATATTTAATTGTCATAAACATTTAGTTTAACCTTGTTGTGCACTGTGTACTTTGCTCCTTTCCTGACTGGATCTGTTGATTTAGGCGATGATGAGGACCTTGCCCTACTTATTATGGTCCCTATGAGGGTACAGATGATACCTATGAGGAGCCAGAACCCACCCCGGAGACCCCTGCTGTAGAGTAGCTAGCAGTAGCTATCTTTTATTTATGTTTCTTATCTTAGTAATCGGGTTTGTCCCCGATTTCATTCTGAATTTCTGTACTAAAACATTTGAATCTGTTGTCGTATTTATTTTAGTTGCAATCTTAAGTTTCTGTTCTTATTATTATCTTGCCTATGTTAATTATGAATGAGCTAGTTTAGTAAATCTGGAATTGACCTAGACAGCGTACTACCGCTGACTCTGCGACGTAGGCTGGACGTACCCACGCACTCGTGCCCGAATTTTCGGGTGCGGGTCGTGACACCAATGAATGTCAAAATATGTCCGAACTGGTGTCACACAGACCTATATATGAAATATTTCATTAATACAAGATCTTGGAATAAAATTAAGTTAAACTAGTTCAATTCTAGGTCATGAAGTCAATTCTAAGTCAAAATAGTCAAACTAGGTCAACTATAGGTCAATCTAGCTATTTCTAAGTTGTATGAGTCTAACTCTAGGATATTAGGTTCAAACACTATGTCACTAGGCCACACTAGCTAAACTAAGATACTAAGATATACACAAAGCACCGTATCGCAGGATACGCAAGTTTTTGATATAAAAACTACTAATTTATATATATATATATATATATATATATATATATATATATATATATATATAAGGCAATTCATATAGTAATATTAGCTAACTAATGCAAATTGGATACCTTGGCTTTGAACCAATGCGTATCTCACCACTTACACACCCATCTTGATACTCAAACTCAATACCTCGAGTATCGACCAATACCTTGACATTACCTTGGTATCACAAGGCAATTCAAATCCTAATATACAATTAACTACCCATACACTAGCTATATGCTAACATGCATAAGCTACTACGATACT
The DNA here is from genome assembly GCA_036927795.1 of Iris macrosiphon. NCBI lineage: Eukaryota > Viridiplantae > Streptophyta > Magnoliopsida > Asparagales > Iridaceae > Iris > Iris macrosiphon. The sequence continues at coordinate 72,485,034 of JAYESA010000016.1, forward strand.
ACTAATCTACCTACTAACATACCAATACATATATACAATATTATAATACAAACATATTGATACTTGTATACATCTATACATACCTACATATAGCTACTTAGTCTAACAAGTATATATATATATATATATATATATATATATATATATATATATATATATATATATATATATATATATATATATATATATATATAACTATTAGCTAACAATGTATCTATATACAATTACTTAACAAAGTATTTAACTACTACACTACTAATAGCTATATCTACTAACTAAACAACTAATAAACTACTAAACCACTTACCTAACTAGTTATTGCACTAATGCTACTTGCTACAGTTGCTATTCTGCAGGTTGCTATGCTAGCTACACTGTGGCTCGATGTTGCTGCTTCCCAGTGCTGATTGCACTGCTAGCTACCACTACTGTGATATTGCCACTACTTGATGATAATGTGAATGGCTGCTACTACTCTTCAATTGTGACTGCTTGTTGTGCTCCCTTGCTGTGCTAACAGCAGTGCATACCTCTGTATTCAGTTGGCTTGCAGGTTGCTGCACCAATTGCGGATATAGTTGGCTTGCTCAGTGCATTCAACTTCTGCTCAGTGCAGCACTGTGATAGCTGCTACTGCTTAATGCTTGTGCTATTTGCTGCTCAGTGCTTCCTGCTGATTTCAGTAGCTACTGCATCTCCCTCTTGTTGCAACTGCTACTGCTCTTGTTGATGCTAGTTGAAACTTTGCTGCACACACTACACTATGAACTGCTGCTGTTCTTTAGTTTATCACTGCTCTTTTCACACTGTTGTGGCTGTAGTGAAGATGCTATGCTGCTACTTGTTGTTGATGTGCTGAATTCCCACTGTGCATCTCCTCTCTGTTCAAATGCTCGACCTTCTCACTCACACTCAATGCACACATACACACACATATATAGATATTAATATATATATATATATATATATATATATATATATATATATATATATACAAACATGCACATATATATATATATCCATATATACATATCTATATAATACTGTAGCTATATATATACACACATACATATATCACTACACCTATACACCTAGCTACATATACATACGTATATAATATAATAGAGATACATATACATATAGTTATATATACATAACTATACAATTACATAATATATCATATCTAATAGATATAAACAAGTCAAATTGAATTTAAATGCAATAAAGCAAACATGTGTAGTGCACCGCACCCGTATCATACTCATTCGATGATACGCTTGTGATACGGTTCTACCACACAACCAGACGTATCTCGAAGGACACAAGTAAGTCTAAAATACTAATTATGAACAATACGAAGAGTTAACTACTCAACTATGTGTCTGTGTCAAGATGTGATATGCTCAAACCCCTGTGTCAGAGAAAAACCCCCAATGATGAATAAGAAAAGAATTAGGAAGAAATTTGATATAGGGATGAAGAAATTTGCAAGAGAGAAATTCTAGATCTAAATTTAGAATGACAAAATGAGAGGAGAGAGTCTCCACCCCCTTAAGTAGTGGCCGGCCTTGCCCCCTCTCCAAGTCACTATGAAAAGTCCAAAATACCCCTTGGGGCTAGTCATGAAGAAATTAATTAAGGAGAAAAGTTTCTAGTTTAATTAATTTCACTAATTAAGTCATCCTCCTAATGAATGGGCTTACGATTGGGCTCAATTCTAACTAGAAATAAATATTGGTCCATGGATCTAATCTAACAAGTTGGGACCACTACACAAGTCAAATTAAATAGGATAGTTCACTAACTAAATTAAATGCTACAAGCCTCTAATAAAATATAGCACTCTAATAATTAAATAACTAATACAAGCAATAAATAAATATACATGGCCCACTAATATTAATGTTATATTCCTAAAATTAAATAACTAGGCCAAATTACCAAATTATTCCTAGTTAAAAAAGTGAGGGTGACAACAACTGCAAGGTTTGTCGAGGCGACTGTCTCTTCTTTCCCATCACTAGTAGTCATTTCAATAACTTTGGCTGCAAGATTTACTTTTGGTTGTGCAATAGCCATTTCCTCTATATGCTCAGCGAGAACTTCCTCGTGGATCTCTACACCTACAATACATCAATGCAACAAAGTTAGCGAGTTGAGCATTGGAGGTAAGTTATAAACCAATATAAAGGAATGAATGACACCTTGGTCCCTTTCAGCATGGGTTGTCATCATAGACATTGATGCTACAGAAGCGTGGAGTGCGAGAGCTTATGGTATAGTAAGAATGGAGAAACACGTACCCAATGCAACTGGTATGTATGCATCATCAGGTGCCTGTTCTTCTATGGAGGTTCTTAAATTCGTCAAGGAAGTGATTATGTGAGAAGAGCCAGCATCAGGAAGAGGATCATCATATCCCCCTAATTTTGATATGATTGACTCGATATTAGTCCTCAGAATAGCATATGAGAACTCCTCAACAGCCATGTCAACTTATGACGGCATTTGACTTGATGACCCTTCCGTTCTGGGGTCAGTTTCTGGGAAGAGGGATTCGACTCTATCTCGACATCTTCCATAGCGAGAGAGGCCATTACTGTTAAGTGCTTTCTAGTTATTATTATTTGTTACAAAAGTAAAATTGATTCAGGTACTACGTAAGTGATCAGCAAAACAAGTTTAGTTGCAGCATCAAGAATGGGATCTACCTCAGTTTGCCTGCGATGCTGAGATGCGGCCCCCACAGCAACTAGGAAAGAAATTTTTGCATCGACTCCCGCTGTAGTGGTTAGATGAGGGGTAGATACGTTAATCCTCTCAACAAGTGGTGGAGGAGCTGATGGCCTGGCTGCACTGGGGAAATAACTGGAGAAGGAAATAAACTTCTTCTTAGAGGGGTTGAAGACCTGGTTTGTCACTTCTTGGAAGTTGTGGTCCTCTTCTTTGCAAGCCAATATATAAAACCCCCTAATTTTAAATATTAATTATTTAATTAATTATTTAATAGTATTTCATAGTTAATTAAAAAATAGAACTTATTGAATTTTAATTACTAGGTTAATATTCATCTAGAAATTTTGGAGCAAAGCTATTATTCTATTATATTTTAGGAATCTTGTAGAAGGATAATAGAATTTTAGATTGTACAAATAAATTTTTCTGGAATTTTATTACCATATATATATATATATATATATATATATATATATATATATATATATATATATATATAGATATAGATATAGATAAATAGTATTAAATAAAGAAAATCAAAGAGTATATAAAAAGAGAAGAAAGAAAAGGAAAAAGGAAAAAAAGAAATAATAACACCCTAAAGAAAACTAACCTTAACTTAACCTTAACTCTAATTTCCTAAAAACCCCAGCCGCCTAACCCCAACCCAGCGGATAGTTTCCCCCACGACCAGGACCCGAGACCACGTTCCCTACTCTCCCTATATATATATATATATATATATATATATATATATATATATATATATATATATATATATATATATATCATACACCATAACCCTAAACTAGTCATCTAATCACCCACTTCCCAACGCCGCCGACCTCGACGACGCATAGCCACCGCACAGCCACAGGAGCACCATCGCCGTGTCCGCACACCCGCGCGACCTGGCGAACACCACAGCAGAATTTGGCAGCGGCGTGCCCTACTTTACGTGTTATTTTCCGCCTCGTTGCTCGACCTATTTTTGAACCGTCTTCACCGGTACGTTCACGACCTATCCCCTTCTCAACTCTGTAAATTAGTTTCTATCAAACAAAGCTTAACACTTGGTAAAAATTGAGGCCAAGTTAAAGAAAAACCATATCTTTTAACTTGCAGAAAACTGTTTCAATGGCCGATGTTTAGAGGCTGTTATCTCCCACCACAGACATCCAAATCTATATCTATTTTTTGCTATGTGAAGACTATATAACCGAAATTATTTCTTGTTAATTAGATTGTCTTATTTTGTGTTAAATTTAGAGATAAATTGTGTTAAAAAATAAGAAAAACTTATTTCTAAAATGTTAGAATTTGCGATTCGGATTGCGCCCCGCCTAACGGGACCACCCCGTCGTGTACCAATTGCACCAAAAGGTGCGCATGGTATACCCTGATATGTAGGATTTTGCGGAAACTGATTTAGACGTGTGCGCGTCGGAATCAACCCATATCCGTGAAAAGTCTCCGTATTGCAACTTTTGTAAAATACTGCACCATTTAGTGTATGCTCGTCTGAATTCGACAAAACTTGTGCTATTAGATTCGTTGTATGACGTTGGTCCTGTGACCCAAGTTTCATGCGATTTTGAGACTGTTGACTAACCCTCCGGTTGACTTTTAGGGCAAATTTGTGTTCGGCTCACCGGAATCCAAAATTGGACATACCGTTGAGTTCATACTAACGTTTAGAATTTATTTGCCCTATAACTTGTCCCATTTAGAGACCTTTACCCCTGACACGTATTTTGGTGCAAAGTGGGCTACATGTGGACCCGCTTTGACCCAAAATTACTATTTTGTCCCTGTGTTCAAATTGGACGAAAGGGTAGTATTTTCTAGCTGTCTCGCTTATTCTGGGAATGTTGGTGATGTTTATTTCAGCATCCGGAGACGTTTATTCGGAGGTCATAGTTTCTGATCTTGTGTACTTGACGTCTGGACGCTTACACTATACAGATTTCTTGTCAGGCAAGTATACATTGCCATTGTACTGTGATTTATATTCTATATGATGCATGCATTTTATTTTTGTCATTTAGTTCATATATTTTAACTACTATATAAACTGCGCATCCAATAATAACTTGGTTGCAACGACGGTGGCATCGTATTTTGTTTCTTTATTATATATATGCATGTTGACCTAGTTTATGAGACCACCCTATTATCATGAGGCATTCTTATATTTCATTAGCTATGACACTGTTGTTACACAAGTGTGAGTCTCATGTAAAATACGAACTTGCGTACTCGACTGGCCACTGGTACGTATAGGACGTGCGACGGATAGGGATAACTGCTGATAGAAATTGTATGCTAGAAGACCCGACAGTTATTTAGAGGTTTCATTGTGTCATGGATGTTACATGCTTAGAGCGTGGGGTAGAAAGAACAACAAGTAAGGCGTTTGGGCTCCTTTGCACTTTCCTTGTGTAACCCGTACGCTCCGCCGGAGATGTGCGGTCATGATGACCACTATATATTATTATTATCAGGCGGCCTCTGGCGTTCAAAAGACGACATGCTTTATAGGTCTCTGAATCTCCAAGAGAATCATGCCAATCCCATTTTAGCCAGATAGTCCACTTGTTGGAAAGTTGTTCTCAAACTGCATTCACATAGATGGTTAGGCGACCCATTTGATGTTTATTTTCAATACTTTATGGGCATACTTTTATGTATCTTATTATGTCCCTCTGAGAACCTGGTACCTTTTCAGATATAGACGGGCAGGATCATCCACAGGAATACGGACCCGGACCTGATGCTTCATACCAGACTGAGGAAGTCTTACCTTCAGAGTACCATTGATTCATTGTAGCTGATGGAATTCTAGTTGTTATTCCTTTATTGACATTTATCTTATATTAGAGTTTGATCTCTTCTCTCATTTAGTAGTTTTTAGTATAGTCGATTGGCAGTGGATTTGTTTTCATTCGTCTATCATTCTTTGATACTTTATACTTGAGATTCAGTATTTATTCATATATCTTTATTTGTGCTGTGGATGAGATATAGATTGTGTGTGACTTGTGTTGACAATATATTACCACTTATGGATTTGATATTCATGTACAGCGTACGTATGTGTTATAATCTTCCAACACATTGGAGTTTTGTATACATACGGCGTATTCCTAGTCCTATGTATTTTGGGACTGGAGCGTGACATATTTTTGTAGTGGCCCATGCAGGTCTTCGAATATATTGTCTCGGTTACGTTACTGTACTGAACAAGCCTGCGTATAGGAATATAGTATAGGATCTCATCCATGCTTGACTAAAACTCATCATCCCTTTCAACTATCCTATTTAAATGCTTGTATCTTGTTTGATTCATGTACTCCTTCTAATCGTTTCGTCCACCTCTTGCAGAGAGATGGATTTGCGTAGTGGATGTACTACCACAGGAGGTGACACACCTTCAGGAGTCAACGGCCAAACTAGAAGAGAGGCCTCAACGACTCCTAGACTTTTGGGGCCAGATGGACAGACTCACAATCCAGTTCCATCTGATCTTTCCGTATCGCCTAATAGAACTTTTTCAGCTTCATCGACACCATAGGATATCCTGACACAGTTGTTCCAATTCTTCCAAATGATGATGTAGGAACAGAGACAGCAGGCGTCCGCACTGGCTGTAGAGCAGAGACAGCAAGCGGCAGAGTAGAGATAAGAATTTCTGGCAGCACTTTAGAGAATGGTTGTACAGGCTTTTGTACCAGCTCAGGCACTAGTTCCAATACCACGGGTATAGTTGGTTCAGTCGAGCACTTTGTACAGATGAGTCCCAAGTCGTATAAAGTCACCGAAAGCCCAGAGGTGACCACAAACTGGATTATCCACACCCAGAAGTTATTAGAAGCATCACAACTACCTACAGATATATGGATGACATGTATAAGGACGTAGCTTGATGGTAACGCTCATCACTAGTGGGAATCAATGGAGCGCCAGTTGGGTATGTGCCAGACTTGGAAATAATTCTTGGAGTGCTTTGAGAGGAAGTACTTCTCGGACATTGTCAGGGATATGTTGTATCATCAGTTTCTCCATCTGGAGCAGGGGAACAAGACAGTGGACGAGTATGATGCAGAGTTTAGTCACCTTAGTCAATATGGTGCTGCCCTGATACCGAATGACTTGGAGAAGGCTAAGAGGTTTTACCGCAGACTGACTCAGGAGCTCCAATACTTCAATAGCTCACAGTCTCGGATCTCTTATGCTGAATTATTGACAGAAACTAGGTTACAAGAGACCATCAGCAAGGGAAAGGGAGGTCAACTAAAGACACAGCAGGGACCAGCAAGGACACAGCAAGGAGGGCCTATCAGACGTCCTTTGGCATAGCAACAGCAGCATCAGCACAGAGTAGGACCATACCAGATTTCGGAGAAGCTCCATTACAATTATTATGGAAAACGTGGGCACATTTTGAGAGACTGTCAGACTCGTTTGGGATAATGTATGAGGTATAGTTTCGGACAACATATGGTGAGAGACTGTCCAATACAGCAGACATTGATGCTTCCACCACCAATACAGAGGCTAGCACTTCCAGTGTAGCGCCCCGTTCTCCCGATGCGGAGAGCGCGGCTAAGAAACACAAGACGGTATCGTTCGATCGGGATAGATTGAATTAAGAACTCGTCCTCATTATGGATTTATTTCTTCGGAATCAATTTCCATATTCAGTGGACTGCGCCCCAAGGATCGGCTTAGCGGCAGAGTCAGGAGGGACCTCTCCGCTGCTATCTTTTATTGCCTCAGTTTTCGATGTCGCTTGTTGCTTTCGTGCTTTGAGTTGGTTTTGGGATTTGCTTATTTTCCTTGAACGGTTTCGATGGTTTTCATTATTTTCGTTTATTGAATTGTACTTCTATTCCGAGATTAGAAAGAGAGGAAGAAGTATTAATCGAGCTGTTCGTGCACAGGTGAACGAGCAGTAGGCGGCTTGTGAGCGGAGTCGTGAAGCGCCTCTTTCCTCCTCCTTCCATCAATCAAAGTGAGTGGCTACCAACCCGATTAGCTAGCCTTGCTTCCAAGCTTCACTCCTTTGCCCCGATCAAACGATACCGAGTAATAATAAAAGAAACCAAGATAAAAGAGAATAGACTTGGTTAATACTGCTTGTCAATCAAACTTGGGAACGGTTACTTACTTACATGCTTGTTCGTTCGGAATATTTATCATATGCATAATACAAGTTAGAATGTATGCTCTTCTTTAAATTATGCTATGAACAGAACTCATCCTGAATGCAATAAATCTGAATAGGGAGACTATGCTAAAGTAGATCTCCCCCCTGTTACTGTCATGTGCCTGCTATTGCCCTGAATTGCCTCAACTGTTAACTTAGTGTATATGTTGATCACGGACAACTTGTGCACAAGGTCTTAGTTCCTGCGGACGGTCGCTGGGGCACTGGCACCGATCCGGTCCGGACGGAACTCCTGAATAGTCGCCTGTATCGGATGGAATAACTCGTAGCGCCCCTGTTCATTGCGTTACTTGTTATTTCATTCATGTAATATACCCCGTCCATTATGGCATCCCGTCAGTGATCCCCTGTATATTTAAACCTGTTGCATACTAACTTGTGTCTTCGTTTCAGGGAAGGCATGGTAAGTATTGTGCAGGTAATTCAGATGGCAGGTAAAATCCACCGAACGGTGGCACGTTCATTTCAATAAATTCTATATGCTGCTTACTTGTAAATGAACTAAGGCAAGATAGAAACCCACAAATATGCATGCTTTATTAAAACAATGTGTTGATTGGTATAGTTCGGCTAGCTCGCCTTCACCAGCATGTTTCGATATGTTGACCCTCGTTGAAACAGGTTCTCCGCACTAAGGCGAACCGAGCGAGGAGCCGAAGTCGTCTACCCGATCCAGTCCAGCTGTTGGCGTATCTTCACCTCGCCCCTTGAAGCCTTTTGAAGTCCGAAGCTACAACTCTTCATACACAAATGCAGCTCCGTGGCAAAGCTATCCTCCAGCCTGGAGGTTTATATCTTTTGAAGTTTAGTAAAGGGATATAATGTACAGGACTGCTATCTCATTTTGAGTCATCTCTTTTGTAAGCCATTCGGCATATTAGCTGACTCGTTCAAGAGTTTGTAATAGATGTTCATTATCAATAAAGAGAACTTTTCTATGTTTCAAATCTGTGTTTCAATTTATCTGCGTACTCTGAATATGTGCTTGCTATGCAAATCATTAAAGCCTTGTACGGGCGCAACTCCATGCCCGTACGGCGGTCACGATTCGGGGGACGCCTCAAACGATTCTACGGAATCGGGTCATAACATAGTGGTATCAGAGCATAGATTCAAGTTCCTTAGACTTCGTACTGAAAAAGTTCCTTTAACGATCAAATTCCTGTGCGAACTATTGAACTCGCTAGGCCAAAATGAGATACGTTCATGCAATAAGTCCATAATACATTATGATTCTAATGTAATTTACCTTCATTTGAAGGATTGGTACCAGCGTAATCTGCAGCCCAAGCACCGAACGAAACACAAGAAAGTAGTTCGGGCACTTCGGGAAGCTCTCGGAGCCAGCGTGGCATATCTCAAGTTGACCCGCTAGAGCGGGTGATGCAAATGTTAGAATCGCAACGACAAAGAGATGATGCTCGCCAAGCCAAGTTCGAGAGTAATCTAGAGACCCGATTCTCAGTCCAACAAAAGCACGTAGATGCCCTGCAACAGATCGTTCAGACTTTGGCTGCCAACCATTCCGCCGCAACAGCAACGACTCCGGTGGAACAGCCCGTGCTTGAAGTAGAGACGCCACAAATTCTAAGACCGAGGGACGTGACTGCCTTCAACTTGGGACACTTCAAGAAAGTCTGCAATACCCCATTCAACGGGACTGAGGACCCAGTGGTAGCTCTAGATTGGCTAGCAGAACTAGAAGATCACTTTGCTCTGCTAGAGGTCCCCGAAGAGAAGCGCGTCTCCTGCGCGCAATTACAGCTCTGCCTCAACGCACACGATTGGTGGGACGTGCATCGACGATCTCTACAATTTGATCACGGAGAGGAGGCAATCTCGTGGACGACCTTTCGTGCCGCGTTTGAAGAGGAGTTTATACCCCCTCCAGTACAACGTCAAATGGAGAATGATTTCGTGCAACTGAGGCAGGGCAGCTTGACAGTTAAGCAATATTCCGTCGAATTCAACCGACTCTCCAAATTCGCTAGGGCCTATTTACCTGATGCAGCGAGTCGAGCCAGAAGGTTTGAAGGTGGACTACGCCCTGCCATCCATTCGCACGTGGTCAATAATCAGTACGGGATAATGCGTGAAGTCATGAATCACGCCTTATCACTCGAACCACAGTATCCCCACGTTTCCACCGGCACTGTACATACCTACAATCACAAACGCCAAGGCAACGATAGGGGAAACAATGCTGCAAAGCGTCACAATGACGACGGTTCACAAAAAGGAAATCGGAGGCCAATTTGCCATTACTGCAACAAGCCGGGGCATACAGCCGATAAGTTCCGTCGCAAACTAGGGTCTTGCATCCGTTGCGGTGATCCCAACCATCGGGTCGATGTTTGCCCTCTCCCGGATCGTCGTACCCCTGCTCCCTAACGGTAGGCCCTATCCTTAAGTTTCGGGACGAAACTTCCAATTGGTTGGGTAGGATGTAGCGCCCCGTTCTCCCGATGCGGAGAGCGCGGCTAAGAAACACAAGACGGTATCGTTCGATCGGGATAGATTGAATTAAGAACTCGTCCTCGTTATGGATTTGTTTTTTCGGAATCGATTCCCATATTTAGTGGACTGCACCCCAAGGATCGGCTTAGCGGCAGAGTCAGGAGGGACCTCTCCGCTGCTATCTTTTATTGCCTCGGTTTTCGATGTCGCTTGTTGCTTTCGTGCTTTGAGTTGGTTTTGGGATTTGCTTATTTTCCTTGAACGGTTTCGATGGTTTTCATTATTTTTGTTTATTGACTTGCACTTCTATTTCGAGATTGGAAAGAGAGGAAGAAGTATTAATCGAGCTGTTCGTACGCAGGTGAACGAGCAGTAGGCGGCTTGCGAGCGAAGTCGTGAAGTGCCTCTTTCCTCCTCCTTCCATCAATCAAAGTGAGTGGCTACCAACCCGATTAGCTAGCCTTGCTTCCAAGCTTCACTCCTTTGCCCCGATCAAATGATACCGAGTAATAATAAAAGAAACCAAGATAAAAGAGAATAGACTTGGTTAATACTGCTTGTCAATCAAACATGGGAACGGTTACTTACTTGCATGCTTGTTCGTTCGAAATATTTATCATATGCATAATACAAGTTAGAATGTATGCTCTTCTTTAAATTATGCTATGAACAGAACTCATCCTGAATGCAATAAATCTGAATAGGGAGACTATGCTAAAGTAGATCTCCCCCCTTGTTACTGTCCTGTGCCTACTATTGCCCTGAATTGCCTCAACTGTTAACTTAGTGTATATGTTGATCACGGACAACTTGTGCACAAGGTCTTAGTTCCTGCAGACGGTCGCTGGGACACTGGCACCGATCCGGTCCGGACGGAACTCCTGAATAGTCGCCTGTATAGGATGGAATAACTCGTAGCACCCCTGTTCATTGTGTTACTTGTTATTTCATTCATGTACTATGCCCCATCCATTATGGCATCCCGTCAGTGATCCCCTGTATATTTAAACCTGTTGCATACTAACTTGTGTCTTCGTTTCAGGGAAGGCATGGTAAGTATTGTGCAGGTAATTCAGACGGCAGGTAAAATCCACCGAACGGTGGCACGTTCATTTCAATAATTCTATATGCTGCTTACTTGTAAATGAACTAAGGTAAGATAGAAACCCACAAATATGCATGCTTCATTAAAACAACGTGTTGATTGGTATAGTTCGGCTAGCTCACCTTCACCAGCATGTTTCGATATGCTGACCCTCGTTGAAACAGGTTCTCCGCACTAAGGCGAACCGAGCGAGGAGCCGAAGTCGTCTACCCGATCCAGTCAAGCTGTTGGCGCATCTTCACCGCGCCCCTTGAAGCCTTTTGAAGTTCGAAGCTGCAACTCTTCATATACAAATGCAGCTCCGTGGCAAAGCTATCCTCCAGCCTGGAGGTCTATATCTTTTGAAGTTTAGTAAAGGGATATAATGTACAGGACTGCTATCTCATTTTGAGTCATCTCTTTTGTAAGCCGTTCGGCATATTAGCTGACTCGTTCAAGAGTTTGTAATAGATGTTCATTATCAATAAAGAGAATTTTTCTATGTTTCAAATCTGTGTTTCAATTTATCTGCGTACTCTGAATATGTACTTGCTATGCAAATCATTAAAGCCTTGTACGGGCGCAACTCCAGGCCCGTACGGCGGTCACGATTCGGGGGACGCCTCAAACGATTCTACGGAATCGGGTCGTGACATCCAGCACCAAAGCCAACCCAGCAGATGACTAGACTAGGAGCACCTCGACCCCCAGCAGCAGGAGGATTTCAGCGAGGACCACCGCTACCTACCCAGGAGGACCAGTTCACAAGGGCCGGTTATGGACTACCACAAAGGAATGGACAAGCTTTTGCACTAGAAGTGGATGACATGGATCAGAAGATTAATGTTATAGCAGGTATTACTCTTGCTTTTACTTTCCCTGTTGTGACATTATTTGATACGGGAGCCACCCACTCGTTCATATCTTCTAATTTTATTGCTAAGCACAATATTGCCACTACATCTTTACCTAGTTGTGTTAGAATTCTCACTGGTGGAGGAGTTGTACCTGTTAGTCGGATTTGTAGATCGTGTCCTGTAGTGATTCGTGGCAGAGAGATGAATGCTCGGTTCTTAATCCTCCCTATGCCAAATTTTGATATTATGCTTGGGATGGACTGGCTAAGCAAGTACCACACTTTTTTGACTGCTTTGGAGGAAGCATTCTTTTTAAGGTACCAGGCCAGCCAGAACTTGAGTTTGCACGAGGATCCACAGAAGCCCTTGATGGTGTGAAGCTTGCAATGGACGACGTTATTTATCACCCCATCATTTCAGAGTTTCAAGATGTCTTTCCAGAGGAATTGCCAGGACTACCCCCGGATAGAGACATAGAATTCTTAATTGAATTGACAGTAGGAGCAACAGCCATAGCGTCGCATGTTTATAGATTGGCAACGAAGGAGATGGATGAGCTGGAGGCACAGTTGAAAGAATTAGAGAAGAAAGGATTTATCCGGCCAAGTGTATCACCCTGGGGAGCACCAGTTTTGTTTGTACCAAAGAAGGATGGGTCTGTGCATATATGCATTGACTACAGAGCTTTAAATGCAGTAACTGTAAAGAATAAATATCCATTGAAGCGCATTGATGACTTATTTGATCAGCTTAGTGGAGCCAAGGTATTCTTGAAGATAGACTTGAGGTCGGGATATCACCAAGTAAAGGTACGGAGGCAGGACATCCCGAAGACCGCATTCAGGATAAGATATGGACACTACGAGTTTCTAGTCATGCCATTTGGGTTGACCAATGCTCCAGTTACCTTTATGGACTTAATGAATCAAGTATTTCATCAGTATTTGGACCAGTTCATGGTCGTCTTCATAGATGACATACTTGTCTATTCGAAGAGCCACGAGGAGCACAAGAAGCACCTGCGGATTATCCTAGAGACCTTGAGGAAAGAGTAGTTATATGCGAAGCTCAGTAAATATGAGTGTTTCTTGTACACAGTCCCATTTCTTGGGCATGTCATTACGGGAGATGGTATTTTTGTTGATCCAGAAAAAAATCTCGGCAGTCGAGACATGGCCCGTTCCTAAATTAGCATCTAAGGTGAGGAGTTTCCTTGGACTTGTGGGATATTACCGACGGTTCATGGAGAACTTCTCAAGGATAGCAGCACCTATGACTCAGTTGACGTGTAAGGACCAAGAGTTTAAACGGACTGACGAGTGTCAAGCCGCTTTCGAGGAGTTGAAGAAACGACTGACCACAGCGCCAGTATTGACTATTCCATCAGGATCAGAAGGTTATATGATTTACAGTGACACATCAGGGAAAGGCTTGGGATGCATGTTGATGCAGTATGGCAAGGTGATTGCATATGCATCTAGACAGTTATGAGTACATAAGAAGAATTATCCAACTCATGACTTAGAACTTGCAGCCATTGTGTTTGATCTGAAGCTATGGAGACATTACCTATATGGGGAATGAGTAGAGATCTATACAGACCACAAAAGCCTCAAGTATGTCTTCACACAAAAGGAGTTAAATATGAGGCAACATCGGTGGCTTGAGTTGATGAAGGATTTTGAGATAGAGCTATATTATCACCCAGGCAAGGCTAACGTAGTAGCAGACGCGTTAAGCCGAAAACCAGCAGCATACTTCTTGATGACACAGAGGGAGTTATTAGAGGACTTGCAAGAGCTTGGCATAGAAGTGATATTACCCAGAGCAGATGGGACATTAGCCAACTTGCAAGTAAAGTCATTACTAGTAGAGAGGATCAAGGCAGTTTTGCCTAAAGACTCCAGATTCATGAGATTAAAAGAAAGGACAAAGGCCGAAGAGCAGACGGGATTGCGCATTCATGATGACGGGACATTATAATATGGTGATCGTCTATATGTTCCCAATGGAGGGATTCGACAGGAGCTGATGGCAAAAGCTCATAGTTCGATGTATTATATTTATCCTGGAGGCACCAAGATGTACCGTAACTTATGACAGCACTTTTGGTGGCATGAAATAAAAAAAAAAAGATCTCGCTTTGTATCCAAATGTCTAGTATGTCAGCAGGTAAAGGTGGAGCATCAGAGAACAACAGGGCTACTGCAACTACTTTCGATTCCTGAATGGAAGTAGGAGTACATCACTATGGACTTTATTACGGGTTTTCCCAAAAGTCCAAGTGGGAGAGATATTATATGGGTAATAGTGGATTGACTGACCAAGTCCGTCCATTTCTTGACTTTTAGAGTTGGCCAGTCTACAGAAGCTTTCGCTGACTTATACATGAGACAGATCGTAAGGTTGCACGACATTCTGGTCAATATTGTGTCAGACAGGAATTCGCATTTTATATCTTACTTTTAGAGAAGCATGCAAGAGAGTCTTGGGACTTGTCTGAAGTTCAGTACATCTTACCACCCACAGACAGATGGACAGTCCGAACATACTATTCAGACACTAGAGGATATGTTGAGGGCTTGTATATTGGACTTTGGAGGATCATGGGAGGACCACCTACATCTTGTGAAGTTTTCTTACAATAATAGCTATCAGGCGAGCATCCAGATGGCTCCGTTTGAAGCATTGTATGGAAGAAAGTATAGGTCTCCTGTGTATTAGAGTGACATGGGAGAATATTAGATTATGGGACCAGAGTTGGTAGTCAACACCGTCGATATAGTAAAGAAGATAGAAGGGCACTTGCGAGCAGCGCAAGATAGACAGAATCAGTGGGCAGACCTTCATCGTCGTCCCTTAGAGTTTAAAGAGGGCGATCATGTCTTCTTGAGGATATCACCTACTAGAGACCTATTCGATTCGGAGGGCGTGGCAAGTTGAGCCCAAGGTATATTGGACCATTTAACATACTAGAGAGAGTGGGAGAAGTGGCGTATTGACTTGCGCTACTACCTTCACTCGAGGGAGTACATGATGGATTCCATGTTTCGTAACTTAGGCGATATATGGCAGATAACAGTCATGTTCTCGACCACTCTGAGATCACCATTGGGCCGAGTTTGTCATACCAAGAGTAACCTGTGGGGATCCTTGATCGTCGAGAGAAAGTGTTGAGGAACCAGTCTATTCCCTTGGTCTACGTGGCATGGAAGCATGGCGTGCCAAGAGAATCCACTTGGGAGCGCGAGGACGACATGCGCAAACGTTTTCCGTATTTATTCGTAGATCAAGGTATGAATTTACTTTGTTTAATTCTACCTTATACCATCCTATCGTGGGTTAGTTTTAATTTCGAGGATAAATTTTTTATAAGTGGGGTAGAATATAGAACCCCCTAATTTTAAAAATTAATTGTTCAATTAATTATTTAATAGTATTTCATAGTTAATTAGAAAAATAGAACTTATTGAATTTTAATTACTAGGTCAATATTCATCTAGAAACTTATGGAGCAAAGCTATTATTCTATTTTATTTTAGGAATCTTATAGAAGGATGATAAAATTTTAGATTGTACAAATAAATTTTTCTGGAATTTTATTACCATATAAATATATGTATATGTATATATAGATAAATAGTATTAAATAAAGAAAATAAAATAGTATATAAAAAGAGAAGAAAGAAAAGGAAAAAGGAAAACAAAAAAAGAGAAATAAGAACACCCTAAAGAAAACTAACCTTAACTTAACCTTAAGTCTAATTTCCTAAAACCCCCCAGCCCGCCTAACCCCAATCCAGCGGATAGTTTCCCGCGCGACCAGGACCCGAGACCCCGTTCACTACTCTCCCTATATATATATATATATATATATATATATACATCTATCATACACCCTAACCCTAAACTAGTCATCTAATCGCCCACTTCCCAATGCCGTCGACTCGACGATCTCGCAGCTACGGGAGCACCGCCGTCGGGTCCGCACACCCGCGCGACCGCACGAACACCACAGCAGAATTTGGCAGCGATGTGCCCTACTTCACGCGTTGTTTTCTGCCTCGTCGCTCGACCAATTTATGAACCGTCTTCACCTGTACGTTCATAACCTATCCCCCTCTCAACTATGTAAATTAGTTTCCATCGAACAACGCTTAACACTAGGTAGAAATCGAGGCTAAGTTGAAGAAAAACCACATCTTTTAAACTGCATAAAACTGTTTCAATGACCGATGTTTAGAGGCTGTTATCTTCCACCACAGACATCCAAATCTATATCAACTTTTTGCTATGTAAAGACTATATAATCGAGATTATTTCTTGTTAATTAGATCGTCTTATTTTGTGTTAAATTGAGAGATAAATTGGATTAAAAATAAGAAAAATTTACTTCTAAAATATTAGAATTTGCGATTCGGAGCGCGTCCCGCCAAACGGGACCGTCTCGTCGCGTACCAATTGTACCAAAAGGCACGCATGGTATGCCCTGACGTGTGGGCTTTTACGGAAACTGATTTAGACGTGTGCATGTCGGAATCAACCCGTATTCGTAAAAAGTTTACATATCGCAACTTTTATAAAATACCACACCATTTAGTGTACGCTCGTCGAAATACGATAAAACTTGTGCGATTAGATTCGTTGTATGATGCTGGTCCTGTGACCCAAGTTTCACGCAATTACAAGACTATTGACTAAGTCACCTATTTGTGGGCCCCACGGTTGACTTTTAGGGCAAATTTGTGTTTGGCTCACCAAAATCTAAAATTGGACATACCGTTGAGTTCGTACTGACGTTTAGAATTCAATTGACCTATAACTTCTCCCATTTAGAGACCTTTACCCCTTGCACGCATTTTGGTGCAAAGTAGGCCACAAGTGGACCCGCTTTGAACAAAAATTACCATTTTACCCCTATGTCCAAATTAGACGAAAGGGTAGTATTTTCTAGCTATCTCGCTTATTTTGGAAACGTTGGTGATATTTATTTCAGCATCCGGAGACGTTTATTTGGAGGTCATAGTTTCTGATCCTGTGTACTTGACGCCTGGACGCTTACACTATTCAGATTTCTTGCCAGGCAAGTATACCTTGCCATTGTATTGTGATTTATATTCTATTTGATGCATGCATTTTATTTTTTTCATTTAGTTCATATATTTTAACTGCTAAATAAACTGCACGTCCAAGAATAACTTGGGTGCAACGACGGTGGCGTCGTATTTTATTTTTTTATTATATATATATGCATGTTGACCTAGATTATGAGACCACCCCATTATCATGAGGCATTCTTATATTTTATTGGACATGACACTGTTGTTACACGAGTGTGAGTCTCATGTAGGACACAGACTTGCGTACTCGGCTGGCCACTGGTACGTATAGGATGTGCGACGGATAGGGATAATTGCTGATAGAAATTGCATGCTAGAAGACCTGGCAGTTATTTAGAGGTTTTATTGCATCATGGTTGTGACATGCTTAGAGCATGGGTTGGGAAGAACAACAAGTAAGGCATTTGGACTTCTTTGCACTTTTCTTGTTGTAAACTCCCTCGACCAAATTTTAGGTCTACTTAGCTTAGAACAAGAGACTAGGGTTAGTTTGAAGCCAATTGGAATTTAAATCATAGTATTTTAGATTATTGTGCAATATTCGTAACACTTTGTGCACCTTACCGTTGCTTTGATATTTGGAGCGCTACACTAGCATTTGCTTTCCAACAAATTTTACACTTTTCCTAGACGTGCCAGCCTTCCATTCTGACCCTTTTGTAACTCATAAATACCCTCCCTTGTGCTTCATTTTAGTCTCACAATATTCGTTACAAAAGTCCATTCTTAAATTCAAATAAATCCAACTTTGCATCCTTGTCCGTTCCAATCGAAAATTGAATACACAACCTCGACCCATTTTGTATAACCCAATTTTTGATAATATTCTAATCTGAGTTTACTACATCCATGATACTTGTGTCCAACCCAATTTTAACCCTATGTATTTCTAATTAACTAAAGAGCACCACTTACACAAATATTAATTAAATTGGTGTAAGGACCTAACCTCACCCAAAATTAGACCCAACACCAACCTAAATCCCCACTCACATCCTCAAGGTTCATACCAAACACTACACACTATTTTAGCCCACTACATAACACCAAATATGGTATTTTGCCTCATCCAATCCCAAATTCCTTTAATTGTGCAATTTCTAAATTGTTGAGGACTTTTATATCAAAGTGCAATTAGGTGTCCACCTCCTATTGGTCAAGACATATGAAGAAATCACCCCCTCCCCCATTTACCGGGCCACTCTCTCCTCCTCTCCCCTACCCTCTCCTTCATGTTTAATCATGGCCCTCCATTTAAAATGGAGCAATATCCTCACCACACACCCTTTCCTATAAAAATATCTCCTCATAACCCATTTCCCAATGCCAACCCCATCCCATGGTGTACAGCCGGCCCGAATTCTTAGGATGTCACCATCAACCTCTCCTCCCATATGCTAAACTCCTCCATTATTATTTTCTACATCATCCTCACCATCCCTCAAGAAAACAAAAACCATATTACACAAAACCCTAACTATAAACCCCCCTTCCATCTCCTGTTCACCATCCCCTCACCCTCATCTTCCAACCGCCACCACCACCCTGTCGACCAGACCGCCTGGATCCTGACCCGCCTGACACCGCCAGACCCGAGCAGCGCCCCGCCGGAGGCCATCTCTCCTCGACTGAACCCACAGCGCCTCGCCGGAGCCGGATCCATTCCCTCGACCACCCGAGCAATCGCCTGAACCCGACTTCCTAGGACAACTGAACCGACAAACCCGCTACTCGACAGCCCGCCGGACCTCTCCCTCTCTTCTCCTTCCTTCATGACCTCGACATCCCGACCTCCTTCCAGCCCGACTGTCCACCCGACCGCCTGAGAACTCGACCACCCGAGCCCGCTGAACCTACCCCCGCAGGAGCAGAGTCGACTTCCTCCTTCCCACGGGCCTCTGCAACCGCCGAATTTCATCACCCTCGCCGGAAGCGCTACCTGATCTTATCCTCGACTGAGAACAGTCCGCCTGAACTGCGGCTATCACCACCACCATTAACACCTCATCGCCACTCGCCTGAACACCCTCGTCTCACCCTCCTGAGCATCCCCGACAGTCTGCCCAGGACCACCCTCATCATCCTCATCATCATCATCATCACCTTCATCATAACCATCATAATCACCAATCATCACCTTCATCATAACCATTATCATCACCTTCATCATAACCATTATCGTCATTATCATCCTCATCCTCCTCATCATCATCACCATCACCAATCATCATCATCATCATCATCATCATCATTATCACTAATCATCACCTTCATCATCAACATCGTCGTCATCATTGTCATCATCATCATCATCGACCCCGTGCGTGCCCTCCAAGGTTTGTAGCACCCTCTTCGATCATATGCACCCCGAGGTTCAAACCTGTTTCCCCTTCTTTCATATTATTTATATGTGCATGTGTGAATAGTATAGGGTTTAGCATATCATTTCATGAAGGTTCAGTTTAGTTGATGTGATTGCAGACCATGTCGGTTAACTTAGTGACCAGTTGTGTGTGCGTACGTATGTGGTAATAACAAATTGATATATATATATATATATATATATATATATATATATATATATGGATGTATTTATATAAGTAATTATATGCTATTAATAGTTATGACTATATATGTATTACTGTATGATCCTAGTGTTAATTACGGATATTCCATATGTACGTTAACCATGTGACCCTAAATATTAGTGAGTTGACTGCCTTATGTACACTGACATACTGGCGAGACACGTGTTAGTGAGTCGACTATCTGATTTTGCACAGCATCGAAGATATAACGCCCGTGCATTTAGGCGCATACTTGACCCAGCTAGTTGACCAGTACCACCCCTGCCTTGTGTAGTTTTTGAGTTTAGAGTAATCGTGTTTATGTGTGTGCTAGTATAATGAATGATGCTATATTATATTGTATTATATATATATGACCATTGGATCATCCCGCGAGACTTCGAGAGCGGGTTATTGGCACTCGCAACTTGAGGACCCAGGCAAGTATACCTTGCCTTGTTGTACTATTTAAATTCAGACATTATTTAGTTGCATATTTTATTGTTTAATTATTATATAACTATGCACGTCCGAGAAAGACTCAGGTGCAGTCAATGAAGGCGTTGACATTAGGACTTGTATCTGACCTAGTGTCTAGTGGACCCACCTAAAGTTGTAGAGTTATCGATATGACTCTCCAGGCCTTGACATGTATCATTACACATCACAGAGTGAGTTCATGTAGGGATGCGTGCTTCATACTCGACTGGCCATCGGTGTGAGCAGCACTTGTGATGGTATTTAGCTTAGTTGTATATCTTCTTAGTGACTTGCATTGTAGTAAGAGATGTCCACATCGTATTCGCGATATGTACATTGGCATTGGGCAGGGAGGACGACTATTAGGCGTATGGGACACCCAGCTTATTTATACAGATACCGTGTTCTTCAGAACGATACAGACGTATAAATTTATGCAGATACCGCGTTCTTTAGAGTGTTAGACATTACTTGTAGTTTTGCAGATACCACACTCTAAAGAACATTGGATGTTATTTATACCGATACCACGTTCTTCGGAGCTGGACGTTATTATATTGCAGAGTGCCCTTGTTATGGGGGCATATGTGGTATATACTAGCCAGTCACGACGATTGGTGAATTACGTCAGCATATGTCTAGCCTATACTTGCCATATGTACTAAGTTATCCTCAAATTGCATTTCACTTAGCTGGTTAGTTCACCCTCAAGTTCTCACAGTGTTTACTTTATGGCATGTATTTTTGTATCTTGTTACGTCCCTCTGAGGACCTGGTTCCCTTCCAGGTTATTTGTGCAGTTTGTAGGATGCTTGATCTAGTGGATTGTGGACATCATTGCAGGTATCTTTACATTTCTAGCTACTACAGTCATGTACTACTTTCCATTTTGATTCTGCTTTTATAGCCTAGTATTTATAGACCAATATTGTTCTTTTGGTCTATTCGAATGAATGTATTATTGGGCTGTAGGCTGATGATGCGTATCATTCTTTCTTGAAATTATTCACCATGGATTGAGATTTCGTTTTTAGTTGTACATTTTAGAAATAGATTATTTATTGGATCACTTGACCATGGACAGCGTAAGTGCGCTTCATCGAATCCATTAAATTAGAAAGCCCTACGGAGTCGTACCAATTGGCCATTGCCACGTGACTGGTCCCACGTGTTTTGGGACTGGGGCGTGACATAGTTTTAGTGGTGGCCCATGTAGGTCAGTGCATATTGTTTAGGTGTATCGAACGAGCTTGCAACTTAGGATTAATGTTAAATAAGATCTCAATCCATAATTGATGTTAAAACTCCTCTTGTATTTGATTGTCACCCTTGGACTTCATTACTGTATTCGTTCATTACCGTCGACATCGTTATTATTGTTTCTCATCTTCCTTATTTTGGAAAGATGGATGCTCGTGTACGGTAATTTCCTCCAGGAGCAGATCCTCTTCAAGATGAAGAAGGCGTAATTGATAGGATGTTTGAGTAGATGGTTAACCATGGTAGAGAATATCGATAAGTTCTTTCTTGTTACTAGAGTTAGTATAGACTGTTAGTGTAAGAATTAGACGTAGAAGTAGAGACTTAAAACTAGACCCTAGCCTTACTTAAGGTAGCCGTGATTGGTAAGTATTAAAAGCTAGAAAGGTTGTTTGATTCCAAGACTCTAGAATACTCGGGAAAAGACAGCTATATACTAGGGTTAGTTGTAGCCTCATGATAATGATACAAGGAAGTAGTTGTAGTCTTATGATAGTGATACAAGGAACAACCTTATGAACTTAGTAAGACAGAATTTTAGAATCACATCTAGGAGGAGATTATCGGATACTAATAAAAATAGGGTATGAAATAACACTTAGGGTAACAAACCATATAGGTTAACCCCTAGTTACCTGGTGACTTATAGTATTCGACCTAGAAATTCTCCCACCCTCTAGATAATGATCAGGACTAAGCTAAACAGGTAGGTAGATAGCTAGACGTAGATTTCTAGACCCAATATTTGGATGATGAGATAACTTGAGTACTACATTATAGCTTTCAAATTAGATTAGAGGTACTTGACTTATTTCGGTTGTTAGTGTCTATTAGGCTCGTGTTTTCACCATTGATAATTCGATTAGTTAAGCTAGTATCTGGAATAGAGCAATTATATTGAAGGATGAGAGTATAGACAAATGTTATAGCCTTGAGTTAGATATCATGAACTACCTATAATGGATGGCTAGTTATAAACAAGATGATACTTATATAGTTGAATGAAGGGTACACATGGAGTAAACTAGGAGAAACCTCAGGTTCGAGGTAAAAAGGTAGATTGGCAACAAGGTGAGATTCGCGACAAGTACCTGACCTCGAGTTTCTTTTAAAATTTAGAGAAGTACCTGAACCGAAGATAAAGACGTTAGCTCGAGATGATGATAGACTTAGAGATTGAGATACATTACCATCCGAGAAAGGATAACGTAGTAGCTGATGCATTGAGCATGAGGCCCATAGTATCCCTTTTGACTACCCAACAACACCTGTTGAGGGATCTAGAGCAGTTGAGTATAGAGGTCATTATGCCCGGAGCAGACGACCAATTGTCGAGTTTTCAGGTGCAATCGAAATTGGTTGAGAGGATCAAGGCTGCCTTGCCAACATATGCCAGATTCTAGAGACTTCGACAAAGGACAGAGGCCAGGATACAGACAGGATTACGCATACACGAGGACGAACTTCGAGATGTGGAGATCGTCTTTATGTTCCGAACAGAAAACATCGTCAGGAGCTGATATCGGAGATGCACAGTTCAGCATACTTTATTCATCCAGGAGACACAAAGATGTACAGAGACTTGAGACAGTACTATTGGAGGCATGGAATAAAGAGGAAGATAGCCGCTTTATGGCGAAGTGTCTGGTATGTCAGCAGGTCTAGGCTAAGCATCAGAGGTCTGCAGGTATACTTAAATCAACTCCCGATACCTGAGTGAAAATAGGTGCACATCACTATGGATTTTGTTAGGGTTTTCGAGGAGCTCCAGTGGTCGCAATGTTGTATGGGTGGTCGTGGATCGACTCACCAAGTCCGTCCTCTCTTTACCTTTTAGAGTTAGACAGTCTTTGGAGGTATTAATTCAAGGAGCGAAATATAGGTTTAGATCACACGCTGACTCATTGGTCAATCGGTAGATGATTGCCCCTAGACTCTTAAATTATATATTGACACGTGAGTATGGGGTATAAGCGGAAGATAGAAGTCTGACAGGAATGGTAGCTGAATATTATGGATTATGCATAAACTGCTTAGGGATAGAGATTTAGACTTTTGACTAATAAGACATGAGCTTGCTGAACCTAATCCTTAGTAGTAGGTGGTGTCATTATAACCTCTATCCAATTTGCCATAGCCGATAAATTTTAGGATTTGTATTCTTATTGGTTATATTTTAGTCTAGGGTACTTAGAATGACGGAGTAGATATTTATTATATAATTCCTATATATTCTTAGTACTATATAATGAGTAGAGACTTATGTTGTATTTTATTACATATACTTATCCTAGGAATTGTTTGAGTTGAGCTTCTAGACTAGGTATGACTAACTAGCTAGATTAGACTTGTTGCTGCTAAAGGCAGTTGTAAGAAGATAAGTTACCTGATTCCATTGTGGATACTATAGGATGATGACGTTATACCTAGGAAGGAAATATTAACCGTCCTAGTAGGTTAGGATAGTGTTCGAAGTACGGATCGAACAAACATCAGGCTCAGGAGTATTCTCAGTATGTCAATAGAGCCCAACAGATAGTGCAAAGGGCCAACTCCACCGGTCCTAGATATGTTCATAGTATTGCTAGATACTTTATGGTTTATTATGTGTTTGTTTTAATTTTGAGGACAAAATTCTTATAAGTTGGGTAGATTGTAAACCTCCTCGACCAAATTTTAGGTCTACTTAGCTTATAACAAGAGACTATGGTTAGTTTTAAGCCAATTGGAATTTAAATCATACTGTTTTAGATTATTGTGCAATATTCGTAACACTTTGTGCACCTTACCGTTGTTTCGATATTTGGAGCGCTACACTAGCATTTGCTTTCCAACAAATTTCACACTTTTTCTAGACGTGCCAGCCTTCCATTCTGACCCTTTTGTAACTCATAAATACCCTCCCTTGTGCTTCATTTTAGTCGCACAATATTCGTTACAAAAGTCCGTTCTTAAATTCAAATAAATCCAACTTTGCATCCTTGTCCGTTCCAATCAAAAATTGGAGACACAACCTCGACCCATTTTGTATAACCCAATTTATGATAATATTCTAATTTGAGTCTACTACATCCGTGATATTTGTGTCCCACCCAATTTTAACCCTATATATTTCTAATTAACTAAAGAGCACCACTTACACTAATATTAATTAAATTGGTGTAAGGACCTAACCTCACCCAAAATTAGACCCAACACCAACCCAAATCCCCACTCACATCCTCAAGGTTCATACCAAACACCACACACTATTTTAGCCCACTACATAACACCAAACATGGTGTTTTACCTCATCCAATCCCAAATTTCTTTAATTGTACGATTTCCCAATTGTTGAGGACTTTTATGTAAAAGTACAATTAGGTGTCCACCTCTTATTGGTCAAGACATATGAGGAAATCACCCCCTCCCTTATTTATCGTTCCACTCTCTCTTCCTCTCCCCTACCCTCTCCTTCATGTTTAATCATGGTCCTTCATTTAAAATGGAGCAATATCCTCACCACACACCCTTCCCTATAAAAATATCTCCTCATAACCCATTTCCCAATGCCAACCCCATCCCAAGGTGTACAGCCGGCCCTAATTCCTAGGATGTCACCATCAACCTCTCCTCCCATATGCTAAACTCCTCTATTATTATTTTCTATATCATCCTCACCATCCCTCAAGAAAACAAAAACCACATAACACAAAACCCTAACTATAAACCCCCCTCCATCTCCTGTTCACCATCCCCTCACCCTCATCTTCCAACCGCCACCACCACCCTATCGACCCGACCTTCTGGATCCCGACCCACCTGACACCGCTGGACCCGAGCAGTGCCCCGCCGGAGGCCATCTCTACTCGACTGAATGCCACAGCGCCTCGTCGGAGCCGGATCCATTCCCTCGACCATCATTGCATTCGCCTGAACCCGACTTTCCAGGACAACTGAACCGACAACCCCGCTACTCGATAGTCCGCCGGACCTCACCCTCTTTTCTCCTTCTTTCATGATCTCGACATCTCGACCTCCTTCTACGCCGACTGTCCACCCGACCGCCTGAGAACTCGACCACCCGAGCCCGCTAAACCTACCCCCGCCGGAGCAGAGTCGACTTCCTCCTTCCCACGGACCTCTGCAACCGCCGAACCTCATCACCCTCGCCGGAAGCGCCGCCTGATCTTCTCCTCGACTGAGAACAGTCCGCCTGAACCACGAATGTCACCACCACCATTAACACCTTGTCGACACTCACCTGAACACCCTCGTCTCACCCCCCAGAGCATCCTCGACAGTCCACCCACGACCACCCTCATCATCCTCATCATCATCATTATCACCATCATCATGACCATCATAATCACCAATTATCACCTTCATCATAACTATCATCATCACCTTCATCATCACCATCATCATCATCATCATCATCATCATCATCATCATCATCATCACCAATCATCATCATCATCATCATCATCATCATTATCACTAATCATCACCTTCATCATCAACATCGTCGTCATCATCGTCGTCGTCATCATCGTCATCGTCGATCCAGTACATGCCCGTCAAGGTTTGTAGAACCCTCTTCGATCACGCGTACCCCGAGGTTCGAACCTGTTCCCCCTTCTTTCATATTGTGTATATGTGCATGTGTGAATAGTATAGCTTTTAACATATCATTTCATGAAGGTTCAGTTTAGTTGATGTGATTGCAGACCGTGTTGGTTAACCTAGAGAATAGTTGCGTGTGCATACGTATGTGTTAATAACAAATTAATATATATATATATATATATATATATATATATAAGTAATTATATGCTAGTAATAGTTATGACTATATATGTATTTATACTATATGACCCTAGTGTTAATTACGGATATCCCGTATGTACGTTGACCATGTGACCCTGAATATTAGTGAATTGACTGCCTTATGTACACTGATGTACTAGCGACACACGTGTTAGTGAGTCGACTGTCTGATTTTTACAGCATCGAAGACATGACGCCCGTGCATTTAGGCGCACACTTGACCCTGCTAATTGACCAGTACCACCCCTGCCTTGCGTAGTTTCTGAGTTTAGTGTAATCGTGTTTGTGTGTGTGCTAGTGTAATGACTGATGCTATATTATATTGTATTATATATATATAGGACCATTGGATTGTCCCGTGAGACTTCGAGAGCAGTTTATTGGCACTCGCAGCTTGAGGACCAAGGCAAGTATACCTTGCCTTGTTGTACTATTTAAATTTAGACATTATTTAGTTGCATATTTTATTGTTTAATTATTATATAACTGTGCGTGTCCGAGAAAGACTCGGGTGCAGTCAACTTAGGCATTGACGTTAGGACTTGTGTTTGACCAAGTGTCTAGTGGACCCACCTAAAGTCGTGGAGTTATCGATATGACTCCCCAGGCCTTGACACGTATCATTACACGTCACAGAGTGAGTTTATGTAGGGACGCGTGCTTTAAACTTGACTGGCCATCGGTGTGAGCAGCACGTATGACGATATTTAGCTTAGTCCACATCATATTCGTGACATGTACATTGGTATTGGGCGGAGAGGACGACTAGTAGGCGTATAGGACACCCACCTCCTTTATACAGATACCACGTTCTTCGGAGTGATACAGACGTATATATTTATGCAGATACCGTATTCTTTAGAGTATTGGACGTTACTTGTGGTTTTGCAGATACCACACTCTAAAGAACGTTGGATTTTATTTATACAGATACAACGCTCCTCGGAGCTGGACGTTATTATATTACAGAGTGCCCTTATTATGGGGGCATATGTGGCATATACTAGCTAGTTACGACGATTGGTGAATTACGTCAGCATATGTCTAGCCTAGACTTCCCATACGCACTAAGTTGTCCTCAAATTGCATTTCACTTAGCTGGTTAGTTCTCCCTCGAGTTTTCACAGTATTTACTTTATGGCATGTATTTTTGTATCTTGTTACGTCCCTCTGAGGACCTGGTTTCCTTCAAGGTTATTTGTGCAGTTTGCAGGATGCTTGATCTAGTGGATTGTGGACATCATTGCAGGTATCTTTACATTTCCAGCTATTACAGTCATGTACTACTTTCCATTTTGATTCTGCTTTTATAGCCTAGTATTTATAGACCTATGTTATTCTTTTGGGTTATTCGAACGTATGTATTATTGGGCTGCAGACTGATGATGCGTATCGTTCTTTCTTGAGATTATTCACCATGGATTGAGATTTAGTTTTTAGTTGTGCATGTTAGAAATAGATTATTTATTGGATCACTTGACCATGGACAATGTAAGTGTGCTTCGTCAGGTCAATTAAATTGGAAAGATCTACGGAGTTGTACCAGCTGGCCATTGCTATGTGACTGGTTCCACGTATTTTGGGACTGTGGCATGACACTTGTGTAACCCGTAAGCTCCACCAGAGATGCGCGGTCATAATGACCACTATATATTATTATTATCAGGCGGCCTCTGGCGTTCAAAAGATGACATGTTTTGTAGGCCCCTGAATCTCTGAGAGAATTATGCCAATCCCATTTTAGCCAGATAGCCCACTTATTGGAAAGTTGTTCTCAAACTGTATTCACATAGATGGTTAGGCAACCCATTTGATTTTTATTTTTAGTACTTTATTGGCATACTTCTATGTATCTTGTAATGTCCCTCTGAGGACCTGGTACCTTTCTAGATATAGACGGGCAGGATTATCCACAGAAGTACAGACCCGGACCTGACGCTTCATACCAGACTGAGGCGGTCTTACCTTCAGAGTACCTTTGATTTATTGCAGCTGATGGATATTCAAGTTGCTATTCCTTTATTGACATTTATCTTATATTGGAGTTTGATCTCTTATCTCATTTAGTAGTTTTTAGTGTAGTCGATTGGCATTGGATTTATTTCCATCCGACTATCATTCTTTGATACTTCATACTTGAGATTCAATATTTATTCATATTTCTTTATTTGTGCTATGGATAGAATATAGATTGTGTGTGACTTGTGTTTACAGTATATTACCACTTGTGGATTTGATATTTATGTACAGCGTACGTATGTGTTATGATCTTCCAACACATTAGAATTTTGTATACATACGGTTGGCATAATGCGTATTCCTAGTCCTACGTATTTTGGGACTGGGGCATGACACGATGCTCAGCGGGAGGTGTTATCTTGTGCTTTCGCATCTTCAAATAATCTGGATAGTGGAGGCAGGTAACTTATTCAATTCACCCTCGAACGATTCTCGTACCTCATCCATGGGCTCGTTGTCTGGCTCCTCTACCACCAAATTCGGACTATCCTCCTCCTCGGCTATACCAGTATTGGTTTCCTTGGTTATTCTGAAGCTTCCCCGTAGATTGAAGTCCTGACGAAATTTATTTTATTGAACAATAGAAGTTGTCGTAGGAGTAAAGGATGCGTAGCTAAGCATTCTTCGAAGGCAAGGTGAACTTAACCCTAGTGCACCCCAAGCTGAAGTACCTCCATCCGCGAGCTCCAACAATCAACCTGCCAATGGACCATAAACATGTGCTTACATTCCCCACATGTAATTGATCAGACCTGTATTGCCTGGCAAAACGGCTGGGTAGATATGGCTCGATAAAGCAAGAGTCATCACTTCTGTAGATTAACTACGATGGAAGGATACCGAGTAGCCAGTAAAAGATCCCAGCCGGCAAGTAGAACTTATCCCTACCTCCGTCAGTAAAACTTTCACCACGATGTTCGGATGGAACATCAGGAGAGACCCCCAAGTTTAATGCCCTTCTAGACTTGTAGAGATTTGTGTCATTCCATGATGACTCTCTATATATCTATAGATATATGCACTCATGGCAGTGTCCTCACTTTTTAGGCCATGATCTATCAAACTGGGATAATATAGTAGCAGCCATCCCACCTGATAAGTGTAAGGCATCTATTTCCGGAGATAATCAGTCCGACCGACATGAGCCTTTTCTATATTATCGGTGAACTCATGAAGACCGTCATTTAGTTTGCACACTATAGTAGGCAGAAGGGCTAGCTGATGCTTGAAAACTGGCCGGACTGCTGGGAACTTTACGTTGCGATATAGACGGTTAACTGAACCAAAGCCCTTTGGGATAACCCATTGATGGAGCCATAGAGATAGGTAGCCGACTAGAAATGCCTCTAGAGAAATCTCATATTGTGTGTATCGAAGGAAACTGAGGGCATGCGTGCCAGTGGGGTAGTCTCTCATAGCCTCCGTGAAACTCTTATCATAATCCTTCATATCTTTTATGAGATCTTCAATCTCATTAATGTTGATCGGCCGAAGGGGTACAGCCCAGTTGAGGTCTTTATGTGCTCTATTTTTAAAAAGATAGTTAATCCACTTGTTGATATAGAACGTGCCCGAATCTGTCCTGTAGAGGCAGTTGCAGGTAAGATACTGGCACATCAGCTCCTGATAAACTTCAACGAGCCAGGGTTCTATTCTGGCCAAGTCCTTAAGCTCCATGTTACTAGGGTCGTATTCTTATGGCTCTTCCAATATTAATAATGATGACACCACATGTATTTTATGTAGCACAAAGCCTAGTTTGCCGTGTGGGGTAAAGAAAGTCCTTGTACATGAGTTGTATCGCTCTACTAAGGCAAGGAACATGTTAGGGTTCGGCGCGATGCCATAACAGGTTTCTTTAATGGCTATATAGAGTCCTGATCTCTCAAGGTTCTACTTGTACTTGTCCAATATCCATAGAGTAAGGCAGTTTCATTAGACGTTAGCATTACCGACCTACCCAGTAAGTCTGCAATGCCCTCGAGGATATTTTCTACCAGCTCTGGCTTAGAGGTCAATAAAGGTCAGCACCAACCAAGGATTGTCATGTCCCAGTCCCAAAATGTCGAGGGACTAGTCACGTGACAATGGCCAGTAGCACAACTCCAATGGGCAAACCCAATTTAATGGACCCTTAGAGTGCACTTAAGCTGTAATAAATATAAATGCAACTCTAAACCATCTATCTCAGTATAATTCTAATCTTATCCACAGAAAGTAAACACAAATCAATATGATAGACCAGTCAAGATAATAAATAAAAAGAAATATAGTCCATCAACAAGTCCAAATAAAAAGTATCTCGGGGAACAACCCGATAAAATAAGTTAATACATAGATCCAAGAGTCAAGATAAGAAATAACTGGAAGCATAAATAATTGAGTATGTAACAGAATACTCAGGAGAAATTATCTGGCACAACCTCGTCCTCTGGTGCCAGTACTGCTCCAGCGTCAGCTCTTGCCCCGTATATCTCGGGGTATTCCTCCTCTGCTGTACCTGGGGACATAATCCGGATCCAGGTCCTCAGGGAACATAGCAAGGTACAAGAATAACTCAAGCCAAATAAAATACAGTAAGTAAAAATAGATCCTCAGGGCAAGCTATGTAACCAGCTATGTAAAATAAAGATGAGAGCATTACTCATACTCAGGCTGAAACTACTATAGGCTCTGTGTCGGGAAAACCCATAGCAGCATGTA
This sequence comes from Iris macrosiphon, assembly GCA_036927795.1. NCBI lineage: Eukaryota > Viridiplantae > Streptophyta > Magnoliopsida > Asparagales > Iridaceae > Iris > Iris macrosiphon. The sequence continues at coordinate 72,516,356 of JAYESA010000016.1, forward strand.
ATATCTCGAAGGGCCAATAAATGTGCCAAAGACAAAGTCTAAGGCACCACCAGTAGTGTAATATATATATAAACATAATCAGCCTTTAGTATAGTGAGACTCTTCCCACCCAATGTAACCTCACGTCTCATGTCCATAACATGCAAGATCATGACCTCTAGCTAGTACAACGAGTCATAATGATATCTCTATATATGCAAGTCTTATGTCACGAATTATGTAAACCTATACATAATCACCATGAATAACTTAGAAAATATTCTGTCACATAAATAGTATCAATTGTCCTATGGTATGAAGTACTTGATAAAGCAAGCACGTAAAAATATATATGATCGTGGTATCATCTCTCTAAGTAACGTTACACGACTCCGCGTATGGCGTCGACACCCGAATCTTGTTCGGACATTAAGCAACATCTCATGGTCCTAAGTTAAACAGATATAATACATAAGTATATAGAAAGAATACAAGCAAATAATAGCACAGGATCTTCTGCAAGTTGGTAAGGTACACTTGCCTAGGTTCTGAACTCCTTCAGTTGCTCCTGTAAAAGTAAAATCTCTAGGTACATCTCCGAATGCTGAAAAAAATATTACCATTGCTCTTAGAATACTTGAAATAGCTAGCATTGACTACCCATAAGTCCAATCTGGACGCAGGGGCAGAATTAAAAGTTTTTGGACAAAGCGGGCTCTACATGTGGCCCACTTCGCACAAAAAAATGTGTCAGAGACAAAGTTTTTCAAATTTGTCAAACTTAGTGTCTACGAGTCCAAAACGATGATACAAACCCAATAGAATGTCCATAACTAGATTACGATGAGCCGGTCACAAAATCGCCCGTCAAGTGGAACTGTGAGGCCCACGAAACGGAGTTTCGTCAATATTCTCAGAATTGAACCAAATTTGGGTCACAAGACCAGCGTACCGATATGAATTCGATGGCGTAAGTTTTATTGTAAAACGACTGGCACACACAAAATTATGATGAATGTCATAACAAGTCGATATGGGACTTTTCGGCGGATACGCGTCTATTCCGGTTTGCACGCACATCCAAATGAACTTTCGCTAAATCCCACACGTCAGTGTTGACGATACGCGCCTTTCGATACAATTTTTACACGATGAAGTCATCTTGTTTAGTGGGACACACCCTGTTTCAGGAAAATTTGGGTTTAGAAAACCAAGTTTTTGGTCAATTTCAACCGCGAAAAAATCACAGCATACACTAAATTAAAATAAATTAATTACAGAGATTAAATCTCGGTTATATTGTCTAAATTACTATTTAAGTGTAATTTAAAAATATTAATAGATTGGAAGAAAAATAGCCATGAACATGGATGTTTGGGACAGTTTCTGAACTATAAACTGAGTCTTTTTTTCCGGTTTTGCGTCACGAATTACGACTGACACAGGACACAATAGGCCGAACTAATTATACAGGGTTCAAGAGAGTCATGTGATCTTCGTATAGGATTTGACAAATTGATATTTAGATTATTGTGCAGGTAGATACAAGGGTCGGAAGTAGAGTACCTTGCTACTACTGTTACTCAGGAATTGGCTGGCCTGTCTTCGTGGCGGTGCTGCGCGACGGTCCGGCGGCTGATGGTGGCGGCGATGGTCGGGAATAAGAGAGGGGTTATTGGTGGTAAAGGTCATCTAGGCTGAGGGTTTTATAGGGTGTCAAGGTAGAAGTTACATAAGGGGAAAGGAAGGGTTCCGTCGTCGATTTTCGGGGATGGGAATCGACCGGTTGGGGGAGTTACAGTCACTTACTGTAGCAGCGGTTCGAGTATGGGTTTAGGGTCGGGTCTAGGGTTCGGATTCGATTGGTTTGGGTTGGTTTATTTAAATAATAAATATATAGATTTTAAAAATTGTTTTGGACTCCAAAAAATTCCAGAAAAAGTACACAATACTTTATTATTAGTTATACATCCAAAAATATAATTTTTGCACTATTTTAATTATTAATTTAATACACAAAAATATAAATCTATGAAGAACATTTATTGTAATAACTAAAAATAATAAAAAATTCTACAATAATAATTAATAAAAAATTTAAATTAAATTTTAAAAATTAGGGTATTTACAATCTACCCACCTTAAAAGAATTGCGTCCTCACAATTAAGAAAACGAAACATAACCGGTCAAGAAAGGTTTGCTCCATAAGTGATGATGTGGTTGCAAGACATATTTGTTGAAGCACGACACAAAGAATAAGGAACCATGAACAAGAAAAAATCGAGAGAAAGGGTGAGGATTTTGTTCAAGCAGAACACGTAGGAAAGGAATGAAAATATTTTCCTAGGCAATGAAAGATAAGTAACTCAAGATTAAAGAAGTCTGGTTAGAGCAAGGATCAACTATAGCTTATGAAAACTTGAGTACCACCTACATATTACTAATCTAGACTAACAAGTTCATGCTAACATAATACTAGGTTTAGGCTAGGGAATGGAACTAACAAGCATATGCTAAAATATTACTAGGAATACTCGCCATTATAGATAGTTATGATAAAACTAAATCTTACTCATATTCGCTACCCCTCGAGTCTGTGCCTCCTCTATTGTCATCGCAAAAGCCTGTCCACGTCCTTGTGGTGGTGCCATCTGCTATTGTTGGGCCTGCTGGAAGAGTGCTTCCTGTGGTGCCAAGGGTGGCCTCGGCTGATATCCTTCCGGTGCTGGTAAAGCTTGTCGGTTTACCGTCGGTGCTCCTTCTCGACGCTCAGGGCAATCCCTTACTGAATGTTGATTGGATCCGCAAGCTAAACATAATCCCAATTTAAGTCTACACTCCCTCTCAATATGGCCTACCTTGCTACAATAGTGACAAGTAGGAAGGGCTAAGGATTGTATTACTGCTCTCTATGGTGGTTTCATCTGGGGTCGCTTGGCATGTCCTCCCTGCTGCGCTCGGTCTGGTGCTAGTGCACGCGACCGCTTCTGGCTGGACTCTCTCTTGATGACGCATTCCATGCGTCAGGCAACAACAAGAACGTCCATATAAGAAGTAGGTACGACAGAGCCAATCTGTCTTTGTAGCTCAAAGTTTAGTCCGTCAAAAAAATTCTCAGCCTTCTCTTCTTCTGTCAAAATTAATGTAGGTGCGAAGTGGCTCAAACAGATAAACTCCGAATTATACTCTTCCACAGCCATATTATTTTGAGTGAGGCAATTGAACTTGTCCCGAAGTTTCGATCGAGCAATAGACGGAATGTACATCTCCTGAAAGAGTCTAGAGAACTCCTCCCAAGTAAATCGGTCTAGTCCGAGTCGTCTCTTCTCAGATAGCCACCAGTGATGTGCATTGTCCGTCAACTGTATCCTGACAGCAGTCATCCAACGCTACCTCGGAAGCTCAGTTGCTTCTATTTGGTGTTAAGTGTTTGTGAGCCACTTATGAACTTCAGTGGGCTCCTTCTTACCTAAAAAGGTACGGGACTTCAGCTGGCAAAATCAGTAATAGATCCCGTCAATGGTCGTCTAGCTGGTGGGTTCGCCTGCTCTAGTGCGGTTACTATATTGTTTCTCAGGTTCTTTGCCTCGTGATGCTGAGCCTCTTGATGAACCTGTTGTTGGGATTGCATCATTACGTAAAATATTTGGAACATCTGCTAACCATCCATAGGCTGTTCTGGTAGAAAAACAGGCATTAGTGGAGTAAACTGCGGTGGTAGTAGAATGTTATCTTGTCGGAACCTCGAGGCATGCTAATCTGTTTGATTGCTTTATTGATTGGATGTATCTCCACTCAATGGTGTCACTCCATCGTCGTAGGTGACCACAGCACCTTGTGGTGTACCTGCGGAGTCTCGTCGCTGGCTCGTGGATCCATTAATCTGCTTCTAAAGTAAATTATGAGAGGCGCACAGAGGAATCAAGGCAGGATGCAAGTCAAGAAATTATTTTAAAGTTGATATAGAGGTCAAGAACAGATCAACAAGTGGATAAGATCATATAATTTATCCTATCCTAATTGCAGGCTTGATCAGTTCCTTAGTTGAAACCGAAGCAACATAGTCGTTGACCTGTATGTGCCACCACAAAAACTGTCACGTCCCAGTCCCAAAATACCGAGGGACTAGTCACGTGACAATGGCCAGCATCACAAGTCCAATAGGCAAACCCAATGTAATAGACCCGCTAGAGTGCACTTAAGCTGTAATAAATATAAATGCAAGTCTACACCATCTATCTCAGTATAATTCTATCTCATCCACAGAAAGTAAACACAAGTCAATATGATAGACCAGTCAAGATAATAGATAAAAAGAAATATAGTCCATCAACAAGTCCAAATAAAAAGTGTCTCGGGGAACAACCCAATAAAATAAGTTAATACATAGATCCAAGAGTCAAGAAGTATAAATAACTGAGTATGTAACATAATACTCAGGAGAAATTCTCTGGCACAACCTCGTCCTCTGGTGCTAGTACTGCTCCAGCATCAGCTTATGTCCCGTATATCTCTGGGTATTATTCCTCTCCTATACCTGGGGACATAATCTAGATCCAGGTCCTCAGGGGACATAGCAAGGTATAAGAATAACTCAAGCCAAATAAAATACAGTAAGTAAAAAATAGATCCTCAGGACAAGCTATGTAACTAGCTATGTGAAATGCAGATGAGAGAATTACTCATACTCAGGCTGAAACTACTATAGGCTCTATGTCGGGGAAACCCATAGCAACATGTAATATCTCAAAGGGCCAGTAAATGTGCCAAAGACAGAGTCTAAGGCACCACCAGTAATATAATATATATATATATATATATATATATATATATATATATATATATAATCAGTATGGTGAAACTCTCCCCATCCAATGTAATCTCATGTCTCATGCCCATAACACGCAAGATCATGACCTCTAGCTAGTACAATGAGTCATAATGATATCTCTTTATATGCAAGTCTTATGTCACGAATCCTGTAAACCTATATAGAATAACCATGAATAAATTAAAAAAGATTCGGTCACATGAATAGTGTCAAGTGTCCTATGGTATGACATACATGATAAAGCAAGCACGTAAAAATATATAGGATCATGGTATCAACTCTCTAAGTAACGTTACACGACTCCGCGTACGACGTCGATACCCGAATCTTGTTCTGACATTAAGAAACATCTCACAGTCCTAGGATGAACAGATACAATATAGAAGTATATAGAAAGAATACAAGCAAATAATAGTACAGGATCTTCTGCAAGTTGGCAAGGTATACTTGCCTCAGTTCTGAACTACTTCAGTTGCTCCTGTAAAAATAAAATCTCCAGGTACGCCTCCGGATGCTAAAAAAATATTACTATTGCTCTCAGAATACTTGAAATAGCTAGGATTGACTACCCATAAGTCCAATTTGAACACAGGGACAGAATTGACAGTTTCTGGTCAAAGCGGGGTCCACATGTGGCCCACTTCGCACCAAAAAATGTGCCAGAGAAAAGGTTATCCAAATTCGTCAAACTTAGTGTCTATAAGTCCAGAACGATGATATGAACCCAACGGAATGTCCAAAACTGGATTCCAATGAGCCGGTCACGAAATCGTCCGTCAAGTAGAATCGTAGGGCCCACAAAATGGAGTTTCATCAACGTTCTCAGAATCGAACCAAACTTGGGTCACAGGACCAGCGTAACACCGCGAATCCGATGGCGAAAGTTTTGTTGCGAAACGACAGGCACACATAAAATTATGATGAATTTCAGAACAGGCTGATACGAGATTTTTCGGCGGATACACGTCGATTTCGGTATGCACGCACAACCAAATCAATTTTTGCAAAATTTCATACGTCTGTGTTGACGATACGCACTTTTTTATATAATTTGCACACAACGAAGTCACCTCGTTTAGTGGAATGCACCCCGTTTCGGGAAATTTTGGGTTTAAAAACTAAGTTTTTCGTCAATTTCAACCGCGAATAAATCACAACATACAACGAATTAAAATAAATAAATTAAAGTGATTAAATCTTAGTTATATTGTCTAAATTACTATTTAAGTAGAATTTAAAAATATTAAATAGATTGGAAGAAAAACAGTCATGAACATGGGTGTTTGGGACAGTTTTCTGAACTATAAACTAGTTCTTTTTTCCTGTTTTGTGTCACAAATTGCGACTGACACAGGATACAATAGGATGAACTAATTATACAGGATTCAAGAGGGGCATGTACTCTTCTTATAGGATTTGACAGATCGACATTTGGATTACTGTACAGGTAGATACAAGGGTGGGAAGTATGGTACCTTGCTACTACTGTTGCTCGGGAATTGGCCAGCCTGTCTTCGCGGCGGTGGTGCATGGCGGTCCGGCGGCTGATGGCGGCGGCGATGGTCGGGAATGAGAGAGGGTTATTAGTGGTGAGGGTCGGGTAGGCTGAGTGTTTTATAGGGTGTCGAAGTGAAAGTTACAAAAGGGGAAAGGAAGGGTTCCGTCGTTGGTTTTCGGGGACGGAAATCGACCGGTCGGGGGAGTTACAGTCACTTACTGTAGCAGCGGGTCAGTTTCGGGTCGAGTATGGATTTAGGGTCGGGTCTAGGGTTCGGATCCGATTGGTTTTCGGTTAATTTGGTTTGGGTTGGTTCGGTTTGGGTTGGTTTATTTAAAATAATAAATACATGACCTTTAAAATAGTTTTGGACCCCAATAAATTCTAGAAAAATTACACAATACTCTATTATTAGTTATAAACCCAAAAATATAAATTTTACACTATTTTAATAATTAATGTAATACACAAAAATATAAATCTATGAAGAATATTTATTATAATTAACTAAAAATAATAAAAATTTCTACAATAATAATTAATAAAAAATTTAAATTAAATTTTTAAAATTAGGGTGTTTACAAGGATCGATGAGAGAAGAAACTTCACTGGGTACAGATCCGGGATGTAACCCATGGATGGGGCAGGAAGGTCCGTCAACGGTGTTGTAGAAGATGCTTCCTCCTTTTTTACCACGCTTATGACAGATTTTGTCAACTTTGGCCCCATGGATAAAAGGTGTCAACTCCTATTTCATCTTTCTTTGGGACGTTGCAACTTTGAAGATCCATTCTGCCTTCGTCAATTTTGTGTGTGACGTCGTGCTTATGGCATCTCGGAACAATGAGGCTTGCTTCAGAAAATGTTCGTCTACCAGTGATGTAAAAGGGGCATTGCTGATCATAGACAGCAGCATCCTCTCGCCCTGGAAAGCTATCAACAGTTGTCTGTCTTTCGGCAGGTCCTTACCGAATTAGAGAAATTCCACATGCCATAGGTTACTCAAATAGTTCGTATGCAACATGCCTGACGTGGACCCCAGAATGTTAACAAGAGAATCTATAGACAATGCAACTACAAAATTGTAAGAGGAAGATGATGGAGTTACATGGAGGTAAAAATCCTAAAAAAATATGTACATGTGTGCATATGCATGTATATATGATAGGCAAAGCCATTTTTTATCACAACATTTGAGTTATTAAAGCTCACAAAGAGTACGCACATTCCTCAAAATGTACGCACAAGAAGGCCCTCTCCAAACGAAGAAAGTGCGCACTGAAAACTTTCCTCTGAATAAGGAAGTCAAGTTCATGCACACATTTTCAGTTTATAGAAACGTTTGAAAATGAACGCAAGATGCACATTTTCTCTCTAAAGGAGAAAATTGTGCGCATGATTCACATTTTCTCTCTGAACGAGGAATATGTTCACGCAATGCATGTTTTCTCTCTGAATGAGGAAAATATGTGCATAAGGGTTGTTATGTGTGCGTGTACATATGTCTATACATCTCATTCCTCCTATTTCCCTTTTCTCTCATTTTTCTTCTCTTTTCAGTGTATACAATAAGGAAAAAAGAGGAAAATGTGTAAAAACAACAATAAAGAATTATAGAATAGGGGAAGGTACTTTTTCGTACCCTTCACAGCAAGGTGAGCCTTCTCACGAGGCATGATCTTCGCTCGGGGCATATTTAGACATTCCCCGCTGGGTTAGACCATCGCATGGTTGCCAATGTTTCAATCCTCTACCGCATTAGAAGACTGGGCCAGTCCCTTGGCTTTCTTCTCCTTCTTGGCCGCTTTAGGAGCTTTGCGAGCCATGGAAGAAGAGCTAGAGGTTGAAGACGAAGGATTAGGGTTCTCGAGTATACGGAGGGTTTTTAAAAGTTCCTAAAGAGCTTTCTCTCTCCCAAGCTTGCCTATTTATATACACGAATAAACTCTTCATCTGCCAAAGTAACGCTTTAGGATCCGTGCAGAGAATCATGCTAAGATCATAACTCAAAAATCTCGATCAATGATGACACAAAAAATACGCAATCACATCAGCAAGTTGTTAAGATTTGCTTAAAGTATGCACACAAAATCAACACTGCTTTCTATGCTTCTAGGTTCAAAGTATTTCAAATTTATTTACAAAAATTAAAACTTTGAAGGGGGACTTGTAGAAGCATAGAAAGTACGCGTACAAAATCTATGCAAATGACCCAAAGGAAGGAAGCACGATTTCCTAAAATTTGAAGCAGAGGCGTACTTTCCTCCACTACTAAAATATGATGAAATAGCGATATTTTTAGCGATGTTTTAATAAAATATCGCTAATATTAAAGACTTGAGCGACTCCAAAAGTAAACGTCGCTATACGTCGCTGTTGGTGACACATAGCGAAGTTTAGCGACTGCACTTCAATTTTTTAAAGAATGGTCGCTATAAGCTTCTTTAATGCCGCTAAACGTCGCTGAGTTTTTTGATTTAGTGACGTTTAGTGATGTATTTTCTAACGTTTCTTTTTCGATTTTTAGCGATATTTTTAGCGACGTCTCTAAGGTCGAAAACTTTTCAATTAGCGACGTTTAGCGACGTCTGTTGATGACGTCGCTAATTTTTTACTTTTTAATTAGCGACGTCTATTGATGACGTCGCTAATTTTTCTAATTGGCGACGTTTAGCAACATCTATTGATGACGTCGCTAAACTTTTTAATATAGGGTTTAGAATTTTATTTCCCCCCATTATGTCGATCCCCAAAAATTTGAAACTCCCCATCTTCCCCCCTCCGGTGAAGTACCCCTCTCCGGCGTCCTCCTCCTCCCCCCGTCCTTACCTCCCCCCCCACCGGCTCCCTCACAGCCCCTCTACTCCGGCTCCCCACCCCCCGAGCGCCCCCCTCCCGTACGACTCCTCCCTTCCGGCATGGCTCCTCCCTCCGACGACCTTGGACTTCTTCTCCTACTCCTCTAGGTAAACCCTAACCCTATCTCTCTCTCTCACAAATACAGACACGATATGACACTGACACAGACATGACACACACACTGACACAGACACAAAATACACATATACTGACACACACACGACACACTGTCACAGACACACACACTGAGACAAACACGATAGACGACCGCCTCCCTTGCCCCCCACCACGATGCAGCCGTATTCGCCCCCCAACCCCGACACAGGCGACCCCAGACGCGGCTCATCCCCCTCCGACGCGGCTCCTCCCCCTCCGGCGTGGTCCTCCTCCGTCGACCCCTCTCTCAGGCACTCATCTCCCTTTCTTCCGACTCGGTAAACCCTAACCCAGACCCGGACACAACTAGGACACACACACATATACTGGATATAATCAGGACACATGGACACATACAGGACATTATTGTAATTTTGAGTGTTGGATTTCAAAATTTTACTGGGGGATTTTTATTTTCCAGAAGGTACTATAGTTTGATGCTAAAAATTGCAGTATTAGATATCATATGCAATAGTGGCTACCAATGTCCATTGGATCATAAATTAAGTTGGGTTCGCAGTATCGATATCGGAATCTTTATCTTGTTTCTGAGAAAATTTGATATCTGGTTTGTCTGTTCAGAAAATATATACATATATGTATAGTAGACACAAAATACACTATTAATTCATATACAGTGAAATTACACAATTTAAGTTACCCTATGCTAAAAATGGGTTTTAAATATTCGAAGTTGGATAGACATTTTATCTCGAAATATTTAAAAGTATTCGGTAATATTTGCACCAATTGTATAGGTCCAGGATGATTCAATATCATCAAATATGGATGTCTAATTTAGTATCGAAACCGTATCCGTATTAAGAACAATTATAAACATGTTAAGACCCACATTTTTCTCCGAGAGAGGGACTATATTAATTAATATATTGTATCACTCATAGTATCTGGTTCGAGCCCAGATCCATTAACATCATATATGGATATTAAAAGTAGTATATGAACAACCCATATTCACTTGGACAAAACAAATATAAATATGGTAAGACCTACATTTTTCCTCCAATTTTAACTATATCCAATAATATACTGCTTCCTTAATATTCCTAGCTGGTCCAAGTCCACATCCATAGAGATCGCACCTTGTTATCAAATTTAGTACCCGAAAAATATCAATATTGACTTGAGAAAACAAAGACAAATATGGTAAACCTACTTTTCCTTCTTATCGACTCCTATATAGCTACCTACTAAAGAGTATTTTGGAGTATCCGTCGCGTTTGTGATGCGTGTCTAACACGATATGACACGAACATAACATGTTTTTGGAGTGTCAGCACTTTCTAGGGGATGATAAATTATTCTTTGCACCATAATAACATATTTTGGCTATCAAAGATACAAATGAAGCAACAAGGACCATTTATAGCCTTTTAACTCTCAATGAACAATAAGATTGACGTGGCTGAGATAAATAAAAGGGTAATCATATGTGCTAATGTATGAAAGAATCTCTCCAAGATTATAAGTTACCATGAGTTACTTTTGTGATAATGAACTAGGGACTACTTGATTAGTCAGGAATGACATTCATAGGCAACTATGACAAAACGTAGCTAAATGATCCGGGGCATGAAGAGTTTGTTCCAAGCAAATTGTTGGCCCTCAATAACTGGAAGCTCTTTCAAATCATTTACCACTATCTCACCAAAGTTCAAGCTTCAGCTCCTATTTACCAACTCATATTTTTGTAGCACTCCTATTTACCAGCTCCTATTTACCACTATCTCACCAATGTAATATACTTCAACCTCACAGCATTATCTTAAAAGATATTTCACTAGCTACTACTTACTAGCACTATCAAATGCACTGTTGAACCCATACATTACATAATTCCATTTCCCCCTGTTCATTAACAATATAAAATGTCTAAATTGCAACAAGAAAATACTATCTATGAGTACAATAACATGAACATATAACAACTGAAATATTGACATAAAATTACACTTGTAGAATTCCTTAATTATATAAAAAAATTAAAAATATAATTTTTCACAAAAAGAAAGAAGTATATCATATAACTTATATATTTTATTCAGAAACATGAATATTAGTAGCACAAGGAAACTATGAAGCACAAAATGGTCCATCAGACACAAAGTTTACCATACAAGCAAACTTAGCAAAACCCATAGAAGCCAGAACCATTAGGCAGTGAAGCAGTACAAGTCCCCATGTAGATGGACTACACCTAAGCAACCATCCATGAATTATGTACTACGTCCATTAACTACAAATTTTCACCAATGATGCACATTTTTATCAAGTCCTTAGCTACCTCAGTATGCAACATGCTAACAGAGTGATGCTAAATTAAGTTGGGTTCGCAGTATCGATAAATAAGTATTTATAATTTTGTATTCGGATAGTTTATAAAATATTTAGTATTTCTCAAATTAATAAATTATTTGGGACACTTGTTACAAAATTAATATTGGACATTGTAAACTTTTATGCTGCCACAATAATTGTCACATCAATTACAAAAATAAAGATTATTATGAGACCTCTAGAAAACTACAATGGATATTTTATTGTTGTATATATATATATATATATATATATATATATATATATATATATATATATATATATATATATATATATATATATATATATATATATATATATATATAACACCATCTTCGTTCAACTCTATCCAGTGTGGCACCAAAGCTTGGAAAAGAGGGCAAGTTTGAACTTAGTATCGGCCGATACCAACCCGATATGGCCAATACCAATACATGTACTATATTTTTAATGTGGAACATAACATCTATTTTAACTATATGGATACATATATTTATATCTATTATCAATTATATTCTTTGTTTCCATCTATCTTACCATATGGCACCCATGACCCAAGCACGTACACGTCGCTTGAGAGTGGTACCTCCTGCTGTTAAGGAGGAAGTGGTATCTCCTACTGTTAAGAAGGAAGTGACTATTAAGGAGGAAGTGACACCTCCTACTGTTAAATTGGAAGTGTTTGTTGAGGAAGTAGCAACTCCTACTGTTAAGGAGGAAGTGGTACCTCCTACTGTTGGGCAGGCACCAGCTCAGAGGGGGAGTTCCAGTCACCCAGCACCTATAACGGAGATTGATCACCTAAACGCTGCTTATGCGAAGTATCTGAGGGTCTGGGTTCTGCCACAGCGTATTGGATTTCCTTGAGAGATTGAGAAATTGGATAAGACTTATGGTGTAACTGTGATACTTTTATTGTGCTTATTGTGTGACTATGATACTTTTATATTGTACTTTTTATGTGACTGTGATATTTTTATTTTGTGTTTACTATGTGACTGTGATATTTCATATACTTTTGTGATATTTCGTACCCAGAAAATTCAACGGAGGGTTGGTCCGGGTCTGACTATTTTTATGAACTATTATAAGTCTGTGTATTTATTTTATTCATATTAAATGTATGTTAATTTATCGGTGTTGAGTGTTCCACCGAAGGGGTTGACGAACCTAGGAAATTCAACAGAGGGTTACTCCGGATCTATTTATATAAATTGGAAATTCATAAACTGCAGGAAGATTAGTTTGGAAACCATTTTACATTCTATTTTTTATTTTTTCACTAAAAATTTAGCGACGTTTAGCGTCGTTTAGCGACGTTTATATACGTTGTTAAATACGTCGCTAAATACGTCGCTAAATATGTTGCTGAATACGTCGCTAAATACGTCGCTGAATGTCGCTAAATTGCTGACATGGCAGTACTTGTCAGGTCAATAAAATATAGCTAAATGTGTTACAAAAGGTCGATAAACAGAAAAAATTTAGCGACGTTTAGCGACACAAAATACGTCGCTAATTTAGCGACGTTGAGTCGCTAAACGTCGCTAATATGAAAAATATTTGCGACGCAAATACGTTGCTATAGCGACATTTTATGACGTTTTTTCTGTCAGTGACTAGCTTAAATGCGACTTCATTAAAATATCGCTAATTACGTCGCTAATTTTTTTAGCGACGTTTTTAGACGTCACTAATTTGACTTATTCTGGTTGTGCTCTCAGCTCCGTACTTTTTTATCAAATTAGATCAGATGAATGTGCGTAATTTTTTAATTCGTTCGTCATTAATAGGCCAGACTGACGGCTGACATGCCCTGCACAATGTAAGAGGAACGATAATCGAGACAATCAGATCTTCTGACAAGGGAGTAATAATCACTCCTATATGGCAACATGGCTAAAGTATGCGGGCTCCATAGAGTTTGCGAGCTCAACAAAGTACGCTGGCCTGTTTCTTCTGCAAAATGGCCAAAGTATGCGAGCTCAGCAGAGTACGCGAGCTTAATAAAGTACGTCGGCCTGTCCCTTCTTTAACAAAAGTACATAGATCAATCTTTAATTTTCTTGGAGAATGTGCCTGACGACTGATGAATCTCATAAAATTCGAGTAGATCACACTCACTAATGCCAAGATTTCCACTCCAATCGAGAAAATGCCATGTGGCAAGTACATTTGTTATGCCATTTCAGAAGAAGAAAAAAACATGCAGCCTGCTTTTCCGCAAAAGTACGTAGCCTGCTTTTCCAAAGAAGTACGCAGCTTGCTCCCCTTCAACAAATATAAAAAGTCAGCATAAAAAGTGCGCAAATTTCTACATTTTTCTCCTCTGAGGGAGAAATATACGCGTACTTACTCATTTCTAACCGACAGTGTGCAGTTATGAACTTGAGGAGATTACGGGTATTTAATGTCGTGATAATCGCAAAAAGTTTGCAAGCAGTTAGCACCGGGACCAAGGCTTTCCTCATGCAGGTTGCCACGTGCCAAGCTGACAATAATTTATGTGCACACTAAGCATAACGTGGGTAGTGGTCATCCAAATGTTTGCGCACAAAATGGCAAACACAATATAAATTGCTTATTATGTGCGCGCATATTCAAATAACCGTTTTAAGTGATATAAATATGGAATCAGTGCTATTCCAAAGACAGAAGTCTTGCGTGCTAGTTGCTAGACCTTCTTGTTGTCAAGTTCTCCAGTGTTCGAGAATTAACATTTCTTCTTCGTGTGTTCAGTAGTCCAAGGAGTAAAGTGATCGAATGTATATCAAATCTCTATATCTACTACTTTCCCAGAAATTTGTACTAGGATTCTTATATAGAATTTTTTTACTTTCAAAGTTTGTAATAAAAAGTTTGTTCAGCTTTTGTTTACGGCAAACAGCTATCCTAAGGCAATGATAATTCTTAACTCACTATAAGAAGATTATAGATATTATATTTTGGTAATAATTGATGGTTGTTTGTGAATATTAGAGGAACGCGATAACTCCGATGATTTATGTTTATTTCCATATATTATGTATTGAGTGAGACTTAATATTGTTGATGTGTAAGAAGAGTTTTATTGTGGAAATGATGTTTATACTATTGGAATGGGGTACTCTTACGAGATAAGAAGTATGACTGCTTTGAGGCTCTAAGTAATATAATTGAATGGTGGCGACGCTACCATATCAAAAGATAGTCATTTCATTATAGATTGTTGCATTTTTCTTTTTTATTTGATGTAATTTATTGATAGGAATGCATCATATTTGTAATGGACAACTTATACATAAGTAGTATCTCGAGTGATAATCAGGTTACTAGCATCGTATTGGCCTAGGAAAGATAATAGACGCTAGGGGTAAGGACCATGCAAGAAGAAATAGACGATCAATAATGATCAATTATGGGAATTAATACATTGACCATCATGTTGATAGGACGCATGGTAATGAGAATGGTTTTACATGCCCTATAATTATTTGTTTCCAGAGAAAGATTGTGACACCTATAATATATAATCTCTAACCTTTGTTTTGCAGTGACAAAAATCACGAAATCCTAAAATATTAATATTGTTTCTAATCTCTTATTTTCCAGGAATGAGGTTCAACGCTTAACATTAAGTTGATTTGCTTAAACATTTTATGTTGTTTATATATTCATTTTCCCTAAATGCAAAAATGTCTATAAGTACAATGCTCTCTAAGTATAATTGAAAGGAGGGAATGGAGTATTGCATGCTATGCTTGACTAAGTAGGAACGAATTTTTAAGAGAAGTATTATTACTAATGAAATGGCTAACAATGGTTCTGAAACGGAATAAAGGAAATAGGAAAAGAAAGGCCACTTCATAATAAAATAATGCTTTTAATTCATAGCAATACTTGTGTTTGATTTAGGTGAGTACATTTTTTTGTCACTCATCAGTACATTGCAATATACTAACCCAAGCCATTTTATGTAAAAAAAAATGAGGTAGGACCTTGAGGCAGTAGCTTATTCTTGGGCATATTTATTTATTAGTTGTTTTATAAATATGGTTATTGGATGTAATATATGGAACTAGTGAATGATTTTTTTGTAATCATTTGAGACTTGTAGATGGCTTTATACTTTCCTTTGAATAATTACTTGGTTGATTTCTACTGCAAAGTTATTCAGTTTCAGCTTGACTCTATTTATCTTCATTTATGCAGCTTGTATTTGAATTGAGAATCAAATTTTCAAGCCTGGTACGCCAACTTATGCTTGTACGACGTCACATTCTAATAATTCAATTATTGGAAGCGGAGTATGACAAGCGTGACCGAAATTTCTATCAGGGGCTGTTGGTCCTAATTTGTGTGTATTCAACATATTTTGGGTGGTTTTCTTTGGTCAGTTTCGATCAAAAAACAAGATTCCATATTTGTTGGCTATTTAAGGGGGATAATTTAGGACTTTCTAATTCCTAAATTAGCGTTCTTAGCCTTATTTATTGGAGGCTAAGGTGATTCTCAATTGTATGCTCTTCTAGGGTTCAAGGAGATGCACTATTTGTATGAGGTTCGTACTTGTGAGATAGATTCGTCTACTCCATTAATAAGATCGTCACCATCGGACAATGGACAACTATTGTTAGGTGAGAGAGCACTTTATGCGGGTTGGATTTATTTTACAATCTTATTATATTTGTCTTCTTCTAAAGGAGTTGTAGTCAAACGTCTCTTGGGACAAAGAAGATGACGAAAATTGTATTTGCAACCTTATGCATGATTAATAAAAGGTTTGGGATTGTACAGATGGCCATAGAAACAACATATCGCATATTTGATTTGTTCTTGGTTCTCTGAAGTGGGATCGTAGTTCATGTTTTCTTTGTGGGATCTAATGGTCGATGCTCCTATTTTAGATGCGTGCATCTCTAAATCCCAACAAAGTATATTTACACTTTTGTTTCATGACATGACTAGACCGATAAAAAATGCACTGAATGTTCACACTTAAGGTCAATAATTTGGGTCTCTCAACCCTTAAGCAAATAAACGCTGAACACCAAATCACTACAGTCGTTCCTCTCGCACATAACCTTGCGACATAATTACCGAACACCAAAACTACTATGGTCCAAAAACCCTACCAAAATAAGTAACCACAAAACATCATCAACAAAATCACCATTAGAAGTTATCATCCCAGTACTCGTCATTGTCACATAATCGACATATCTTACATTCCTCTTATACCAATTTTGTTACGACAAAGATGCAACGAAAACGAAAACTAATTACTACACGAAGGTTTGCAACAAACACAAAAAATCAATAATTACTTATAAAGAAGATTATAATCACCCATAATACCATCAAACACTCGAGAACACGAAATCATGCATGTCCCCCCCCCCCCCCCCCCCCCCCCCCCCTTCTTCTATGTATATATAAAGGCACCTATATTTATTGCCAAAAATCTAGTGCCCCAATGTGACGAGACTACGGCTTATGTAGGATCTGGAGATAGTCAAGATGTAGGTAGCTTTTTGTTCTATGTGGAGAGATTATGTCCTTGAGTTGAACATGCATCCTCCATGGGATACAAACAACAAACCTTATTGTCGCACCAATCAATGCCATTTAAATACCAAAAAAAAAAAAAAATCTAAACTCTTAACCCAAATATATAGAAAGTTTTCACCTAAAATAGGAAACCAAATAAGAGTCAAATCCAGCACATAAACAAAAGAGAACAAAGAGAAATCTAGTAAATGTTGTCGAAAAGTACATAGCATTCTGTTATATTACAGAATAATCTTACTGAGAACAGACCAAACTTTATTTAATGCACAGTACTGTAAAGAAAATTTCCCGTGAAGAATAACCTAAAACTATGCCCACACACACACACACACACAAAACCCAAAGTTACACATTCTTGAGTTCCAAATGAATGGGTTAATAAATGTATCGGATGATCGCTTCTATCATGGACATATCAAAATGACATATGCAATATTAAACCACAACCTCAATGACTCCAGTTTTGCCCTAATAAGTGGGAATGACTATACCAAGAGTGGTGGCGATGAGCATGGTAGCAAGTGACCAATGACAACTGCTGCTTGCAGCTGCATTATGCTTGCGACCACCTCCATGTCCATACAAAGGAATCCATCTAGTACCACTACCAGCACGACCGTGACCGCCACCTCCAACACCACGTAAGACTCTAAGACGACCACTAGATCCACTTGTCAACTTCGATGCTTCTGTGCTTCCTTCTTCTGCAAGCGGATACAGGAAAATATGAGAATCCGAAGAAGCTTAACCTAACTCGACAGCAAATGTTTTCAAATACATGTAGCTACTGATTAGGCTTAGCATTTGGAATTACAACAGTATAAGTATCAAATCTAACAGTGAATTTGGAGTCTTAGACAACTTCATCTTGACCTTGTTATTGATAATGTCTGATCCAAGCGTTTTAACTATTGGTAAGTTAATATACTTCATCCGCAACCAGAAAATTAAAGCTTAAGGATGTTAGCGTTAAATTCAATGAGATCGGACAGTAAGGTAGGTGTGAGGCAAGACGAGGATAGAAGAGATGCAACATGATTGAAGTATCTAAAGAACATGACAGATCAACTTGTTAATGAAGGTACTTGCGTGGACACAAATACGACCGGATACAAACATGACACGGGTTTCAAATACGACTTTTTTTAGGAAAATTTAGGATAGGGGTGCGGCATGAATAAGATTATACATACAAACGATACATAACTTTATACATTACATCTTAAAATAAAATTTACGCATGTTTTGGATAGTAACCAGGTTCCAAAAAGTGCTGCAAAGTAACATTACTTTATTGTTTGTTAATTATGTTTGCATCCATACGAAACCACTTTCAACCATGTTTTTGGTTCTGTTCTGGGGCCTAGATACGGAACAGCCGTATCAGATATCAGTGTTTAATTAGGAATAGTGCGACATATATGTACACAAGCATGGATATGATCCTCTGGAGGAGAACTCCTTTCTTGGTTAATGAGAATGAAAATACAATCCTGTTCGCTATACATGGAAAACATAGAACAAACCAGTCTGGGTTTCGGCATGGACAGAAAAGGATACTGTAGGACTTAAGATGAGTACACAAATGTTTATAGTTTCATATATTTTCTCATGTTGTAGGTAAACCCATTATCAGGTACAGTTCCATTAATTGTGTTTTATCATATCCATGTTATTAGGCTACGTGCATGGATATGACGAACCTCAACAACTTCAACGAATATAATTCATCTTTATCATTTCATGTTATCCTACTAGTCAACATTCAATGTACTTCATGATAATAAGTTTAGTTAGTTTTCGATTAGTTTAGTTTTTGTACACTTTATCATATATGTAATATGTTGGAGTTTATTGAAATTATTCTCTAGAAATAGTTCCACATCCATATGGCAACCCAAAATGTGTATTTTAATAAGATTCTTTCTTTATTGACTTGTGCACAAGGAGAGTGGTAGTTCATGTGGTTGGTATGGTGGGACGTTTTTCTATATGGCAAAGTTCAAGACCTCCAAGAAACAATTGAGTTTTTGTGATCCATTTTTTGAAAATTTTTCTTTGGAGCTAGACTATGAAGGGGCCTAGCAACTCGGACTCAGACGAACCACCCTTGTCTGAGGGAATTCTCTCTCGCTTAGGAGGTTAGTAGCAATTAGGGTTTGGTTGGTGCTTCATTATATATATTCTCTAATATCTTTATTTGGGGGAGAGTTAGAAAATATATTTTTGCTACGAAAGGAGTTAGCAGTAGCCAGAGAAGTTGCAGGAAGTGTTGTCTGTCCATTCGTGCAAGTTCGAAATCCGAAACGAGGGTTACAAGGAGCATACCAGAAGTTCTTTTCTACAAACTTGTTTTGAAGTAAAGGGTTGAAAATTGTTTTAAGCGACAATGATTTTCATCACCCCAGTGAGGATTTTTCATTTTATCTTTTTGTTTCTTCTTTTGTTGATTCTTGTTGTAGCAATCTGTTAAAAACTTTAGTAGCTTTTAATTCTGGCAACATGTGGTTGCAATATTTTTGTTTCAAGTATTATTATAATCTTTGTATTTTTACGTACTTTTTTACGATCTTTGTAACCCATAAATAATAATCTCAAAACAAGATCCGAGCAAAAATGATGAAAATCGTACAAGTCTCCTTGACACAAGTTTTCATAAACTTAAGAATTTCAATAGAGAGCATTACAACAACTGGAAGGGAAAGATAAGTCTCAATCTTCAACTCGTCAACGTTGACTATGTCTTGACATATCCAGAACTCATTCTTGCAAAGACGGTTGGTGTTATATCTCTTAATTACCACATAGCAGAATTTGAGGAGAGACAACAAACTTTGCACGTTGTTGATTCTCAACTACATAGATGATTCCATGGGAGATAGTACAACAAGGACTTTACAAGATACATTTGGGAATCTCTTGAAAGATAATACAAGATGATGAGAAGATGTTAAAGATTTATCTCGTCAACAAATTTATGAAAATACAATTTGAAGATGATTAAGACTATGCTATCACAAGTCAAAGAAGTACTGGAGTTACAGCAAAAGCTTGAGGAGGAAGATATGCCTCAAACAGTAAGTTCATGGTGGGGGTCATCGTCTCCAAGCTCCCTCCTCCTGGCTAGAATAAATTAACAACAGATATGTGCCGTAAGAAAATGAAGATCATGCTAGAATATCTTCTATGATGGATTCATATTGATGATGAAACGAGGGCTAAATCAAAACGGACACTCTGTACAAACAGTTTGATAAGGTAAACATAATATATTCTGGAGATTCTAATAGGGAAGCAAAAGGCTTCCTACAGCAACAAAAAGAGGATTTCAATCACCTGAAGTGAAGCCAACTTCTTTCGAGCACAAGTCCAATAATGATGATGCTTACTTCAACTGTGGAAAGAAGAGCCACTTCAAGAAAGTTTGTCGGTCGAAGTCCAAACTAAAACCAAAAGAGTAAGGTGAGCTTATCTTGGTTACTTTGATTGTGCATATTGATTCATTTGGCATAAACATTGATTCGTTGGTGGACACGGGTGCATCTTGCCACATGTGTTGAAAGAAGTAGTTATTTACCACTTACGAACCTATTTTTGAGAAGGTCTCGATGGCGAACAAATCTCAAGCTGAAGTTCTGGGAATCGAGTTAGTGGTGTTGAAACTGACTTCGGAAAAGGCACTCACCCTAGAGAATGCAAAACATGTTCAGTCATTGCCAAGAACCTGACCTCTCATAGTCTGTTGTGCAACACAAGCTTGACGATGGACATTAATGCTGGCCAAATGTTGATGTCCTACAAAGGAGCATACTTCAGAAAAAATTTCTGTAACGAAGTAATATTTAAATTACAACTTGTAGCTCCTTCTGAAAGTATAAATGAAGTGTCAGTTTCTTGTTACTCTCTTGAGTTATGTCACAATAGATTAGAACATGTTCATTGTAAAAGAATAAACAAGATGTCTAATCTAGGACTTATCTCCAAATATGGGGATGAGGAAGTGGAGAAATGTGAAGTCTGTGTGGATACTAAAATTGTAAGAAAACCGTTCAGACGAGTAAACTGAAGTACAAATCTTCTGGAGTTGATATATTCTGATATTTATGACTTCAAGCACTTCTCTACAATGACTGGGATAAAGTATTTTATAACATTCATCGATGACTTCTATAAGTTCACGTTCGTCTACTCAAATTGAAAGATGAAACGTTCGAGAAGATAAAAAACTTTAAGGCTGAAGTTGAACATCAAGCTGGACAACAACTCAAAAGACTCTCACAAGGTTGAATTCTTTGAAAACAAGTTTCCCATGCATAAGAACATTCTTCGCTGATATTCTGGAGAATACTGTAAATGGAGGCTAGTACTTCCAAAGAAGCGGTAGTCCAAGAGGAGATTTTCATTTTAGATGCAATATTTGAACTAGTACTCGTTGAATCATCTTTAAAGTGAGAGGAGGCCAAAGGACTTCAAGGAAGACTGCCACCTATCGTGAGAAAGTAGGTCTGCTTATCTTTGATAAGACGATGAAGACCAGAGAGGTCATTTTCTGGAAGGAGGCAATCAATAATTAGATTGGCTCCATAACATCCCATAATACTTGGGTGTTAGTCGGTCTATGTCACGACCCGATTCCTTAGAATCAATGGGGCGTCCCCCGAATCGTGACCGCCGTGCGGGCCTGGAGTTGCGCCCGTACAAGGCTTTAATGATTTGCATAGCAAGCACATATTCAGAGTACGCAGATAAATTGAAACACAGAATTTGAAACATGGAAAAGTTCTCTTTATTGATAATGAACATCTATTACAAACTCCTGAACGAGTCAGCTAATATGCCGAACGGCTTACAAAAGTGTTGACTCAAAATGAGATAGCAGTCCTGTACATTACATCCCTTTATAAACTCAAAATGTTAAAGACCTCCAGGCTGGAGGACGGCTTTGCCACGAAGCTGCATTTGTGTATGAAGAGTTGCAAGCTTCTAGCTTCAAAATGCTTCAAGGGGCGCGGTGAAGATGCGCCAACAGCTGGACTGGATCGGGAAGACGACTTCGGCTCCTCGCTCGGTTCGCCTTTGGTGCGGAGAACCTGTTTCAACGAGGGTCAGCATGTCGAAACATACTGGTGAAGGCGAGCTAACCGAGCTATACCAATCAACACGTTGTTTTAATAAAGCACGCATATTTTATGGGTTTCTATCTTGCCTTAGTTCATTTACAAGTAAGCAGCATATAGAAATTTACTGAAATGAACGTGCCACCGTTCGGTGGATTTTACTTGACCGTCTGAATCACCTGCACAATACTTACCATGCCTTTCCTGCCACGAAGACACAAGTTAGTATGCAACAGGTTTAAATATACAATTTAGATCACTGGCTTGATGCCACAAAGGGACGAGTTATAGTCACGGGATAGAAAACGATATGCGACGCAGGTGACGAGCCCCGCCACATGCCGTTTACTTCCTCAATTCCAATTGACTAATCCATATGTTCCGTCCGGATCGGATCGATCCCAGCGCCCTGGCGACCGTCCGCGAAACCTCCAAAACCTTGTGCACAAGTTGTCCGTGATCAAAGCGTTCGTTAAGTTTTCCATCAATCCATGTACGTTTCAAGTTAAATTCTAGCACGGTACAAGTTCCATACACAACAGTCTTTGCATAGTCTATAAGATCCATCTATGGCAAAGAAAAGTGTGTTCCATATGCATAACAATATTCATAGAAGATAAGCATTCTAACTAAACTTGAAGCATATAATGAACATTCCAAACGAACAAGCACGCATACAAGTAATCGTTCACAAGTTTGATCGACAAGCAGTACTACAAAGTCTATTCTCTTTTATTTTGGTATCTTTTATTATTACTTGGTATCGTTTGATCGGGGCAACAAGAATGCAAGAGTTTTGGTGTGAAGACTTGGAAGCAGGGCTAGCTAATCGGGTTGGTAGCCACTCACTTGGATTGTTGGAAGGGAGAAGGAAAGAGGCGCTTCACGACTCCGCTCGCAAGCCGCCTACTGCTTGTTCACCTGCACACGAACAGCTCAATTAATACTTCTTCCTCTCTTTCCAATCTCGGAATAGAAGTGCAAGTCAATGAACGAAAACAATGAAAACCATCGAAACCGTTCAAGGAAAACAAGCAAATCCCAAAACCAACTCAAAGCACGAAAGCAACAAGCGACATCGAAAACCGAGGCAATAAAAGATAGCAGCGGAGAGGTCCCTCCTGACTCTGCCGCTAAGTCGATCCCGGGGGCACGGTCCACTGAATGTGGGAATCGATTCCGAAGAAATAAATCCATAACGAGGACGAGTTCTTGTTTCAATCTATCCCGATCGAACGATACCGTCTTGTGTTTCTTAGCCGCGCTCTCCGTACCGGGAGAATGGGGCGCTACAGTCTACCTGAAGGAATAAAATCCATCAAATGCAAATGGATCTTCAAGAATAAGATGAAGGCCAATAGAACTGTTGATAAGTTCAAGGTTAGGCTGGTAGCAAAAGCACTTCTCATAATCAAGGGATCGACTATTTTGACACGTATGTTCCAGTTGAGCAGATGAAAACTGTTATAATGCTTATTGCTCTTTGTGCAATTCATAAGCTGGTGACTCATCAGATGGATGTCAAAAAAACATTTATGAATAGAGTTTTGATCGAAGATATTTACATGAAACAATCATAAGGGTTTGTCATCAAGGGGCTTGAAGATAAAGTATGCAAATTGATAAAAAAAAATTATACGATATAAAATAAGTACCAAAGATATGGCATGAGAAGTTTTATAACATCATTAAATCAAAAGGCAATAGGATCAACAAAATAGATAAGTATGTATATACCAAACTCGCTGATGGCGGGGGGTTATTTATATCTCTATATGGACGTCATGCTAATCCTGGGTACAGATCTAGAATGCGTTACAGATAAAAAGAAATTTTTTTCGTCCAAAGTCAGTATGAAGGGCATGGTAGATGATAATGTTGTGACGCCCCGATTCCGTTGAATCGATAGTCGTCTCCCGGACGTGATGTCGTGCGTGCCTAAGTTTTGCGACGCACAAGGCTATGGTATTTGATATAACGAGTACATATTCAGAGTACGCAAATAATTGAACACAATATCGAAACAAGAAAAAGTTCTCTTTATTGATAATGAATATTATTTACAAACTCTTGAACAAATACAAAAGGTTGTCGCACAGGCTTACAAAAGAGGACGCAAAATGAGATAGTCGTCCGATACATTACATTATTTTACTAAAACTTCAAAAGCTATGACACCTTCGGGCGAAGCTATCGCCTTGCCACGGAGCTGCATAAGGTATGTACACGTGCTCCTGGAACTTCAAACACGCTTCAAAGGGGCACGAACAGGACGCCTCGGTAGGTTGACTGGATGGGAAGTCTCCTTAGCTCCTCACAGGATCGGCTCGGCACGGAGAACCTGTTGCAACGAGGGTCAGTACATCGAAATGCACTGGTAAAGACGAGCTAACCCAACTATACCAATCAACATGTTGTTTATGTGAAGCATGCAAATTATTATGTGGTCTTTCTATCTTATCTTAGTTCAAGTTACAAGCATACAATAAATATGAAAAATTACTGAAATAAATATGCCACCGTTCGGTAACTTTTATCTGCCCGTCTGAACCACCTCCACAACACTTACCATGACCTTTCCTGCCACGAAGACATAGTTAGCTTGCACTGTTTAAATATACGTGGGGATCACTGGCATGATGCCATAGTGGACGAATTAGTCTTGGGCGAGAATGTGATGAAACGAAAGGAACACAAAGCGTTACATGCCATCCCGCCTGAACACGAGACTATCAAGAAGTTTTGCCCGGATCGAAACGATGCCAGTGCCCCAGCGACCGTCAGCATGAACCATGAATCCTTGTGCACAAGTTGTCCGTGACCATGCGACGTCTAAAATTAAGTTATCAAACAAAGCAGTTTAAGGCAATATAAGCACGAGACAAGTTACATGGCATGATCTGATTTGCATAGTCTTCATGTTCAGTTTATTGCATAGTAAAGTGTGTTCTATACATAGAACAATAATAGAAGAATATGTTCTAACTAGAATTGAAATACGATGAAAGAACATTATAAGCGAACTAGCATGCAACAGTGTAAATCGTTCACAAGCTGATTTGACAAGCATAAAGTATTTCATTATATCTTTATATCTTTTAGTTATTATGGTATAGTTTGATCGGAATATAGGTGAGAAGACATGGAAGTAGATCTAGCTAATCGGGACGGTAGCTACTCACAAGTTAGTGGGAAGTGGAAAGTGGAAAGAAAAGAGGTGCTTCAAGACTCCGTTGTGCGATGTCTACTGCACGATCACCTGCATTGCCACGAACAGACGATCAATACCTCTTTTTCTCTTTCACCCAAAATCGATACAAATGTGAAATTCAACGAGCGAAAACAATAAAATTATCGAAACCATTCAAGAAAATGCAAACTAGAAAACCAACTCGAAAGCATGAAAGAACCAATACGACAGCGAAAACTAGGCAAGAAAACTTACAGCGGAGAGGTCCCTCTTGACTCTGCCGCTAAGTCCGTCCTTAGGACACAGTCCACTGAATATAGAAATCGATTACGAAAAATCCAATCCATAACGAGAAAAGGATCTTGATTCAATCTATTCGGATCGAACGATACCGAAAGTATTTTTTTAGCCGCGCTCCCCGAATAGGGAAAACTTAGCACTACAGATGTTATCCTAGGGATAAAGATCATCCGGAACGGAAGCTGGACTTGCTCTATCACAAGCTCACTACGTAGAAAAGATACTCATACGCTACGGATATTAGGATCTTTATGGAATTGATACTCCTTATAGGTTTAACAAGAAGCCGAAGCCAAATATAGAAGAAAGTATCCGATAGTTAGAGTACTTGAGCGTCATTAAAAGTTTAATATATGCTAATAGTGCCACCAGACCTGATATTGTTTTTGACGAAGAGATACTGAGTCAATTTATGAGCAATCTAGGTATGGAACACTGAAAAGTTATGATAAAGAATTATGAGATATCTCAAGAGTACTCAGAAGTTTGTATTGCACTGCAACGATTACTTAACTGTGGTAGAAGATTTTAGTGATGCTAGTTTGTACTTAGAAGAAGAGAGCAAAATGTCCACAAGAGGATATATCTTCTCCAAGAGAGGAGCCGTTATATCATGGAAGTAGAAGTAGTTTGCTCTCTCACTCATTTTATGGAGTCTGAGTTATATGCTCTAACCGCTGCAGCAGATGAAGCAGAATGGCTTCGTAAGCTCATGTATGATCTTCCTCTTATGGGGGCACAAATTTCAGCTATATTGATATACTACAACAACCAAGAGACTATAAGTGGCATCAAATGATCTCTTTAGTGGTAAGAAGAGGACTGTGACACTTTGTCACACAACACTGAATGAGCGCATTAAGAATGGCATTATTGTAGTGGTAGATGTTCGGAGTCAGGAGAATCTGGCAAATCCGTTCACCAAAGGCCTTAAGTGCTACCTAGTCGAGGACACAACAAAGAAAATGGACTTGAAAGAATTATGATATTATATTTTTGTAATTCTACCGTAAAGTATTATGCTATTAGTTCAAGAAAAATCTACTAGGCATATCATTGACTGGAAAAATATTAGGTACAAAGGTTAATCATTAGAGACATTATTAGAATTGCATCTTAGAACCTACGTGGTATACTATTTGCTCTTTGTAAAGAGCAAGTCCTATGAGAGGATGACTTTAGGACTTAGTGAGTTCTTGAGCATTTGGAATGCTCGACATGCTTAACAGGAAGCACGGATAGAACATCACTACAAAGGGGATAGTACCTCATGCTATAGTGGCGAGCCACCATATGAGGTGGGACCTTAGTTTCGGGCCATGTCACAACAGCGTAGCACTACATAGATGATATGTAGCCTCATGCTGAAAGACAGAGTGCTAGTTCATCACTACAAAGAGGTTGGGACCTTATGATACAATGGTATAACACAACCAAGACGTTGGACCTCGCCTTTAGGCTGTCATAGCGGCATAGTACCGCAAAGAGATGAAAGACCTCATGTTGGAAAATTCAAAATATCTAAGAACTCACATGTGTATGAACAAACATGTAGACCGTCTTTTGAGAGTGAACTTGTAGACACCCAAGATACGTACACAAATACCAGGTCAGCACATGGTCTATAATGTGCGATTAGAGGCACGGTTAATGTCATTATGTAAGTAGAAAGAATAACAATTATGGTAGTGAATTCAAGACGTAGTCCATTTGTATCATACTATTATTTGACCCATGCAGAAAGATTTAAGTCATAAGCGACAAATATCCTAATGCATGATATACAGTCACTATAGAGAACGCTCAGCCAATATAATAAAATATGTGGAGAATTGTTAGGGTTTATTAAAATTATTCTCTAGAAATGATCATACATCCATGTGAATTCCAAATGTGTATTTCAATATAAGATTCTTATTTTATTGACTTGTACACATGGAGACTGGTAGCTCATGTGGTTGGTATAGTGGGGTACTATTTTCCTCAAGGACAAGTTCAGGACCTCTAAGAAACAATTGTGATTGTGTCACCCATTTCTTAGAAATTTTTCTTTGGAGCTAGACCCCGAAGGCGAATCGGACTTGGACGAGAGCGTAGGCGAAGGGCACAAAGTGGTACTTTGATGACGCAGTTTTCAATTTGCACATATACATCGGACGCGAGATGGCATTTTGCCCGTTGTTTGAGCTTGTTCCCATGCGAGTTCATGCGTGGACGCGTAGGGCACAACAGCGAGATGCTACTTTCTTTGGAGTTGTTGATTCCTACGGAGCTGCTGCATTTCGCGGGATGTTGCTTCCTACGGAGCTGCTGCTTCCTGCAAGATGCTACTTCCTACGGAGCTACTACTTCTAGCTGGATATTGCTGCCTACGGGAATGTTGCTTCCTACGATGCTACTTTCCGCTAGGTTGTATTCCTGCGGAGCTGCTTCCTGCAGGGTTGCTTCCTATGAGGTGATTGTTTGTGTGGATCTTCTGTTGTAACCGCTCATATTATAGGATATTCTGTTGTAACCATCCATTTAATGAGAGAAAATGGATTGTAATCACCCCTTATCCGAGGGGATTCTCTCCGGATTCAGAGGTTAGTGGTTGTTAAGGTTTGTTTGTTTCCTCCCCTATATATATTCTCTAATATCAAGATAGTTAGAAAATATATATTTTCTACGAAAGAAGAGCGAGCAGCAGCAAGAGAGGATCCACAAAGTGTTGTTCGTCGGTTTGAGCAAGTTCAGAATCCGATGTAAGGGTAACAAAGAGCGTTTCAAAAGTGTTTTTTACGAATTTACTGGTTCCTGGAAGCGGATCGACGAAAATGATAGAATCATTCTGCCATTCCCCGTACCCGATATACGTATTTTTATTTTTTGCATGGTTGCATGTGCATAAAGACTAGACCCATTCTTTGGTTTAACCTGGTTCATGGTTTATTTTGAGGGTTGGTTCAACTCAAGAGTCCTTGGTTCAACCCTCAAACCCTAGCTTATATAAACCAACATTTCATTCTCTCTTCACTTCTTTATTTCTTCCTCCTTTTTTAGCTCTCTTCCAATTTCATAGGCAAGTACACCTTGCATGAGAAATTGAGAAACCCTCCATATTATTGTTTTATTATGTTTATTATGTGTTTCTAAGAACTTTTAGTTCTTTGAGTTTTCTGTTTTTATGGATGGATTAGTGTAGATCTATATTTCTAACTTAGGTTTTATTGGGTTTCATGAGTTTTTTTTTTTTATCTATTAAACTTGTGTATTTGAAAACCGGTTTTTTGCTACATGTTAGATCTTTCGATTTAGAGCATTTTGGCTTTTGGTTCACCTGATTTGGACTTAAAATGAGATTTTTATGAAGAAAATAAGATTTCAGTTTTGGGAGTTTTTGCCATGGCCGAACCTGCTGTTGGAGAAGACTAAGTCTTCATGCGGCTAGCGAGCTATGCGGCTAAGAGTGTTATTTAGCCCGAGAGGGTTATGCGGCTGAACTCTTGCCGCATACTGACAGCATGCATCCATCTTGTTGGACGCATGACTGCTGATCTACACAAGTGTCCTTGAATACTTTGTGCATTCACTCGCTGAACGAATGAGATATTCGCTAATCCAAAAGACACTCCATGCGACATCGAACTTATGCGGCAAGCAGAGCATGCGGCCACCTTCCCTTGGACGCATGACTCTGAGCTTTGGCGCATCATTGGCGCATCTTTCTATAGTTTTGTCTTTTCTTCCTGACACACTTTATGTCACATCACACTTTATGTCACATCACTGGCACTTTATTTATTTTCCGTCATTTTATCACTTATCCTGAGTAGACCTTAGCCATGACTCCATGCGGCATTACTTCATGCGGCGTGACTCCATTCGACATGATCTCATGCGGCCAGGATTGTCATGCGGCCCGACTTCTCATGCGGCCAGGATTGTCATACGACCTGACTTCTCATGCGGTCATGATTGTTATATGGCCTAGAGACCCTAGCGGCCCTGTTTGTTTGATCGAATATTTTCTTGATTCATGTGACCCAATGTATATTTGGTAATTGGACTCGAATACTGTATCCGTGTTGATATTACTATTGCCTGATAATTATTTATGTTTTCATGTGCGCTGAGGTACGACTCATCGTGTCACGTGTTAAGTAATTATATTTGAGTTGTGTATCGAGAATGCCTTCAAATTCCTGAACGCGTGATATTATAAATATAAACATTGTTTTTCCAGCACGGGCATGATAAGAGAGTCGAACTACCAAAGCGTGGCTAGGATTATCGATTGTATGAATGTTGCATACACGCTCGGGTGAATCCATATTTGACTTCCATGGATTCGTATCTAGCGTGCTCGTACATTGTACGACATCTTAAGAAAAATCCTCATGTGACTACGCCTTGAGATTTCAAATACAACCTAGGGCTAATTAGGTAATGAAAAGTGGTAGTAACATTGAAGGAAACGGTATCCCGAGATCATGCCAACGAACCTTCCCACAAAGATTCATTCGAAGTGCGTTTTGGGCTGGCCACCACAGATACTGTATATCATTTGCCTTAGTGGAGTGCAGTATCTGACTTATTATTATGCCGAGCCACTGTTTCAATATAGGAATACTGGAACCACTAATACCGTGTTTTTAGCATAGTGGCCCTACGGGGGACTGGTGCATCTTGCAAGTGCTTGTTTTATTATATTGGTTCGATTAGCTCATGTTCGGCACTGGCGTGATCTGAGGATACTTATTATACATTATTCTGAGATAACCTCAGACTCCACAAAATAGCAAGTCGTACAAATGATTGGCCGATATAAGAAATGTAATTGTTTGTGATTGTATTATTTCAGCTACTAGCCTAGGAAATTGGACTATCATAGTGTGAGGGTTCAACCATTGTCCTTGTTTGGTTGTAGGGTTGAGCCTTAGCGCTAGGATATACCATGGACATAAGTTACGACACTGAACCTATGTTATATTATACTATTTTTCTTGGATTTTTGTTTCTCCATTAATGCTTCCTTTGTGGTACTTGCTATTTGGGGTCTAACCCCACTGATTTTGTATGGCAATGTCTCGAGCCAGCACCTAAGGATCCAGTGTTCTTTTTCCCAACTCATGGCGCACACCAGGAATATGGTCGCAGGGGATAGCGAGTGGGTTTTTCTTCTTCCCTGCTCGTCTCGCACATTTACTTCTTTTGGACGTTTAGCCACCGGCACCTGTTAGCCGGATCGTTTGGACATTAGTTTTTCTTACATGATTGTATTAATTCAGACTGCAACTGAATCACTGACATGTACTATTGCTACTTTTCCAGCTTCTTATTTTTGCACAGTTGGAATCCAGAACATTTTGAGAAAGCGTTTGGGACGTCTTATTGCTTATCATATATTCTCTATGCTTATTGTTTCTTGTTTGAATGATTGAGACATAGAAGTTCTTGACCTTAGGAGACTTGATTGTAGCATGCATCCCCTTGTCTTATACAACCGTGATCGCCGTACGACGTATAGTACCTTCTACGGGGTAGCAGGCCATGTCCGTCTCCGTATTCCAGTACTAGGACGTGATACATTCTTTGAGCAACAAATCTTTATAAGAACCCCAAATTGGAGTGTTTTGAGGGTTTATATTTTTTTCCATTTATATTTTAATCAAAATACATAACTACACCTATTAATATCCTACCATATTTCTTATTTCTCATCTTTGTTTCTCTTGACGTCTCATATAACGGCTACTTTCTCCAAAATATGAGTTCTTGGTCCATTTGTCGTGGTAATAATTGCCATAAAAGTTTACGGTCCATTTGATGTGGTAATAAATGTTTTACTCTCAACATTTATGAATAACTACTTGTCAAACCACTTTATGCTTGCAAGTTATATGAGTGTATAAGCTGTTGTTTGGGAGAGCAGTGCTATAATCTTTCTTTAGGAGGACTTTTGTTTATATATGTGCATATAAGTAATTTTATTGTTTTAAGAAACATCCAAAACCACTCGTTAATGAATTACCAAGAATGTGTTATATTTGTTTAAAAGCCGCTACTTAAAATCGTCCAAAAATGTGTTGGAGTGGGCGGGGTTCCCAACCTATGTGAAGAACATCTCGGAGTGCGACGAGCGTCGTCTGTGGTCAGAGAAGCTCGGGGAGGCGACGGGAGCCATACGAGATGTTGTAGAAGCTCGGGAAGAAGGAGGAGCAGCTGATGTCCAGGGGGGACAGAGTTCGGGCCGAACTCGGTCTTAGTTCGGTCAGGGTGCTCCAGAAGCTCTTGAAAGCTGTTGTCTTCGTTTACTCGCAAATCACCGACTCGGACGATTTCGGTCCGAGTTTGGTCGACGGGCTGGACGAAAATTCATAGGTGTTTTATACATCGTTGGATCGTATCCTACGGTCCAGGTTTAGTTGCGGGATTAGGGGGTATATATTAGGTTTTTCTAACCCTAATTCCTATCTAACGGTAAGATATCATCTCAAAAAAGAGGAAAAAATGAGGCAAGAGTGTCATTGCAACTTTGGGAAGGAGGAAGAGGGATTGGAGGCCTTTTCGGAGGAGGAGATCAATTTTGGGTCATTTCTCATTATTTTCTATCTTCGTGGTGTGATCTATTTTCTATTCCTAAGTGTTGTGGTAATCCGTGTTGGATCGGGAGGAGCTTGTAGAGGGTGTATTCTTTTTATTTCATTAGTGGAGGTTTTTCATGCTTGGACTCTGATCGTCCCATGGTTTTTTTCAGCAAATATTTTCCACGTCAAAAATCTCTTTGTCTGCGTGGATTAGTTTTTCTGTGGTTTGTTATTTGGTTTGTGCGTTGTATTGCTCGGTTCTCTCGCAGGTACTCTCTAGTTTGGGGGTAGGTTTCCGCGCTTCTTTTCCAACAGTGTGGTATCAGAGCCAGGTTCTGGAATTTCAGAAGGGTGTCAGGAGTTGACAGGCAAACCAGAGAGAAGAGATGGATGCGAAGCCGGTGCACATAGTAAACCTGAACGGTACCAACTATCATCACTGGAGGAGCAAGATGAAGAATCTGCTATTTGTCAAGAAGTTGCATCTGCCGGTATTTGCTTTCGAGAGGCCCAGTGATAAATCCGAAGAGGACTGGAACTTTGAGAATATACAGATGTATGGGTACATCAGGCAGTTCATTGACGAGAACGTGTACAACCACGTTGCCAGTATTGAGCACGCGAGGACAGTGTAGGATAAGCTGGAATCTTTGTATGCGAAGAAGACCGGAGTAAATAAATTGTTTCTGATCCGGATGATGATGGGTCTGCGGTACAAAGATGGGACATCTATTACAGATCACTTGAGCGAGTTCCAGGGCGTGGTTGACTAGCTATCCTCAATGAGTCAAGTTCGACGACGAGGTTCAGGGATTATGGCTGATGTGTACATTGCCAGACTCGTGGGAGACCGTACGAGTGTCTATGATCGCTTCTGTTCGGTAAGGCATGGTCAGTCTGGAGTTTGCCAAGAGCGGGGTACTGAATGAAGAGATGCGAAGACGTTCTCAGGGTACTTCATCCACATCCCACTCAGAGGCGCTTGTTTCAGAGAGCCGCAGAAGGGGTAAAAACAGGGGTCCTGGCGGTGGTAGAGACAAAAGTAGGGAAAGGTCCAAGGGTCGGTACGAGAACTTGGAGTATTACAATTGTGGCAAGAAGGACTACATCAAGTAGAACTGTTTCGCTTGAAAAAGAGAGAAGAAGGGCAACAAGGAAAAGCAAAGTGAGAATACTACAGCGACGACCTCGACACATGGAGGCGACGTGATCATTGTAGGTGATGAGATAGTTATGAACCTCGTCTGCGATGACAACTCTTGGCTGGTGGACTGAGGTGCTTCAGCGCACGTATCTCACAACATGGCACTATTTGCTACATATACAACAGGCGACTATGGAGTGTTGAAGATGGACAATGGAGATGTGTCGAAGGCAGTTGCCATTGGAGATGTACATTTTGAGGACAAGACGGGTGCAGTTCTTGTTCTCAAATATGTTCGTCATGTCCCTGATATCCGTTTCAACCTGGTGTCAGTTGGATGACGAGAGTTTCTTCAGTCTCTTTGGGAACAGTCAGTGGAAGCTTTCCAGAGGTTCGATGGTGATTGCCAAAGGAAGCAAGAGGTCCGGACTCTACTATATGGAAGGGAGCGCACATGGGGCATAGGAGGTGAATGCAGCTACTGATGCGTCTACTGAGTTGTGGCACAGGCGGCTCAGCTATATAGCAAGAAGAGGATGAGCTACTTGGTGAAAAAGAAGGTGATTCCGGACTAAAGTCAACAAAGTTGGAGAAGTGCACGCACTGTTTGAAAGAAAAGCAAAATATGGTGTCTTTTCAAAGTCACACAAGTTCAAGGAAGCCGACGTTGCTCAAGTTGATTTACTCGGATGTCTGCGGTCCTATGAAGGTAAAATCCATTGGTGGTGCTTTTTCTTTTGTAACATTTATTAATGAATGTTCCAGGAAGGTTTGGGTCTATACCTTAAAGACCAAGGATCACGTGTTACCCACTTTCAAGGAGTTACAAGCCTCTGTTGAAAGCGAGATGGGCAAAAAACTGCTATGTGTTCGGTCGGACAATGGCGGCGAGTATATCGGTCCCTTTGATGCTAATTGCAGAGAGTAAGGGATACGACACCAGAAAACTCCGCCAAAAACAACTCAGCTCAATGGTGTAGCAGAGCGGATGAACAGGATACTGAGAGAGATGGTACGGTATTTGCTATCAGAAGCAAACTTGTCGGACAGCTATTGGGGTGAGTTACTTTATACAGCTACTTATGTTATTAATTTATCTCCTAGTGCTCCCTTGCAGGGTGATGTGCCTGACAAAGTATGGTACGACAAAGAGCCGTCTTACAATCAGTTGCAAGTGTTTGGTTGTAAGGCCTTCGTGTATGTATCGAAGGACAAGAGATCCAAACTTGAGCCAAAGACGAGGTGGTGCGTCTTTGTTGGCTACGGTCGGGATGAGTTTGGCTATAGACTCTACGTTCCAGTGGGAAGAAAGCTCTACAGAAGCAGGGACGTGGTATTCGTCGAGGATCAGACCATGACCAACACTCAGGATTCCGAGATGCCTACTGAGGCTGAGGAATTGCCTGAGTTAGTCATTTCGCTTCGAGCAATTTTCAGAGGACATCGCAGAGGATCTAGTTATGGGGGAGCCAGTACATGGAGTTACTCGCAACCTTGATCATCAGCTTGCTGATGGTAATCAGGGTGACCCTTAGGAGGATGAGCATACCGATGAGGCAGTTCCTGGAGGGAAGGAGGCTGTAGATATACATCCAGCACCAGTGGTTCCATTAAGGAGGAGCGATAGAGAGCGTCGACCATCTAAGAGATACTCACTAGGTGAGTATGTGTTACTGACCTACGGAGGAGAGCCCGAAAGTTTCGTAGAGGCTGTGGAAGACGAACACAGGTAGAAGTGGATAGAGGCTATGCAGGAGGAGATGAGTTCCTTGGAGGCCAACTCTACTTATGATCTGGTGCGGTTGCCAAAGGGCAAGAAGGCTTTGAAGAATCGATAGGTGTTCATATTGAAGCAGACAGATGATGCTACTCGTCCTCAATACAAAGCGAGGCTAGTAGTTAAAGGCTACGGTCAGCAGAAAGGCATAGATTATGATGAGATCTTTTCGTCAGTTGTCAAGCAGTCGTCTATTCGAGTGGTGCTAGTTTTGGCAGCCAGTTTCGACTTGGAGGTCGAGCAAATGGACGTAAAGCGGCATTCCACCACGGTGATCTTGAGAAGGAGTTGTACATGGAGCAGCAAGAGGGATTCTGTGAGAAGGGCAAGTCACATTTGGTCTGTCGGTTGAGGAAGAGCTTGTATGGTCTGAAACAAGCTTCGAGACAGTGGTACAGGAAGTTCGAGTCGTTTATGGGGAGCATGGCTATGCACGGACGACGTCGGATCATTGTATTTTTGTTAGGTACTTCGTCGAGGATAATTTCATCATTTTGTTGCTTTATGTTGATGACATGTTGTTGGTGGGTCGGAATGCCACCACGATAGCAGAGTTGAAGCGCCAACTGTGCGCGGCATTCCCTATGAAGGATTTGGGTGCAGCGAAGACTATTCTTGGGATGGAGATCAGCCGAGAGAGAGAGAGTCCAAGCTGCTACACTTTTCCCAAAAGAAGTACATTCACTGGGTACTTCAGCATTTCGGGATGGACGGGTCGAAGAAAGTGAGTAACCCCCTTGCGGCTCACTTTAAGTTCACTGAGGAGCAGTGTGCATCTACCGAGGACGAGAAGGAAGATATGGAGCGGGTTCCATATGCCTCAGCTGTAGGAAATCTTATGTATGCTATCGTATGTACGAGGCCAGAAATTTTTCACGCAGTCGGCACAGTTAGCAGGTACACTTCCAATCCTGGAAGGGTTCATTGGAGTGGGCTCAAGTGGATTCTACTATATCTTCAGGGCACTGCCGATTGGAGACTTTTATTTAGTGGTAATGAGCCGAAATTGTTTGGGTATACCGACGCTGATATGGCTGGAGATGTAGACACGAGGCGATCGACTTTGGGATATGTGATGATGTTTTCTGGTGGAGCAGTATCGTGACAGTCGCGTTTGCAGAAGTGTGTTGCCTTGTCGATGACAGAGGCAGAGTACATTACGGCGACGGAGGCTTGCAAGGAGTTGCTGTGGATGAAAAAGTTGTTGCAGAAAATTGGGCTAAGGCAGGAGCAGTATCCTTGGCTTTGCTGCGATAGTCAAAGTGCAATTCACCTTGTGAAGAACCAGATATTTCATAGCCGGTCCAAGCACATTTAGACCCGGTATCATTGGATACAGGATGTTGTTGATAAGAAGGAAGCGGCGCTTGAGAAGGTTCATATAGATGACAACGGAGCAGATATGTTCACAAAGATTCTTCTAAGGGAAAAGTTTGAGTACTGCAGGCAGATCGTCGGGATAACGATCCCCTCCACATAGTTGTGAAGGGGAAGATTTGTTGGAGTGGATGGGGTTCCCAACCTATGTGGAGAACACCCCGGAGTGTCACGCCCCAGTCCCAAAATACCGAGGGACTGGATGCGTAATTATGGCCAGCAGCATGCACCGATGGACAAACCCAATTTAATGGATCCATCGGGCATACTTAAGCTGTATTACATCAGTCAGAGTTTTACTATTCTCATCCACAGATATAAGATAGCAATAACATCAAAAGAAATACTAAACAACAACAGTCAAAGTAAATAAAATCGGAGAACAATCCGATATTAAGTCTGTTTACACAAGTTCTCAAAGACAGGAAATAAAGAGTTTAAATTAACAGGAATTAAAGTCTATTTGCCATAATACTGAGCAGGGCGAAGCAATTGTTCAGGAGAAGTCCTCAGCGATCACCACGTCCTCAGGTTTAGGTACTGCTCCGAGTAGTGCCCCTATTCCGTACACCTCAGGGTAGATCTCGTCTGCTATAACTGGAGAACAAAACCAGGTCCTCAGAGGGACGTAACAAGGTACAGAAGAATACGAGCCATAATACAGTGAATGAACATGCAAGTCAACCAAGATGTTAAACTCAAGAGTAGCATCAGAAATTAATAAGTCTAAGACAGTGGCATGCCGATGTTGCTATCAAACAAATCTGGGTAAATAATTAAACTAGCTAAGTGATCATGCAAGTGAGAGTTATTATTCATACTCAGGCTGAGACTACTACAGGATCAGTGACAAGAAACCATAGCAGTGTTTTCTCGAAGGGCCAGTACAGGTGCCAAAGCTCTGTGTCAGAGACTAGGATACTTCCAGATAACAGTATATAATATATATTCAGCCTTGATATGGTAATACTCTCCCCAACCAATGAATCTCACGTCACAGATCTCAATGTTCATGTTACGTAAGATTAAATTAATGCAATCGGTCATGTTCTAAGGAAATAAGCTTAAGTCATGAAATCTATATTTTATACAAACCCCCTTGAATAATCAGGAAGATTCTGTATCATGCCTTGTGTCAGGTGTCCTGGGTTTAATTTACTTGATAGGGCAAGTTCAACAGTCATATAATTTAAAGCAGAGAATTAAACTGAATCAATAACTGCATTTTATGGCAAGGTACACTTGCCTGGATTTCCTGTTTCAGTTGTAGCTCGAGCTTCAGCTGGATTTCCAGGCAGTACTCCGGTTGCTGAAATAGACATCACCATCAGGTCCAGAACACATCAATCAGCTAGGAACGCCTGTCCTTGAGTCCAATTTGGAGACAAGGGCAAAAACGTCATTTTCGGGTCAAGGCGGGGTCCAATTGTGGGCCGCTTTGCACCGAAAAACGCGCCAGGGTCAAAGGTCTCAAAAACAGTCCAACTTAGTGTCAACAGGTCAGGAACGATGATACGAACTCAACGGAACTTCCAGAATTGGATTCCGATGAGCTGTTCTCAAAATCGCCCGTCGGTTGGAGCCTGTGGGGCCCACGACATACGATTTTGTCAACGTTCTCAGAATCGAACCAAACTTGGCTCACAGGACCAGCGTATTGCCACGAGTCCAATGGCGCAAGTTTCGTCTCGATCTGACTTGTGTACACTAAGTTGCAGCTAGAAACAGAAAGTACGGATACTGGACGGTGTCCGCGGATACGCACTGATCCCGGTGTGCACGCACATCCGAATCAGCTTCTGCGAAATTCCGCACGTCCGTATCAACGACCCGCACGTATCTGTGAAGACCGCACGCGACCAAGTAGTCCCGTTTGGCGGGGCGTACTCAGTTCCGGGGTGAAACAGGGTGTTGCTTTTCCTGTTTTTGGATCGCGGTGTGCGATCACCACAGGACGCGATGCCCCGAGCGGTTTGTCCGGGCACCGAGAGGGTCATACAGGCTACGCGATACAATTTACGGAATCAAATTCCGAGCTACGAGCAAAAAGTTATGAATACCTGAAGTGGTCTGAAAAATAGCGTCTCCTTCGTGTCCTGTGTCCTGGACACTGTGTCCGACACGACACAGAAATTAGGGTTTAGGGTTTCTGTGTCCGTACTGCATCTAGGGTTGTGTCCGACTCGTGTCAGGACTGAGCGAGGCCGGCGAGGGCTGCTGGACGCGCCGGAGGAGGAGGCGAGGTGCTGACCAGTGGCTGACGACCGGAGTCGGCGGCGCTGCGGCTCTATACTGCTGCTGCTCGGTTGCTATCTGGGCGGAGGCGACTGGCGAAGGAGGCGGCGTGCTGGTCGGGGGCAGGTTCGCCGGCGAGGCTAGGGCGGGCGGCACGGCGAGGCTAGGGGGTTGCTGGAGACGGCGGTCGGGCAGCCGGTGGCGGAGAGATTTGGCCGGAGCAAGGCTGGGTTTAGGGCTTTATATAGAGGTCGAGGGAGAGGGATAGGCGGCGTCCGGTGAGGGGAAGCCGGAGCGGAGGGGACGGCGGTTGCGGGGGAGGAAGAGGAGTGGTCGGCCGGCGGCGGGTGCGTAACGGCCGGCGAAGGAGATCAGGCGTCGGGTGCGTTGGGGGAGATGAGGAGATGCGGGTTGCGGGCTAACGGGCGGACGGGTCGGGTCTATGGATCCGGCCCGATCCGAAATTAAATAGGCGGGTCGGGCAATGGGTTATTGGGTCGGGTCTGAATTGAACCCGGATCCGACCCAATAGGAATTGGTTTAAAAATAAACCGGTTTGGTTTGGTCCAGTTTTATTTGGTTTGGTTCAGTTTTATTTGGTTTGGTTTATTTTATAAAAACCCGGTTTATATTTGGTTTAATAATTCAATTAGTATTTAGGGCTTTTAAAATTCATCCGGGGTCCAATAAATTTCCGGAAAAATACCATATGTCTGGTTTTCTATTTTACACCATAAAATATTATTTTCATAATATTTTAATAATATTTATTAACATTTAAAAATCCTTTAATAATTAAAGAACCTGAATTATTTACAGAAAATTCCCGAAAAAATTCCAGAAAATTGTAAAATCCAAATAAAAATTTTTTTTGAAAATCAGGGGGATTACAATCTACCCCCCTTAAGAGGATTGCGTCCTCGCAATCAAAGAATAACCGGTCAACAGAGATGACACGGTTACCAATTTTATTCGAATCACAATACAATAAAGAAAATCAAGGTTCAGGGCTTGAACACATAGGAAAAATTATTTTCCTAAGCATTAAAAGTTATGCAATTTCCCAATTATGAAAAATCTAGGAAATTACAGTTTTAGAAAACCAGGTTATCTTTCAAAACTTATCAGGTTAACATTTATAAAACATTCTGAATTATTGGCAAGTTCTAAATTACTAGGTTAACACTAAGTTATCAATTATTAGCAAGTTAAAGTTATCAGGTTAAGTCTAGGGTCACGAACCAGCAGGCACGAACTATAACAATGCTAGAAATGGAACTACAAAAACTTACGCGCATTAGCTACTCCTTGGTTTTGCGCGTCTTCCAGAGTCATCGTGAAGGCTTGTCCGCATCCTGGTGGATTCCTCTGTTGCTGCTGCTGCTGGGCTTGTTGGAAGAGTGCTGCTTGTGGTGCCAATGGTGGCCTTGGTTGATACCCTCCTGGTGCTGGTAGAGCTTGTTGATTTGCTCTTGGTGCTCTTCCTCGATGATAAGGACAATCCTTGGCTAAGTGTTGATTGGTTCCGCAAATTAAGCACAGTCCCAACTTACGTCTGCACTTCTTCTCAACATGGCCTACCTTGCCACAATAGTAACAAGTAGGAAGGAATGAGGCTCTGGATGCTGCTATCGGGGGATTCGTCTGGGGTCGCTTTGCAGCTCCTTCCTGCTGTGCTTGGTCTGGTGCATGCGGCCGCTTCTGGCTGGACTCTATCCTGGTGATGCACTCCATGGCCCGTGCTGCAGTAACAACGTCAGTTGCAACGGAGCTGATTAACTTTCGTAGCTCTGAGCTAAGTTTGCAAACGAACTCCTCCGTTTGGCTTTGTTGCGCCTTCTGATAAGCTTGCATCATCGGGTAGTACATTTGAAACAGCTGTTGCACGTCCATAGCTTGCCCTTGTGGGATGGTAGGCAATGGTGGAGCAAACTGCGTTGATGGTGGAACGTCATCTTGCTAGATCCTCGAGTCGTGCTGACTTGTTGGAGTGCTTTGTTGAGCTGATTGACCTTCATCAACTGGTGTCACTTCATCTTCCTGGGTGACCACAGCACCTTGTGGTGTTTTTGCAGGAGTCTCGTCGTTTACTCGTGAATCCATATCTCTGCACCCAAAATAAACAATAAGAGGCATACAGGGATCAAAGCAGGATGCAAGTCAAGAATTAATTCGAATCCGATACAGATATCAAGAACGTTTCAAGCAAGTGGATGAGATCCTAAAAACTTATCCTATCTTATTGCAGGCCTGTTCGGTCCCTAAGTTGAAACCGAACAATTTAGTCGTTGACCTGCATGGGCCACCACAAAAACCATGTCACGCCCCAGTCCCAAAATACCGAGGGACTGGATGCGTGATTATGGCCAGCAGCATGCACCGATGGACAAACCCAATTTAATGGATCCATCGGGCATACTTAAGCTGTATTACATCAGTCAGAGTTTTACTATTCTCATCCACAGATATAAGATAGCAATAACATCAAAAGAAATACTAAACAACAACAGTCAAAGTAAATAAAATCGGAGAACAATCCGATATTAAGTCTGTTTACACAAGTTCTCAAAGACAGGAAATAAAGAGTTTAAATTAACAGGAATTAAAGTCTATTTGCCATAATACTGAGCAGGGCGAAGCAATTGTTCAGGAGAAGTCCTCAGCGATCACCACGTCCTCAGGTTCAGGTACTGCTCCGAGTAGTGCCCCTGTTCCGTACACCTCAGGGTAGATCTCGTCTGCTATAACTGGAGAACAAAACCAGGTCCTCAGAGGGACGTAACAAGGTACAGAAGAATACGAGCCATAATACAGTGAATGAACATGCAAGTCAACCAAGATGTTAAACTCAAGAGTAGCATCAGAAATTAATAAGTCTAAGACAGTGGCATGCCGATGTTGCTATCAAACAAATCTGGGTAAATAATTAAACTAGCTAAGTGATCATGCAAGTGAGAGTTATTATTCATACTCAGGCTGAGACTACTACAGGATCAGTGACAAGAAATCATAGCAGTGTTTTCTCGAAGGGCCAGTACAGGTGCCAAAGCTCTGTGTCAGAGACTAGGACACTTCCAGATAACAGTATATAATATATATTCAGCCTTGATATGGTAATACTCTCCCCAACCAATGAATCTCACGTCACAGATCTCAATGTTCATGTTACGTAAGATTAAATTAATGCAATCGATCATGTTCTAAGGAAATAAGCTTAAGTCATGAAATCTATATTTTATACAAACCCCCTTGAATAATCAGGAAGATTCTGTATCATGCCTTGTGTCAGGTGTCCTGGGTTTAATTTACTTGATAGGGCAAGTTCAACAGTCATAGAATTTAAAGCAGAGAATTAAACTGAATCAATAACTGCATTTTATGGCAAGGTACACTTGCCTGGATTTCCTGTTTCAGTTGTAGCTCGAGCTTCAGCTGGATTTCCAGGCAGTACTCCGGTTGCTGAAATAGACATCACCATCAGGTCCAGAACACATCAATCAGCTAGGAACGCCTGTCCTTGAGTCCAATTTGGAGACAAGGGCAAAAACGTCATTTTCGGGTCAAGGCGGGGTCCAATTGTGGGCCGCTTTGCACCGAAAAATGCGCCAGGGTCAAAGGTCTCAAAAACAGTCCAACTTAGTGTCAACAGGTCAGGAACGATGATACGAACTCAACGGAACTTCCAGAATTGGATTCCGATGAGCTGTTCTCAAAATCGCCCGTCGGTTGGAGCCTGTGGGGCCCACGACACACGATTTTGTCAACGTTCTCAGAATCGAACCAAACTTGGCTCACAGGACCAGCGTATTGCCACGAGTCCAATGGCGCAAGTTTCGTCTCGATCTGACTTGTGTACACTAAGTTGCAGCTAGAAACAGAATGTACGGATACTGGACGGTGTCCGCGGATACGCACTGATCCCGGTGTGCACGCACATCCGAATCAGCTTCTGCGAAATCTCGCACGTCCGTATCAACGACGCGCACGTATCTGTGAAGACCGCACGCGACCAAGTCGTCCCGTTTGGCGGGGCGTACTTAGTTCCAGGGTGAAACAGGGCATTGGTTTTTCTATTTTTGGATCGCGGTGTGCGATCACCACAGGACGCGATGCCCCGAGCGGTTTGTCCGGGCACCGAGAGGGTCATACAGGCTACGCGATACAATTTACGGAATCGAATTCCGAGCTACGAGCAAAAAGTTATGAATACCTGAAGTGGTCTGAAAAATAGCGTCTCCTTCGGGTCCTGTGTCCTGGACACTGTGTCCGACACGACACAGAAATTAGGGTTTAGGGTTTCTGTGTCCGTACTGCATCTAGGGTTGTGTCTGACTCGTGTCAGGACTGAGCGAGGCCGGCGAGGGCTGCTGGACGCGCCGGAGGAGGAGGCGAGGTGCTGACCAGTGGCTGACGACCGGAGTCGGCGGCGCTGCGGCTCTATACTGCTGCTGCTCGGTTGCTATCTGGGCGGAGGCGACTGGCGAAGGAGGCGGCGTGCTGGTCAGGGGCAGGTTCGCCGGCGAGGCTAGGGCGGGCGGCACGGCGAGGCTAGGGGGTTGCTGGAGACGGCGGTCGGGCAGCCGGTGGTGGAGAGATTTGGCCGGAGCAAGGCTGGGTTTAGGGCTTTATATAGAGGTCGAGGGAGAAGGATAGGCGGCGTCCGGTGAGGGGAAGCCGGAGCGGAGGGGACGGCGGTTGCGGGGGAGGAACAGGAGTGGTCGGCCGGCGGCGGGTGCGTAACGGCCGGCGAAGGAGATCAGGCGTCGGGTGCGTTGGGGGAGATGAGGAGATGCGGGTTGCGGGCTAACGGGCGGACGGGTCGGGTCTATGGATCCGGCCCGATCCGAAATTAAATAGGCGGGTCGGGCAATGGGTTATTGGGTCGGGTCTGAATTGAACCCGGATCCGACCCAATAGGAATTGGTTTAAAAATAAACCGGTTTGGTTTGGTTCAGTTTTATTTGGTTTGGTTTATTTAATAAAAACCCGGTTTATATTTGGTTTAATAATTCAATTAGTATTTAGGGCTTTTAAAATTCATCCGGGGTCCAATAAATTTCCGGAAAAATACCATATGTCTGGTTTTCTATTTTACACCATAAAATATTATTTTCATAATATTTTAATAATATTTATTAACATTTAAAAATTCTTTAATAATTAAAGAACCTGAATTATTTACAGAAAATTCCCGGAAAAATTCCAGAAAATTGTAAAATCCAAATAAATTTTTTTTTTGAAAATCAGGGGGATTACACGGAGTGCGACGAGCACCGTTGTGGTCAGAGAAGCTTGGGGAGGCGACGAGAGCCATTCGAGAGGTCGAAGAAGCTCAGGAAGAAGGAGGAGCAGCTGCTGTCCAGGGGGAGACCGAGTTCAGGCCGAACTCGGACCGAGTTCGGTCAGGGTGCTCCAGAAGAT
This sequence comes from Iris macrosiphon, assembly GCA_036927795.1. Classification (NCBI taxonomy): domain Eukaryota; kingdom Viridiplantae; phylum Streptophyta; class Magnoliopsida; order Asparagales; family Iridaceae; genus Iris; species Iris macrosiphon. The sequence continues at coordinate 72,560,697 of JAYESA010000016.1, forward strand.
CCAGAAAGATATTGTCTTCATTTACTCGCAAATCACCGACTCGGACAAATTCGGTCCGAGTTCGGTCGGCCGACTGGACGAAAATTCAAAGGTATTTTATACACCCTTGGATCGTATCCTACGGTCTAGGTTTAGTTGCGGAATTAGAGAGTACATATTAGGTTTTTTTAACCCTAATTCCCATCTAACCGTAAGATATCATCTCATGAAATGGGAGAAAATGAGGCAAGAGTGCCATTGCAACTTTGGGAAGGAGAAATAATGATTGGAGACCGTTTCGGCAGAGGAGATCAATTTTGGAGAATTTTTTATTATCTTTTATCCTCGTGATGTGATCTATTTTATATTCCTAAGTGTTGTGGTGATCCGTGTTGGATCGGGAGGAGCTTGTAGAGAGTGTATTCTCTTTATTCCATTAGTGGAGATTCTTCAGGGTTGGACTCTGATCGTTTCGTGGTTTTTTTTCCGCAAGGGTTTTCCATGTCAAAATTTTCTGTCTGCGTGAATTATTTTTTCTGTGGTTTGGTGTTTGGTTTGTGTGTTCTATTGCTTGGTTCTCTCGCAGGTACTTTCTAGTTTGGAGGAAATTTTTCGCACTTCTTTTCCAACAAAATGGACCCTCATAACCGCTATCCCAACAATTGTGAAGCAGACCCCTAAGAAAACTAATAGAATTGAGAGAAGAAGAATAAAGAGAGGTCATTGGAGATATCACAAGGGAGGATTCGTGTGATACGGTAGTCTTGTATGAACTCTTATAAAAAAATCATTGCTCAGTGAAGTAGTTGTCCCCTTGCCCCGTGTTCATACGCTAATCTTGTTGATTGCATTATTATGTTTTGGTCGAAAAGTGAACTCTGTTGTGTATTCGCAAGATCTCATTCCTAGAACCCAAATCAAATATCTACTACTAAATCAATAATAAGCATACATGACAATAGCATGATTAATCATCAACAGCCACTATACACGAAACACCACCTAAAAACCCATAACAGTAGACATAACAGAACAGACCAAATTAGTGAACTAGACAAGGGCGGGAAGTACCTGAATCTTTGTTGTGAAGAGACTGAGACTGGTCTCCATGAAGAAGAAAGAAAGAGGAGAAGAGGACTATGAGGAAGAGAAGAGAGAGAACATCTTTACTACTCCATGAGTTGGCCATAGCTGCAAGAATAACAAACACATTCTCTCTACTCAACTTAAGCAAGAAGGTGGTGGTAAAGTTTTGGGGGTTTAGTCCTTTCTTCCTTTTATGTTTGCTTTTGGACAGTCTTTTTGTTGCTTTTGGTTAGTATTTATTTGGGTGTGACAAGGTGAACACCCTACCATTCTAATTTTTCCTTGGAAAGGTCCTTGCAACAACGTGTTAGTAGTTCCATTGTTTTATTCCCTAGCTTTTGGATTTCCGATTAGAAATTGGTATTAAATTCATATTTTGTGGTTCCACCCCTAATGATGTGTCCATCGACGAGACGACTTGTTTAGGTCGGCCACGTCTAGTAAGGGTTCACCTCCATTTTGGATCTGGGTTATTCATACAGATACATGTTAAAGTTCGTTCGGACACTACACCAAAAACTCTAGAGTTATAGTAATGGTTGAAAAGTCTGCAATAAGAAGCAATGACGGCGAGACTTTTCTCCCTCAAGAGAAGAAACATAGAAATTCCGAATTTCTATCAAATTGCAGATGCGTTTAAACATCTGATACCTACTGCTGATCAGTTTCAGAGTAGTACATCAAAATCTCAGATAAAAGCAGACAAAAGTCCATGATATATAAGCTATACTGCGTTCAAATTTCTCCATGAAAACATCTGCTTCAAATGTCATATTCTGAGGAAAATTGCGAGACCGAAGGACCAAAAAAATACACACTAGGAAATCTCTTAGAACCAATAGATACATAATAAATACTATGATAGTTGATTGAGAATGAATGAATGAATACATGATACATACAAAGATCACTTCCAACAGTGGAAGGACAAAATGATAAAAAGCTCTAGCTAATTACAGGAAAGAGAAGAAAAAAAAATGGAAATCAATCTCTTAGTCTAATCTGGAAGATCGCAGAAAAGAAATTAGGCCCAAGAACCCTGCAAATTTTAAACAGATGCAACACTACATAATATTCTGAGCTATGATGGAAGTTCCAAGAATCGTGGCTGCGAGCACTGTCGAAAGGGAGCATCGAGCATCGTTGCTTGCAGCACTGTGCTTGTTGTTTCTGTTACCGGAACTACCAGAGGCAGCTGCTCCACTAGAAGGCATTCTTCCTAAAGGCGACCTGGAGCTGCCGCCACCTTTGGCTGCAGAGCCTTTACTTGTACTAATACTGAGACCACCACCATCGCCACCGCCTCTATGGCCACCGACAACTTTGTGATGGCGGTTAAGCTTCCCTCCACTGCAAGTGGTTGTTAATAAATATAAGAATCTGAGGAAGGTTGTCGATAAAACCTGACTTAGCAACAACTATTTTTTCAAATGCACGTAATTGCTGCTCCTTAAGCTTATAACTTCGAAAGCAGCCAGTGGTTATTCATGATGAGAACAGGAATTTCCGAAATAAGTGTATTAAAAGTAAACTCATACTGACCTAATCATTGGTAAAGCTACTAAATCGATATTCTTTGTCTGCAACTACAAAAGCAAAAGGATTTTGACATGATAGGTTGTTAACTTTACAGTGATTTCTAGGCTGCAATAATTAACATCACAACCAGAGTTATCATATCGGTTTTGGCCTGTGTCGATGCTGACCAAATTATCAGGGATGATTCCAGTAAGTATCAGTCGAAAGCATTCTGTATCATTCCAGCCAATACACATCAAGCTCTCCAACTCAGTCAAGCCAACAAAGAAAATGGTAAAAAGAAAAAAAAGATAAGAAGGAAAAAACAGTATTTTCAACACAATGATTTTGGTCGTGTCAAGGTTAGACATGCTATATTACATTGATAATATTCCTTATCGACACACTGTATATTGTTGAAAAAAGGTTTATATGTGTAATGGACAACAATCATCCATGTTAATCTTGAAATATACAGAAGGAGGATGAATCAGAAGGGAAGAGGAAGAGGAAGAGGACAGAAAACGACCTCTATTGAGGGCGGGCGATTCAACAATGTTATTCATTCAAAACCAATGAAAATAACATAAATAATACATGAATTTATGCTTAAATTTACCAAAAAGAATTAGTTTTCTAATAATTATTTGAGCACAAATAGTCTGGCACAAAACCCGGACCTACCTTTTTTCCATTAAAAAAAACACCCGAAATCAAAGGAAAGATAATTTTTAGGCCACGTTTGGTTCGCAAAATCAGGACATAGGAAAGAATAAGTTCATTTTCTACATCCGGATGTCAAAAGAAAGTAGCAGGAAAATAAAAATTGTTTCCAAATGAAATAAAAATAGGAGAAAAAATAGTTTCCCTACCCAATCAATGATTCACTTTCCCTCTCAATATTTCATGCATTTATTACAAAAATTTAGGACTTAAATATCTAACTGAGAGAATCCACAGTGAGAGATGTTTCAATTGCTATATTTTAACTTTAGCCAAATTTCATAGCTTTGAATCATGTAATGGACATTTATCCATACTTGAAATTGTTGGAAATGTAAACCAAATTCATTGTTGCATGTCTAGATGAATCTATGCATGAATGAATTTAGGAATAATCAAGTTCATTGTTGCATGCATGAATGTATTTAGGAAAACTAAGAGTCATGTTCATTGCTCTTGATGTATCTTGAGTCTATATATATAGCTATGTAAGCAAATGGTTGAAGTAAGGTGGATGAAAAAAATTCAAGCAAGCAAAGAAACAAGGTGATTCTATTCAGCCCCTAAAATCAAATATTTTTGTTATCTTTGTATTCTTCAAAGTGGAATCATAGCCTCCGTGTTCATCGGATGAGCTAAACTTCCAATCAAACTAGCATCCTTGTTAAGAGGACAAGCTATCTCAATCCCAGTAAAGTGGTATATGTGAATACCCCAACAATTGGTATCAAAGCCTAAAAAAAAAAAAAAATTTAAAAAATGTCCACCTAAAACAGCAACCTTGTCTCTCTTGTGCCTTGCTTCAATGGAGAAAAATATGATTATTGGAGCAATCTCATGAAGCTATGTCTTGAATCTCAAGATCTATGGAGTGTCGTTGAAGAAGGAGTAGAGCAACCAACAAATGAAGGTCAACTATCCGAAGCACAAAAAAAAGTATTGAAGGAAAAGAGACAAAAAGACAAGAAGGCGCTCTTCCAAATCTATCAAGCAATTGAAATTCCAGTCTATGAGAGAATATCCAAGGCAAAAAGCTCCCAAGAGGCATGGACAACTCTTGAGATAGCATATTCTGGCCAAGATCAAGTAAAAAAAAAAATGCTTGCAAGCTCTAAGGGCTGAATTTGAGAAGCTAGAAATGAAAAATAATGAAAAGATTGAAGAATATTTTACTAAAGTGAACTCTATTATGAATCAAATGAGTTCAAATGGAGAAATTTTAGAAACTCAAAAAGTTGTTGAAAATGTTCTTCGAAGTCTACCAAGCAAATATGATCATGTTGTAGTTGCCATTGAAGAAACTAAAGATCTTGCATCTCTGTCTTTGGAAAGTTTACAAGGAAGATTAGAAGCTCATGAATTTCGGATTAACAAAAGATGTCCGTAAAGTGTCTATTCCCAGCCTGATCAAGCTCTCAAATCCAATGTCATGTCTACGGGAGGCCGTGGTTCTTCTCCGAACCGTGGACGCGGAAGAAGCAAGAATTTTCGAGGGCGAAGTTCAAATTTTCATGGCAAAGGAAAGGGTTATTCAAGCAATAACAAAAATGAAGAAGAAGAAAATTCCAACTCCAGATACCCACAAAGAGGATCACAAAGAGGAAGAGGTCGTGGCTACATTGAATACTACCATTGCCACAAACCAGGTCACACAATCAATGAATGCTGGTATAAGCAAGAGGATGACAAGAAAAAAGAAGCAGGTTACATACATGAAGCACAAAGTAACCATCAAGATACTTTGTTGCTTGCTTGTCATGGTGATAACTTGGATAATTTGTGGTATCTTGATAGTTGTGCTAGCAAGCATATGACAGAAAATAAAAATTTATTTACAAACTTAACAAAATCTGACCGTGGCCAAGTGAAGATTGGTGATGACAGAGCATACAAAATAGAAGGAGTTGGTGAAATAACTTTCAAAACAAAATCTGGACGTATCGAGAAGATGAAAGATGTATACTACATCCCAGGGATAAAAAGCAATCTCCTAAGTGTCGGTCATCTCTTAAGAAAAGGGTTTGACATTCATTTTCGAAGCAATGCTTGTTTCTTGTCGAAGAACGGTCAACTTGTTGCAAAAATTGCTATCGCAGAAAATAATCTGTTTTCCCTAACACTACAATCCACTAACTTGTCATGTTTCAGTAGTGTTAATAGTGGAAGCTCCAAACTATGTCATGACAGGTTTGGTCATTTGAATTATGGAAGCTTGAAGCAATTAGTGACAAAGAAGATGTTCAAAGGGCTGCCCCAAATCTATTCCTCTGATGATGTCTGTGAAGATTGTCAAATCGGGAAGCTTCATAGATCTTCATTCCCATTGCAGTCCACATGGCGAGCCAAGAAGCCACTTCAACTTGTTCATTCAGACTTATGTGGACCAATGCAAGTTACATCTCATGGAGGTAATCGATATTTTATCTCCTTCATTGATGATTACTCCATAGTTTAAAGTATCGGCCGATACCGATCCGATACGGCCGATACCGATACAGTTTGGCATGTCCCGATCCGATACCGACCGATACCCGATACTGACCGATACCGACATTAGAGGTCTCTTTTCCAGTCAATTCGACAAAAAAATTTGAATTAAAAAGACCAACTAGAAAGGATGTAAAAGCATAGTAAGGTTGTAAAAACATATAAAAGAGGAAAACTTATCTATCGCATATAAATCAATCGACAAGGATGACTACTATTTCATTCAATATCAAAAATACTAAGAAACAATACTGAAAATACTTTAAATTATGCATAAATGTAAAAAAAATATTATCTAAAATGTTAATAATTTACTAATAGTTGTTTGCTTTACGATACCAAAAAATCCGATACTCTGATCCGAAACCGCCGATACTACCGATACCGCCGATCCCGATACTCATAGGAATGGTCCGATACCGATTCCGATACCGATACTTTGAACCTTGGATTACTCAAGAAAAGTATGGATTTAGTTGCTCAAAGAAAAATCTGATACTTTCCAAGCCTTTAAAGATTTCAAAGCTGAAGTTGAAAAAATTTTCGGGCTTCATATTCAAACATTAAGAACTGATCGTGGTGGTGAATATCTTCCAAATGAATTTGAAAGATTTTGTAGAGATCATGGAATAAAGCATCAACTAACTGCCAGATATACATCACAGCAAAATGGTGTTTGTGAAAGAAAGAACCGCACCATTATGGACATGGTGAGGTGCATGCTCAGTAGAAAAAAACTGGCCAAAGCTCTATGGGCCGAAGTTGTTTCTTGTGCTGTTTACTTGATAAACAGATCACCAACAAAGTGTCTACAGAACATCACACCTCATGAAGCATGGTATGGATTGAAGCCAAATGTTCAACACTTAAGAATCTTTGGAAGTACTGCCTATGCACACATTCCTGATGCTATAAGGACCAAGCTTGATGACAAGGCAGAAAAGTATATATTTGTTGGCTATAGTGAAAGAAGCAAAGCCTACAAGTTATACAATCCAGCAACAAAGAAGATAATAATCAGTCGAGATGTTCGATTTGACGAAGCTTCAACCTATGAAGGTGATACAAGTACAACTCATACTCTCATACAAAAAGATGAAGAAGTTGGCTTTCAAAATGAAACTGCATCTCCAACTTTACCAAGAGAAGATGTGCATCAAAGACCTTCTAGAAAAATGAGAAGTATACAAGAATTGTATGATTCAACTGAGCAAGTTTACTGTCTATTTTGCTTTCTTTGCAGGAGAAGATCCAATTTTATTTGAAGATGCAAATAAGGAAGAAACTTGGAGGCAAGCAATGAAGGAGGAGATAAAGTCTATTGAGAAGAATGATACGTGGGAGCTCACAGATCTTCCACCAAACAAGATTCCTATTGGTGTAAAATGGGTGTACAAAATCAAGAAGAATCCTGATGGTTCAACCAACAAGTACAAAGCAAGGCTCGTAGCAAAAGGATACAAGCAGAAGGAAGGAGAAGACTATACATAAGTTTTTGCACATGTTTCCAGAATTGAAACTGTTAGACTAATGGTATCTCTTGCAGCTCAAAACAGTTGGAAAATATTCCAAATGGATGTGAAGTCGGCATTCTTAAATGGCATCCTTGAAGAAGAGATTTATCTTGAGCAACCTCTTGGCTTTGTGAAGAAAGGAGAAGAAGACAAAGTCTACAAATTGAAGAAAGCTTTATATGGCCTTAAACAATCTCCAAGAGCTTGGTACAGTCGTATCAACTTATACTTTGAGAAGCATGGAATTCATAAATGTCCATATGAGCATACTCTTTACACCAAAGAAAGACCAGATGGAAGCTTTATTATAGTAAGTCTTTATGTTGATGATCTTATCTTCACAGGAAACAATATGGAAATGCTGAGGGAATTCAAGCTTTCCATGATAAAAGAATTTGAAATGACTGACTTGGGAGAACTACATCATTTCCTTGGTATTGAGGCTCATCAATCCAAGAAAGGTATCTTCATTTCACAAGAAAGCAATGCAAAATAAATTTTGAAGAAGTTTAATATAGAGAATGCAAATCCTGTCTCATCTCCATGCTTACCTGGAATGAAATTAAGTAAAGATGGTGAAGGCAAGCTTGTTAATTCCACTATGTTCCGAAGCTTAGTAGGAAATTTGATGTATTTGACTGCCACAAGACCAGACATTGTGTATGTAATAAGTCTGGTGAGCCGGTTCATGGAGAAGCCTTATTCAAATCACTGGGAAATGGCTAAAAGAATATTACGATATGTCAAGGGAACTACTGACTATGGCATTTACTATCAAGCTAATGTTCCTGTTAAACTTGTCTGTTTTACTGACAGTGATTCGGGAGAAAGTATTGATGATTCTCGAAGCACTTCTGGTTATGTCTTCAACCTTGGCAGCGGAGCAATTTCATGGAGTTCAAAGAAGCAACTAATTGTGGCACTTTCTACCACAGAAGCAGAGTATATTGCTGCATCTTCTACAGCATGTCAAGGTATTTGGCTAAAAGGTGTTTTAGAAAGCATGAAGTTTAAACAAAAAGGACTAACAACAATTTGTTGTGACAACAAATCAGCTATCTCTGTCTCAAAGGATCCAGTCCTACATGGAAGGACAAAACATATTCGCATGCGATTTCACTTCCTAAGTGAACTTGTTCATGAAGGTGAAATTAACATTGAATATTACAGAACTGAAGATCAACTTGCAGACGTGTTTACAAAACCTCTAGGAGGACAAGTATTCAGAAGAAATATTGAAGCTTTAGGAGTCAAAAGCAAATTTGGTTTACGGGAGGCATTGTTGGAAATGTAAACCAAATTCATTATTGCATGTCTAGATGAATCTATGCATGAATGAATCTAGGAATAATCAAGTTCATTGTTGCATGCATGAATGTATTTAGGAAAACTAAGAGTCATGTTCATTGCTCTTGATGTATCTTGAGTCTATATATATAGCTATGTAAGCAAATGGTTGAAGTAAGGTGGATGAAAAAAATTCAAGCAAGCAAAGAAACAAGGTGATTCTATTCAGCCTCTAAAATCAAATATTTTTGTTATCTTTGTATTCTTCAAAGTGGAATCATAGCCTCCGTGTTCATCGGATGAGCTAAACTTACAAAGTGGAATCATAGCCTCTGTGTTCATCGGATGAGCTAAACTTCCAATCAAACTAGCATCCTTGTTAAGAGGACAAGCTATCTCAATCCCAGTAAAGTGGTATCTGTGAATACCCCAACAGAAATTGCTAAAAGGCCAAAAGACACTCCAAATTTGGAGTGTACCCTAGCTCCTCTACATTACTACTTGAGGCCAACAAAAGCAATCGTTCTTTCCTAACAGGGAACAAAAAATAAAGAGGATAAAGATGGAGATAAAATCTTACCAAACAAAGAATCAAAATAAAAAGTGAAAAGAGGAGGAAAAAAAAGGAGGTTAATTTGAAGTATTTATTTTGAGTGTACCATTGTATACCAATATCAATAAAATACTCCAAAAATAATAATTTGCACAATTTTCTATAATTTGGAGTATGTGTTTGGAGTGTCCCATTGTTGATGCTCTGACTATATTCGTTACCTTTCCAATTACCGGAAAGAAAAATTTATGGAAATTACAATTTCCCAAGTCCATGAAAAGAGCAAAGAATTAATTTACTTTTTTTTTTCCGCAAACCAAATGAGGATTTAAATGTCTTCTGATGGGATTTAGGAGTTACCAAAGAGTCAAAAATAAGGTGAGAAATACAAGATTGCAATAGTCCTCAAAGCTCAAACACTTGCCATCAAAAGCCTTGGATATCCCAGAGAGACACAACATAGATCTGGCATGGTCTGCATACCACCAAAAGCCTTCGATATCCCCTTCGTAGTAACATTTATGTTCATGATGGGCCCTTAAACCCCTAATGACTACAACAAATACCATGCCTGGTAGACTATGTAGCCACATATAATGACTGCACGCACACCTTGAAACAATTTTTTTTTGACAGTATATGTTAATTTGAAAATTCTGCAAAAATTTGAATGGTTTAAACATCTTAATATAATCTGTACGGTCAAAAAAATAGAGGTAAAGATTGCTATTATTTCAAAAAATTTTGAAAATACTTAATAGATCTCCTCAATTTATATATATATATATATATATATATATATATATATATATATATATATATATATATATATATATATATATATATTGACATCGATTAGAACCCGTGGGTAAATTTTGGATCGATTCCGAATAGATTTGGTGTGCGTTTCACGAGGTTTCTAGAACCGCACTCCACGTGTTCGTCGAAATGACCGAATGGCCATTTCAACTTGGTTTCTAGATTTTGGGTTTTTGCGCGCGTTGGTTTAGCTTCAATTGACATACTAAACCTCAATATATATATATATATATATATATATATATATATATATATATATACCAACAATTGAAAGAAGGTGGAGGAATAAAAGTACCTGGATCTTTAGTATGGAGAGAGTGGTCTCCCTTGAGAAGTAGAAAAGAGGAGAAGAGGACCAGGAGGAAGACAAGAGAAAGGGCATGGACATGTTTGCTCCAATTGTTGTTTATCATAGCTACAGCTCCTCTGATTTTTGCTCCTCAAACCACCTTAAGAAGGGGACGGTAACCGTGTCAGAAAAAAGAAAACAGGTCAGCTGTCCATTCTGGTTCTCTTCTTCTCCAGAAATAGTCTATTTTCATAAATCTTATACCAACCGTGTTACTGACATGTTGGCTCCGTGTGTGTAAGGAAAATGCTAAGTTTACAACCAAATGGTTACCACCTTCTTACAACAAACAACAACCACCACCTTCAACACAACGAATTCGAGTGATTTTTGTGGTTATCGAAAAGATGTATAAGATTCCGACTGAATAGTAAAAGATCAGTAGATCTAGTCACGAAGACGTATTATTGCTTTTATTTATAAATGATGGAAGTTGGAGGACAGTTAACCCAAAAGACATGTAATGCAGTGTGTTCAAAAGTTCCGAACGTTAAGTCAGATCCTGTATGTTATGACAGGATATAAAAAAAAAAATCCCATATATGGGTCTGTTCCGGACCCACACATCTCCTCCCTTCCCTCTCCTAATGGAAGTCGATCACGTAGCGGTTTGTAGGTTGTAGGCATAATCTTGCCGAGGATGAAAATGTCATTTACATCTACTCCTACTTTTATAAACCAAATGCTCCCACATAACTCCCCTTTCTTCTCTTAACAAATATGTAGTAGTATCCATCTTTCTTACCGACAAAAATCAAATCAACATACACCACTCTAATTGTCATAAAGGTATTTATTTAAACTTTTGCAATCTCTCATCTTTCTTTGTATATTTGTTTTAAATTATTATTATTATTATTATTATTATTATTATTATTATTATTTTCACTTTGGTTGTTTTCTTCTTCATGGACAAAATATTTCATCTAAATTCTTCAAAATAGAATTATATAGAGAGAGATGAAGGGGATTTTTTGATTTATTCGAATATTTGTCATTCTTACTGGTTCTAATTTGAGAAATTTACTTAATTCCACAAAAATGTAGAATTATTTTAATTCTATAAACTTTTAAGAAATTTACTGAAATTAAAAAAAATAGAGAATCATTTTGTTTCCAAATTTTTTAATAAGTTTGTGATCTAGCCTAATAAGAAGTTGCAAGCTGTTCCACTTGATTATAAAAAAAAATCAATAATTATCATAGTATCTTTTTAATATTATAAATAATCTCACAAATTTCAATCATTTTTTTCTCATGGTTTTTATTGTTGCAATTTCATCTGATTGATCCGAATTTGAGAATTTTACTTAAATCCAAAAAATCTATACTTGAATGATATAACATCATATTCCAGAAAGTGGAATATGAATGGGTCCTACCATGTTGCTACACTTGTCAGAGTTTTGGACACATTACTTTCCAATGCCCAGATGCGACTCCCTCTAGTACTGTTCACCAGCCAGATCAAGTCTCTCGACACGTAGCTGAATCTCACTACGAGGCAGTGAGCACCAACCTGGAAGATCACGCCAATATAGGGAAGAAGAGCAGCATGAGTCTGGAGACTTCCAATATGGAAACTGACGAGCAGGTGACTTTGAGGCGTCCCAACCCTATGGTGCTATGAAAAAGAAATGAAGCAGGAACTGACCAACCTATTCAAGAGACGTAAGATTTAAATGGAGACGGCTGCAGGGAGTCCCAAGAGGTAATAGTAGTGTATGGAGAGGGTTCTCAGCATAGGAAGGAAGGAGAGGGAGTGCACGAGAAGGTAGACTCTAACATGGTTATCTTCAGTGCTTCAACGGTTGGACAGGTTGGAGAACATGTCAGAGCTAAAAGGAAGCTGGGAGGCAGACGTGTTTTGGGCATTGTATCGTCGGCAGGTCATGTTAACCCGCAGCCCCGAGGAACTTATGCTACTCCGGAGGCGAGTACTCTTCAAGAACCTTTGGTTGTGCCCAACCCAATTTGGCAAGCCAAGGTTGAATATAAGAAGGGCAGTGGAAAAACTACAGTGGCTCGTCAGGATGGACTCTCTCCTCCCCATAGGGAGAGTTCGCACGTCAACAAGGGAGTCAACAACCGTCTTTTATGGCAATTTTCACCTAGAATGTGAGGGGGGTTAATTCTATAGGTAGGTGAAGAGAGGCTATAGACTATTCCAAGAAGATTAAGTACTCTATCATTAATATTTTGGAATCTAAAATCAAATCGGCCTCCAAGCTATCAAAAGGAGAACTTTGGTTGATTGAAAATCGGTCCACAATTTCGATTATGTAGATATGGCCCATGTATGGGTCATATGGTATACCAGAGTGTGGAAAGAGGACATTGTCCACTACTCGAACCAATTGATCATCATTAAATTCAGCAACAGGGTGATCTTAAGTGCCTGGGGAAGTTTATGGCACAAAGATCGGACACAGCGGATGAGCCTGTGGAGGGAGATCACCATCATCAGCAACATGGTAGGGGACAATTATCCTTTAGTCATGGTGGGAGACTTCAATACTACCACGTATGCTAATAAAAAGAAAGGGGGACACCCTGTTCGGAAAGCTATTCTTTCTGAATTCCAAAGCTATCTCTTGGCCTCTAGTCTCAATTTTATGGCTAAGTCTGTCCACATCTAGACGTGGAACAATCAGGCTATCCGCAATCGCATATTCAACTGGACCGAGCTCCCTGCAATGGTCGATGGCTCATTATCTTCCAATTTGGTGGAGCGGTATGTCTACCTCATGGCACCAGTGACCATGCCCCTATTATCATCAGATTGGAGGAACAACCAGTTTTCAAAGGGAGACCTTTTAGATATAATAACGCGTGGATTCATAAGGAGGGTTATGAGGATGTGGTTCACCATGACTGGAACTCCTTTGTGCGTGGCTCCGCCCAATTTAAGTTAGTGTCCAAATTAAAATGCACTCATCTGCGTCTCAAGGCTTGGAACTGGGAGACTTCTTCTACGCCACTTCAGGAGCTGGAAGATAAACTTGTTGATACCCAAATGAGAGTTCACTTGGATCCCTTCAAGTTTGTACTCAATGAAGAGGAAGTGGATCTTCAGGACCTAGTGCATAGGGAGAGGTTCCTAGATGAGGTTCAAGTTAGACAACAAACGAAATATAACTGGTTTAGAGAAGGGGATATGTGCTCAAAAAAAAAAATTATGCTACTGTAAAAGCTCGACAGCATCGAAATGCCATCCATGGTCTTCTTGACTCTAATGCGGCCACTATCGTTGAGACGGATTCGATTAGTGATGAAGCGACCCGATTCTTCCATGATCTCTACAATCAATCAAATTATCAGACCAGATTCCCCCATTGTGAGTTCAAGAAACTGGCTATGGGACATGGAAATAAGGTTTTGCGACAATTGATATCTATTAAAGAGATTGAACTAATTGTCAAAAAGGCATACCATAATAAATCTCTAGGTCCCGATGGGTTTAGTGCTGCCTTCTTCAAGAACCACTGGATTCTACTTAAACTCAATGTCTTGGAAGCAGTCAGAGAATTCTTTAAATTGGGTAAACTGCTAAAGGAAGTTAATAATACTTTTATGGTGCTGATTGCTAAGGTTGAGAGAGCATCCTCTCTTCAGGATTTCAGGCTGATTGCATGCTGCAATTTCTGTATAAGATCATCACCCAACTGATGTGAGACTGTATGGGGCCGATCATGCAAGACTTATCTCTTCGACCAATCTGCATTTATTAAAGGTAGATCGATCTTTGACAATTTTTTGCTTGGCCATGAACTGGTGAGGGATTTCAATAAGCATGAGGGCAGCAAAACTTGTCTCAAAATGGATCATAGGAAGGCTTATGACATGGTGAACTGGGACTTCCTGTGCCATATTATGATCTGTATGGGATTCGACACTTGGTGGGTGGACAATGTGAGGGAGTGTTTCAGCACCCCCTCTTTCTCAATTCTTATTCGGGGTCAACCAGATAGTTTTTTCAAGAGTTCCTGGGGTTTTAAACAGGGAGATCCGCTTCCGCCTTATCTCTTTTCCATAGTAATGGAGTTCCTTTCGTGCTTGATTGATTAGACGATCATGGATGGAGAAATCATTCCTCTGTTTAGGAAGACAGCTCTAATGGTTTCTTATCTGATATATGCGGACGATCTGTTAGTATTTTTGGAGCCTTCCACTAGATCCATTAAAGCTCTTAGAAGTATTTTCGATAAACTTGAAAGGTGGTCAGGCTTGCAGCTTAACAAAAATAAGAGCTAGATGTTTCTTAACATTACTTGCAGAGAGAAGGAGACATGGCTGAAAAAATAGAGATCTCTAAGGGTGCACTTTCGGTTAAATATTTAGGGTTGCCTCTATCTAGCAATCATGCTACTTATGCGATTGCGAGGTCATCCTCAGCTACACACAAGCTAGGTTGGCAGGATAGCACGCTCAGGTCCTGTTATTTGGGGGTCGTATTATAACCTCCCATTTTTCTACAATTTTTATGTATAAATAGGAACTTTGGTTAATAAATAAATAAAATAATAATAATAAAATTAACGATAATAATATTGTACAATAATGCTAGTAATAATAATAATATTAATAATATTAATGGTAATAATAAAAATAAAATAAATAAAATAAAATATTAGAAAAGAAAGATACATAGGAAAAGAAAAAAAAAGAAAAAAAATATCATAAATCCTAACCCAGGCTCGCAACCTCCGACCCCAACCTGCGACGGTGGTCGGTCCCCTCTCTCTTTCTATATATATAGCCTCAAAACCTAACCATAACCCCAAATTTTTCTACCCTACACCTATCCCGACCTCCAGCGCCGATACCCGACCCTCTGCGACCGTCGTTGACCGCCGCTCGCTGCAGCCAGACCGTCGGCCGACCGTCCCTACCCGCGCGTGCGACAACAGTCCCTCCACTACCCTTACTTCATGGGTATGTAACTTTTATTTTCGCATTATTTTTTGTTCTATTTCTTCGTACAGATTTACGACATTACCATCTAGGATTCCCTCCAAGTAGGATGAGTTTTGGTGTCATAGTTTGGGAGAAAGGTCGACTCAAAGTTGACGAAAATCTGTCCCAAAATAGTTAGAAAAATCAGTCCAAGTACTCCTATTCCCTCCAAAATTTTAAAATCTATTTGAAGAGACTTATTGATAACATATCCAAGATTATTTATATTCTTTTAGTTATTTTTAGTTTGCTTTATTTGCCAAATTATTCTGTTTCCAAAACGATTAAAAATCATTTTTTTTTAAATCCAAAATTTTGAAATACGGAGTGTGCCCCACCAAACGGGACCACCTCGTCGCATACCAATTGCACCGAAAGATGCATATGATATTTTTTGATGTGTGGGCTTTCACAAAAGTTGATTTGGACGTGTGCACGCCGGAATCAATTTGTATCCGTAAAAAGTTTCCCGTATCAGTGTTTTACAAAAATTTTAATTAGTTTTTGTACGCTTATCGCATCACAATGAAATTTGCGTCATTGGACTCACAACATCTGAATTGTCCTGTGAACCAAGTTTAGTCCAATTTCGATTCAGTCGACGAATTACCGTTTTGCGGGCCCTACGATTCGACTTGACGAGCAATTTTTATGATCGGCTCACCGAAATCAAAAACTGGACAAACCCTTGAGTTAGTATCATCGATTAGGATTAGTTTGGCATATAATGTCCCATTTAGATACCTTTACCCCTTGCACATTTGTCGGTGCAAAGTGGCCCACAAGTGGACCCCACTTTGTCCCAAAAATTATCTTTTTGCTCCTGTGTCCAAATTTGACGAAAGGATAGTGTTTTTTGACTATCTTGCTGATTCTGGAGATGTTGGTAATGTTTATTTCTGCATCTGGAGACGTTCATTCAGGGTCCCTACTTTTCGGTTTATTATGCTTGTCGTCTAGACGTCTATACTATACTTATTGCTTGCCAGCAAGTATACCTTGCCATAGTACTATTTGTTTACATCTATTTACTGCATATTTATATTTTTGTTGATTATTTCTATTTATTTTGCTATATAAAACTGTCCGTCCGAGGAAACTTGGGTGCAACGACGGTTGTCGTCATTTTCTGTCTCATACTTTTATTATGCATGTTGACCTAGTTTAACATGACCACCCCATGATTTGAGCATTATTATGTTTCATTTGTCCCTGACACATTTATTACACGAGTTGTGAGTCTCATGTAGTACACGAACTTGCGTAATAGGCTGGCCACCGTTACGTAAAGGTCGTACGACGGATAAGGAATAACTGTTAATAGAGATATATTGTTTTAGCATACTTAGTTGTTACTTGAGGTGTTGCGTGTTATGGATTTTACACGTTAGTAGCATTTGGTGGGGAGAACAATGAGTAAGCGTATGTGACTTCTTTACACTTTTTCTTTATTTGTCCGTAAGCTCTGCCAGAAATGCGAGACATTATAATCTCATTATTTACTGTAGGCCTATGACGATCGAAAGATGTTATGTCAATGGTCAATGGATCTCCGAGAGAACTATGTCCATCCTATTATTTTAGCCGGATGGTCCATACACAGGAATTTTTTTCTTAAATTGCATATCACATAGACTGATTAGGCGACCATGTTGGATGTTTACTTTCAGTATATTATTTCCATGCTTTTATGTATCTCGTTACGTCCTTCTGAGGACCTGGTCCCTTTCCAGGTATAGACGATCAGGATTATCCGCAGGAGTACGGACCCAGGCCTGACGCATCATTTTCTATTGAGGAGGTCTTACCCTCTGAGTACCCATAACTACTTCATAACTGATGGATCTTTTAGCTGTTATTCTCTTTATTTTGATATTTTATTTTATATTGGTGTTTCGTCCTCCTCTATCATTTTAGTTGCTACAGTGTTGGTAGTGGATTTGTCTCCACCCGACTATCATTTTGGATTATTTGGACTTGATCATTTTGATCTATTTAATTTAGTTTATTTATTTATTGACTTGGGTCTGTGGATGAGATATAGCTGTATGTGACTTGTGTTGACAATATATGTACCACTTGTGAATTATTTATTCATAAACCCTGTACGTATGTGTTATGTTTTTTCAATATATTGGAGTTATCATATACATACGGCTGGCATGCTACGTATTTCTAGTCCTACAAATTTTGGGACTGTGGTGTAACACGTATAGAACTAATTTGGGCTATTATTTCGGCAATAGCTTTATACTGTCTCCAAGCTATCATGATCCCTATAGTAACTATCCACAAGATCTAACGTATCGTGCTAATTTTCTTTGGAAATGGGGTATCCATGTGATCAGTTGGGAGGAGTTATATCGGCCGAAGAGAGAGGGAGGTGTAGGTTTGTGGCCGCTTATTCTTCTTAGAGAAATGGACTCCTACACACTTTTTTGGGGATTCATCTATGTGAAATCTCTATGGTGAATTGATTATAGGTAGGTACTTTCCTAAAGGTAATTTCTGGTCAGCTACAATTAATAACAATTTCTCGGTGACGGTAAAAATGCTACTGAGACTAAGAAGCTTGGTCAAACCTAGACTGGCCAGGGTGATCTGCACCGATAATCAGACTAGTTTGTGGCATGATCCTTGGTATAATCACAACAGTCTAATTGATAGAGAGGGCTGGCACGTGTATAAGATAAGGGGTCCACTGACCTGGTTATTTGCCTTATTCGGGAAGGAGAGAAGAACTTACAGGGCCGTTTGATTGAGGCAACCTATGCGGCTAATTTTAGGGCAGTGTAAATAGATAGGATAATATATTAGGGTAGTATAAATATATCCAATGTCTCATTCCAGTCGCACTTGTTGGATGCCATAAAATTCTTGAGGGGCTTTATGATGGTCTTATTAAATGCTTCTGCCAGACCATTGGTTACCGGGTTATAGGTAGTTAAAGCTACGTTCTGAATTCGGCTTTTATCGCAAAACCTGTAGAAAGCGTGACTTACAAACTGTGGACCATTATCGTGGATAATCCTCTGAGGTAGTCCGAATCGGTATATAATGTGATGTTTGACGAAGTTGATCACGTTTGACGTCTTTACTTCAGCGAGTGGTACGACTTCTGCCCCATTGGAGAAGTAGTCGGTGATAGCCAAGATAAACCGATGTCCCTTAGACGAAGGTGGACTAATCGTTCCAATAATGTACATTCCCTACGCTTCGAACGACCAAGATGCTACCGTTGGGTGTAGAAATTCTAAGAGCTGGTAGATGAAGTATGCATGAATTTGGCACATCCAACACTTTCTTGCATAGTCGACGACATTCGCTGCCGTTGTCGGCCAATAATAACCCATTCTTCGGAGACGATCCTATAACTTTGGGCCGGGTTGGTATGCACCACAAACACCGTCGTGAGCTTCACGGAGTGCTTGCTTCACCTCTGCATTCAATAGGCATCGTAGCAGAAGCCCATCATAGGAACGGCGATACAATATTTTAGTAGCTGTATCGTAATAGAATCGGAGGGAACGTCTCCTGATAGAACTGGCTTCCTTCGGGTCCTCGGAGAGAATTTTATAGACTATGTAGTCGATGAATGGGAGTCTCCAGTCTTGGGTGTCGGTGTCTACCTCCACTAAGTAGCTTAGACACATATAGAGGTTATTTTTCGGACATACTAGTTCTTGGCTAACCACGGTGATCAACTGATGAGTGTTGAATGGGACGACCAAAGAATGGCGAGGCCGGCCAGGGCGTCAGCCTCGATGTTTTGCAGTCGGGGCACGTGCTTTATGAATAACCTGTCAAAGGTGGAGATTATTCTTAGTGCAGCTCGGTGATAAAGGATTAAATTCGCATGCTGGACTTCGTACTCGCCCCGGACCTGACTGACTATCGGTTTAGAGTAACCGTAGGCTTCTAAGTGGTCCACTCCCACTTGTTTAGCAAGTGGGAGCCCAATAATAAGAGTGTTGTACTCTACTAGATTGTTGGAGCACGACACTGTGAGAAAGTAAGCGCGGTGGATAACCAAATCATCGAGAAAAATCAGTATTATCCTGACTCCAGCGACGATATTGCCTTTGGACCCTGTTCTTGAAGTGCTGTCGAAGAACATTCACCAAACGACCTATTCTGTCGTTATTTTGGAGTCTAGTACTTCGTCTGGGATCTTATTATAAAGCTTCAAAGTTTCTGGCACCGAATGAGCTACTAGGAAGTCAGCCAGTGCCTGGCCCTTGACCGCCTTCTGTGGAACGAAAACCATCCACAAACCATGTTGTATACTGACAACAGTATGGCCCACATAGTCAAGCGAGAATTA
Source organism: Iris macrosiphon (assembly GCA_036927795.1). NCBI lineage: Eukaryota > Viridiplantae > Streptophyta > Magnoliopsida > Asparagales > Iridaceae > Iris > Iris macrosiphon. Next base: position 72,580,292 of record JAYESA010000016.1, read on the forward strand.
AGTGTCCCTGGCTTAGTCATAATGACCCTGAGGGGGGTGACTAGCGAGATTACATGAATGGTCTACCCCGCTACATAATGTCGGTGTTTGCAAAGAAAAGTTTATACGAAACATTTTTATTACAAACTATTGAAAAGAAAGAAGAGTATGGGAGATCCTAAACAGGAATCTATATACAATTGATTCTAGGGAAGTATAGCTATAGAGATCTAATATGCAGGCAATCATTTTACTTCTTTGACCACACAAAGATGAAGAAATACAGGGATACTGTGAACAACTTGAAGAGTTGGAAGCTCCCGTATCTGGAGAAGGAACTGCTTTTGTTTCATCGGATTGAATAATGCTGCTTGATTGAACGAACATTGTAAGAACCACCACAGATTAAGCCCACGTCTATTTTTGATTCTTAACAAGGCGACCGTTAGGTCCGCCGATTTTGCTCGTGAGCGTAATGGTATAAGCCTGTCTGACTGTAAGACCAAAAGATTTTTTGTTAGGCGAGCAATGCTTTTGGATTTTTTGCAATAAGAAAGCTTTGGCAACAATGGCACAACAAGCTTCTATTTCTCTCCTTCTATTCTTGAATTCCAAAGACTTGAAAAATTTCACCTCCGCTGCGCTTCCCCCTTTTTATCGTACATAATGATTCTATATTTATAGGATTTTAGAGCAATTATGACAATGTGCGCACACTTTGGACAGTTTGTACTATTTTACCATTCTGCGTGCACTTTTGGTGGGGTAACACCCCACGTTCTCAATGAGTGGGTGCACAACTTGCTACATGCTTGATACGTAGCTTCCTATAGAAAAAAATTATAGGTCGTGGGAGATAGTTATTTGTATACGTTTCACGAGAAACATGGTATTTAGGACACGTAATCGTAACTTCTCTTTGCCAGTTAGGATCATAGGTGGACTTTAGAAGTAGTCTGGCAATCTGACGTATTTTTGAAGAAGTTGGCCATACAGGCGCACTTTTGAAGAAGTAGCCGTGATGGCGCACTTTTGAGGAAGTAGCCATGATGGCGCACTTTTGTAGAAGTTGGTCGTGATGGTGCACTTTTGAAGCAGTAACCGTCATGGCGCACTTCTGATGAAGTTGGCACAGCGGTGCATTTTTGAAGAAGTTGGCACATCGGCACACTTTTGATAAAGTTGGCACATCGGTGCACTTCTGAAGAAGTTGGCACAGCGGGGCACTTTTGATGAAGTTGGCACAACGGCGCACTTTTTTAGAAGTTGGTACAGTGGCGCACTTTTGTAAAACTTGGCACAAAAGATTGGTCGCTAAACCACAACTTGGGTCTGCGTGCCGAAGATCTTCTGTAATAAATGAATTAATCTCTTCGGTTTCTACAACTGTCAGTTGTCAGTCTGTTGCATTAAATGCTGAAAGAGGGACAGTGCCATTGTGTGCCAATCTTTGTAGCATTAAGATAGTCCACCACATTAAGAAACTGTGTCATAGTGTTGAGAACTAAGAAAGCGCATCTTTCTTCTACAGGGCTGTGTAGGCGCACATTTTTATGCTTCTACAAGATTCTTTCAAAGTTTTCAAACTTAAACAAGTTTTGAATACTTTGAACTAGAAGCATAAAAAGTAGTTGAGATTTGATGTGCGTATTTCGGGTGGATTTATTACCCATGGCATATAGGTAACAAGTTTGAGTGGACTAACACTTATCAGAGGTAATATGCACGTGATAGGTTAGAACAACTCATCTTGGAGAATTTTGTGGACTTGATATCCTTGGTGTACTTATGCAAAGTACGGGTAACAAGTGTGAATGTGAAATGAAAGATAAGAGTGGACAAGATGTATGTTCAGAGGTAATATGGACATGGCATACTTCTTTTTGAGGGACCCACTGGAAGTATCTGCTCGGAGGTGATATGGATATGACAGAATAACTCTGTGGGAATGATTTTTTGTGGACTTGATACCCATGGTGTAATTGTGCGAAGTACAAGTAACAAGTTCAAAAGTGAAACACTATCAGAGGTAATATGGACATGATATGTTGCATATTTGTGAGAAAAACAATGTAGAGGTAAGGAGGACACGATCATTTTCTTTAGCGGATTAGCTCTAATGGGGAAATGGAAGAAATGATAGTTCAGAGGTAATATGGACGTGAACCGTCATTTTCTCCGTTGGAAAGAAGAAAGAGAAGTAGAATATCTCTAATCCAACTGGGAATTTAGAAATAAGACATCCTTAGGACAACCGGGCTCTAAGAATCCGTTTATTTTTTGTAAGTGAATATTTTGGTTGATCTCAATGAGAACATTTTGTTGGATCTAAGAACTTGTCTGTTGGGGGACTTTTTGTGGATCTATTACTTGTTGCGTATCCAAGACTCTTGAATACAAGTAATAGTTTAAAATAATGCATGAACGTCTTGCTGTATTTTTATAATGCCGGGGAATAAGAATGTAAACACTGCACATCTTAAACACTCAGTTGGGGATAAAGGGGAATAAATATAAATACTATACATTTATAATGTCCTGTTGGGGATTGGTATCACGTCCCAGTCCCAAAATATGTAGGACTAGGAATACGTAACATGCCAACTGTATGTATATGACAACTCCAATATGTTGGAAAATCATAACACATACGTACGCTGTAATATGAATATTAATTCACAAGTTGTTCATATATTGTCAACACAAGTCACATACATCTATATCTCATCCACAAGCACAAGTAAAGGAATATCAAAATAAATAGTTAAATGTCTCAAGTATGAAGTATCAAAAGAATAACAGTCGAGTAGAGAAATCTACTACCCATCGACTATATCAAAAACTAAAATAATAGAGGAGATCAAAACCCCAATATGAATAAACGTCAATAAAGAAACAACGGCTAAGGATCCATCAACAATGAAGTAATCACTGGTACTTTGAAGGTAAGACCTCCTCAATAGAGAATGATGCGTCAGGCCTGGGTCCATACTCCTAAGGATAATCCTGCTCATCTATAATTGGAAGTGGACCAGGTCCTCAGCGGGACGTAACAAGATACAAAAAATATATGCCATAATATACTGAAAATAACATCCAAAGGGTCGCCTAACCGTCTATGTGAAATGCACTTTTGAGAACAATTTTCCAACGTATGGGCTATCTGGCAAAAAAATAGGATTATCGTGACTCTCTCAGAGAATCAGTGGCCTAAAAAATATAACATCTTTCGGTCGTTAGAGGCCGCCTATAAATAATATAATATAAGGGTCATCCGACCACGCATCTCTGGCGGAATGTACAGATTACAAAAGGAAAAGTGTAAAGGAGACCATATGCCTACTTGTTGTTCTTTACACCCTATACTCTATCCATGTCATATCCATGCCATGGTGATACCTCTAATAACTACCAAGTCTTCTTGCATGCATTTCTATCAGCAGTTATTTCCTATCCGTTGCATGTCCTATACGTACAGGTGGCACCCTATCACGCAAGTCCGTGTCTTACATGAGACTCACACTCTTGTAAAAAATATGTCACGGCCAATGGAACATAAGAATGCCTCAACATCATGGGGTGGTCTCGTAATACTAGATCGTCATGCAAAATATTAAATAAGTGACAAAAGGTGACGCAATCGTCGTTACACCCAAGTTATTTTTGGATACACAGTTTTATATAACAAAACAAAATAACTAAATAAACAACAAATATGCAAGCTAATAATGAATGTAAATAAATAGCTCAATGGCAAGGTATACTTTTCTGGCAAGCAATCTATGTATGTAGGCGTCCTGATGTCAAGCACAAGGGATCGGAAACTACAAGCTCCGAACGAACGTTTCCTGATGCTGATATAAACATTACCAATGTCTTCAAAATTAGCAAGATAGTCAAAAAACTCTACCCTTTCGTCCAATTAGGACATAGGGGAAAAAATGATAATTTTGGATCAAAATAGTATCCACATGGGGCCCACCTTGCACCAAAATGCGTGTCAGGAGAAGAAGTCTCCAAATAGGACAAATTATAGGTCAAACTAATCCAAAATGACGATACGAACTCAACTGTATGTCTAATTTTAGATTTCGATAAGCCGATCATAATTTTGTCCTTCAAGTCAACCATGGGGCCCGCGAATAAGCGACTCGGTCAACTGTCTCGGAATTGCGTGAAACTTGGGTCTCTAGACCAGCGTGATACCACGAATCTAATGGCGTACGTTTTGTCCCATTCTGACTAGCGTGTACCAACTAATGGGGAAATTATAAAATACTGATACGGGAGACTTTTGACCGATACGGGTTGATTTCGACGTGCATGTACATTCAAATCAATTTTAGAAAGCCCGCATGTCAGAAAATACCATACACGCATTTTGGTATAACTGGTATGTGACGTGGTGGTCTGGTTTGTCGAAACGCACTATGTATTGCTAGTTTTCTAAGTTTTCATAAACTATTTTTTGTGACTATTAACGTATGTTTCACCACAGATTTAATGATCAATTCTATGCAAGAAATAGGTCGTTTCAAACCTAGCTATGCGGACTAGCTATCAGAAAAAGAAATGCATATTTTTGTTAGACCGATTGGAAGAAAATCGCCTTACAAAATAGCATGTTGGCTTCAAAAACTGTTAATTCACTTATATCTAAAATAGTAGGTTTTTCATAATTTCTCATACATTTTTTATGTTGATTTAAGCAGGATTTCTTATCAAGGATTACATAATCATAAACTAGGTTAAGTATTTTAATGATATAATTTTACAGATCAAAAAATGATCGAACAAGTGTGGAAATAAATGATCGTGAAGAGGGGTACCTCGACTGCGGTTACTGTCGGTTCGGTCGGGTTTGGGTGTTCGACGAAGAATTTCCGGTAGCGTTGGCGGCTCTGTGGCGGTGCATAAAGGTCGACGAATACGAGAGAAGGAAAGGATTAGGGTTAGGGTTTAAATTCGTTCATATATATGTATATATATAGGTCGAAAGAGGGGGGTGAGAAGTTTGAGCCGGGTCGTGGTTGTGCACCGCAGGGGGGTGGGTGGGGGGGATGGGGTTTGATTGTTGCTGCTGCTGTGTTTATTTGTTGTTGTTATGAGTGGTACATTATTTTTATTATTAATATTTTTTCTTTCTTTTATTAATTAATCCTGTTTGATTTCTTTGTCTTTTCTACTCTTTTTTTACTATTATTATTATTACCATTATTAATATTATAATTTCTAACATATATTTCTATTATTATTATTATTATTATTATTATTTTTATAAGCGCATATATTTTTATATACTAAATTTATTTATTCCTATTGTTTTATTAACTACACTCTTGCATACTACCATGAGTAGGAATTTTTGGCCCAATGTTTATGTTGAGTTTTTGAATATGACTAATCGATTAAGTTTATTATTATGATAATCAATCAATCACTATAGTATCTTCTACTTAAACTCAATATTGTCCAAATATATAATATTTTCTTATGTATATTTTCTTTTTCGTCTAATATGCACTTGTCGAAAGCAATAAGCAAGATCAGCAATGGACATATGCTATATGACGATGAGTCAAAGATGACGTTATACCAAAAGATTTTGTCAAACCGTCTACGACTTATCTGGAGCCTCGCACCCGGGGGTTGTGCTGCCCGGTCAGCGGACGGGGGTCGAGGGGGTAGCACCCCTCGTGGGGGTTCAGGGACGAAGCCCGTGAAAGGTATTCAGATTCTCAGATCTGGTTATCTTTGGACAACTGCCGTCAAGAGAAAAAGCGTCTTCAAGTCAGCAGATGTTTCAGAAGTTCGGCATCATCAGTGTTCTTGGTTTTCATATGTAATTTGATATTTTATTTAAGTCTAGGACTGATGTAAGATGAGTCACACTGGCAAATCCCAAGTAGCTATACCCAGATACCTAGTCCACTCAAATGAACCAAAGAACCTATCTACCAAATCAGGCCACATTCATTTACAAAATCTAGCATACTAAGAGATCAAACTTGGGCCAAACTCGTGCCAAACTCGGACCGAACTTGGTTACCCTTTGTAAACTCCCTCGACCAGATTTCATCATTAGATAGTAAAATTAGGATTATTTTTAACAAATTAGGATTTATTGCAGTATTTTAAATTATTTATGCAATATCTTATATTGCTTAGTGCACTTGGCCATCACATCAATATTTAGAGTATTACATTGACTGTTATCTCCAAACAAAGTTCACATACCTCTCCTAGACATGCAGTCTACTATTCTGAACTTTATGCAACTCACAAATACGCTGGCATGAGTCTCGTTTTAGCCGCACAAATATCGTTACAAACGTTCGTATTAATTTTCAATTAATTTCCAAGCATGTACCCTTGCCCGTTCCAACCAAAATAGAGGCCCAACAGGAACCTGTTTTGTACAAACTAAATTACGTTATTATTCTACTTTGAGTATACTACGTCTAGTATACTTGCACTGCACTAAATTCTGGTCCTGCCTATTTTTAAGTAATTAGAAAATACCGTGCGCATTAATTTCTAATAAATTAATACGGTGACCCGCATCACCCAAAACCAGGCCCAGCCCCTGCCCAAACTCACCCCCACATCCTCAAGACCCTCACTGAACCCTCCCTTAGTTCTGTGCATTACATCGCCCTCAGAAATGAGGTATTTTTCTCAAACAAGTTTATAATTGCACAATTTCCCAATTTAATAGGGCTCCTGTGCAATTTATGAAACTGCAGGGTTTTATCTGCAAAATATACTGTGCGAGGTATCCACCTCCCATTGGAGGGTGATCCTCTACCGTTCATTCCAAATCAAGCCTAGATTCAATGCATCTATGAACCTAAAAATATCTAATAAATATCTAGATATTTTATATTATGAAATTACCTAAATACCTACCTAACCCTAACCCTTAAAATCTATTTAAACACCCCCCCTTCTCAACCGAACCCCCACACTCCTCCCTCAGCCCTCCCCCACCTTCGGCCTTTACACCATCGCCTCGCCCCTCCCTCAGCTCCCCCCGGACCACCGCACCACCGCCCTAGTCGACGCCACCCACCGTCGGCAGCTCCCGCAGAACCATCCCCATCACCCACACCAACACAGCACCCCACCACCCCGACCTCCCTAGCCACCCCCACCGCCACCACAGACCGCCATCACCGCCACCATCACCTTCGCCGTCGCCTCCGCCACCGAACCACCACGGTACTACGGCTGCCGTAACCACCGCCAGCACCCGCCAAAGCATCCCCCCCGGCTTCCCCCGACCACAGCCAGCACCCCCCGACTCCCTTAAACTACCACCACCGCCACCACAGACCTCCGCCACCGCCACTACCACCTTCGCCACCACCTCCTCCGCCGCCCTGCCACCCTGCACCGCCGTCGCAGCCGCCGCTGCAGCTGCCACAACTGCCGCTGCTACTGCTACTGCTACTGCCACTGTCACTGCTACTGCTACCGCTGCTGCGGCTGACCCAGCAGTCGACCCGCCGGACCTCCGCCCCCCCATCGGCGACGACGACGTGGACCCCCCACTGACACGTTAGGTACCCCAACCCCCCTATACGTACGTATATACGTATATATATATGTATATTTATATCTATATATATATATGTATATTTATATATATAGTTATATATTTTATTATATATAATTATTATTATATTTATTATATATAATTATATATTATATTTATTAATATGTATATATATACAGTATATATATAATATATTATTATATACTAAAATTTGTATATATAGCTGTATTTTATTTATTTATATATATATATATATATATATATATATATATAATATTATTAAGTATATATATATTATTATATATAATATATATATTATTATATATTATTATATATTATTATATATTATTATATAAGTATATTATATGTATATATATATTATTATGTATATTATTAAGTATATATATATATATTATTATATATAATATATATATTATCATATATTATATATGTATATTATATGTATATATATTTAAATTATATAAAGTATATATAATATATATTATATTATATTATTTAGAATATTATATATATATTATCATTATTATACTATATACATATATATATATATTATATATATGTATATGTATATATTATTACTATTATATATATGTATTATTATATATATAGTATATGTATTATTATATATATTTTATTTTATCATATATATATTATATATAAATACTATTATATATATATATATATATATATATATATATATGTATATGTATATATTATTACTATTAAATATATATATATATATATATATTATACATACATATATTCTTATATATTATATGTAATTTTACATATATAAAAATATATATATGAAATTATATTTATATTATGTAATATAATTATATATATATATGTATTTATATTATGTATATAAATACTATATTTATAAGTATATATTTATATATACTTTAAATATGTATTATATATATTTAATTATTATTTATGCTTAAATTATATATATATATATATATATATATATAAATAGATACTGTACTATATAAATATGTAAATACGCATTTATAAAATGTTAAATTCATGAACTCCTATACGTCTTGAACAGAGTGCACCCACGACGCAGTTAGTGATCCCAGGTCACAGGACCCTTCAGACACAACTGCGGGAACAGGTTTTTGGCACGCCCACTACTAGAATAAGCGGGATTAGCGACGTATTTTAGCGACTCCAAGTAAAAACGTCGCTAAATTAGCGACTCCGTAAATATCGTCGCTAGACGTCGCTAAATGGCGACATTTAACGACGTTTAGCGACTTTTATTAAGATTTTAAATTAATCGTCGCTATAAGTTCAATTAAGGTCGCTAAACGTCGCTAATATATCTTATTTAGCGACGTTTAGCGTCGTAATTAGCGACGTATCTTTCAAAAATATTTAGCAACGTATTTAGCGACGACTTTGGAGTTGCTAGTTTTTATTTTAGCGACGTTTTTACCTTGACGTCGCTAAACGTCGCTAAATTTTGATTAATTAGGGCTCAGTTTTCTTTTCTCCATCTGTCAAAAATTTCGAAACGCTTCGATTTCCCCCGCCCCCCCCCCTCTCCGGCGACCGGGTCTCCGACCGCTGCGGCTACTCCGGCATCTCCCTCCTCCTCCTCGAGCTCTAGGTAATCTCTCTCTCTCTCTCTCTCTCTCTCTCTCTCATGTGACACTGACACAAGACACACGCACACAGACACGACACACGCACACAGACACTGAGGAGTGGTACACGAGACACACGACACACACACACAGACGCAGACACACACACACGACACACATACACGACACACACACAGACACACAGACGCAGACACACACACGACACACACACACACACGCACACGCAGACACACACACACACAGACGCATATTAGGGTTAGGGTTAGGTTTAGGGTTAGGATTAGGGTTAGGTTTTTTGACCTGGGTTAGGGTTAGGGTTAGGGTTAAATTTATGGTTAGGGTTAGGGTTAGGGTTAGGTTTTTTGACCTGGGATTAGGGTTAGGTTTAGGGTTAGGGTCAGATTCATCTTCTCAAAAGCAAGTGGTCCACGAGACACACGACACACACACACAGACGCAGACACACGACACACATACACGACACACACACAGACACACAGACGCAGACACACACACGACACACACACACACGCAGACACACACACACACAGATGCATATTAGGGTTAGGGTTAGGTTTAGGGTTAGGGTTAGGTTTTTTGACCTGGGGTTAGGGTTAGGGTTAGGGTTAGGGTTAGGTTTTTTGACCTGGGGTTAGGGTTAGGGTTAGGTTTAGGGTTAGGGTCAGATTCATCTTCTCAAAAGCAAGTGGTACACGAGACACACGACACACACACACAGACGCAGACACACGACACACATACACGACACACACACAGACACACAGACGCAGACACACACACGACACACACACACACGCAGACACACACACACAGACGCATATTAGGGTTAGGGTTAGGTTTAGGGTTAGGGTTAGGTTTTTTGACTGGGGTTAGGGTTAGGGTTAGGGTTAGGTTTTTTGACCTGGGGTTAGGGTTAGGGTTAGGTTTAGGGTTAGGGTCAGATTCATCTTCTCAAAAGCAAGTGGTCCACGAGACACACGACACACACACACAGACGCAGACACACGACACACATACACGACACACACACAGACATACAGACGCAGACACACACACGACACACACACACACAGACGCATATTAGGGTTAGGGTTAGGTTTAGGGTTAGGGTTAGGTTTTTTGACCTGGGGTTAGGGTTAGGGTTAGACCTGGTCAAGAGAGAACATATATTTTCTAAAGAGACACACACACACACACACACACACACAGACACAATCAGAGAGTAGCATTCCTTTTCTTTCTCAAGAGAGAACATATATTTTCTAAAAATATATTGTTAATGTTATGAATCAGAGAGTAGCATTCCTTTTCTTTCTCAATCCTACTGTGCCTTATATTCCTTCGTTTGACTCAACGTGGAATTTAGAGGAAGTTAGTGTTATTTTGGCTTGCAACCTGCTAATTAATGATATGCACACAACCTGCTAGTTAATGATATGAATATGAGTTTGGAACCTTATTGTTATATTCTAAATATGTTAAGGGTGGAGTTAAGTAATACAAAAGCAATTCACTCTATTATTCTAAACTTGATGTTTGAAAAATCTAAAGATGAAAGCCTGTCAGGGTGGTCGCAACATGGTCGAAACGCTACGTGACGATCGTTTATTGGGAGAGAGGTGGAGGTGAAAGGGTTACAAGAAGGTTGTAAGCATTTGATAGTAAACTTAGCATTATTGATATATATAAAAGAAGTAGTGGGAGAATAAAAAAGGGAGAGAAAAAAAAAAGAAAGAACGGTACATACGAGGATTAAAGTATCGATCATTTTATTTTGTGACACGTAGGATATAAATAAGATATTATGGTATCATTATTATACTGCAACAAACAGTTAATTCTTTGTGAGTCATCTAATTATTCCGTTCCGGTCCAATAGCTAATTCTTTGCTAATTCTTTGTTTTCATCTATCTTACCAGATGGCACCCAAGAGAGCGACACCTACTGTTAAGGAGGAAGTGATGCCTCATACTGTTAAGGAGGAAGAGATACCACCTGCGGGGAGTTCCAGTCACCCAGCACCTATCGCGGCTGTATCTCAGACAGGGAGTTCCAGTCACCCAGCACCCATAGCGGAGCTTGATAACATAAACGCTGTTTATACGCAGTATTTGAGGGACTGGTATCTGCCCCGTTTTGGAAATCCTCGAGATTGATACTATGATGTTTCATATACTTATATATTATGAATTTTGTGTTACTGTGATACTCTGATACTTATATATTATGTATTTTGTGATGTTGTTTATGCCCATTTTGTGTGACTGTGATACTGTGATACTTTTATGACTGTGATACTTTTATTGTCTGTCTATAATATTTGTGTGTATTAATTGTATGACTGTATACTTTTATTCATATTAAATATTGTTAATCCGATGTTGAGTGTTCCACCGAAGGGGTCGGCGAACCCATTGAATTCAACGGAGGGTTGCTCCGGGTCTATTTTTAATTAGAAATTTTAAAATTACAGGAACAATAGCTTGGAACAATTAAGGTTTTTTTTTTTTACTTTTTTGTAAATTTAGCGACGTATTTAGCGACGTTTAGCGACGTCTAGCGACGTTTTAATAAGTCGCTAAAAAAGTCGCTACTTAGCGACGTGTCATTAAACGTCGCTAACGACGTCGCCAAACGTCGCTAAATATGTCGCTGTACGTCGCAAATTGGTGACATGGCAGTACTGCCAGGTCATTAAATATGTCGCTGTTACGTCGCTATATAAGTCGCTCATTAGCGACGTTTAGCGACTTTATAGAACGTCGCTATTTAGTGACGTGGCGTCGCTAAACGTCGCTACTTTTAGCGACTCATGGAAGTCGCTAAAAAACGTCGGTATAGCGACGTTTAGCGACGTATTTCGGTTCAGCGACTTGGTTTCTTTCGACTACTTTAAAACGTCGCTAATGACGTCGCTAAACGATTTTAGCGACATTTTTTTGTCATTTAGCGACGTTTTTGGGCGTCGCTAATTTGACTTTTTTTGGTAGTGGCCCAGCTTGAGGACGTAGGCAAGTATACCTTGCCAAGTTTATTGTTTAAACATTAAACTGTTGTATGTTATTCTGTTTCAAATTACATATAACTGTGCACGTCCGAGATTGCCTCGGGTGCCGTCAACGAATACGTTGACATGTAGTGTAACTGACTTAGACTTTATCAGACTTACCTATAGTTGCGAGGATATTCTAATATCCTCCTAGACCCTAACACTTGTACATGCAACATGATTGCAATTTATATTGGGATGCGAGTTTGCGTACTCGATTAGCTACCGGTGCGTGTGACGTGCATCACGGCTTAGCACGAATTCAGGACTATCCAGGAAAGTTATGACTTGGCATATAGTTACGTAGTTTGCACGTTGTGGATTCAACTTGTATAACCGTATTGGGCGGGGAAGACAACTAGTAGGCGTATGGGACACCCACCTCCTTTATTGCAGATACCGTACTCTTCGGAGTGATACGGACGTTATATACTTTGCAGATACCACATCCCTTAGAGTGTTGGACGTTATATATATACAGATACCTCATTCTTCGGAATGATGGATGTTGCAGATACCACACTCTAGAGGATATTGGACGATATGCCTACGCCTACCCATACGTACTAAGGTTGTCTTTATATTGCATTCACTTAGATTGTTAGCTCACCCCTTTATTTATTTATTCAGTATTTATATATGGCATATTTTTATGTATCTTGTTATGTCCCACTGAGGACCTGGTTCCCTTCCAGATCTAGACGAGGCGTACTACCCCACAGTGTATGGTCCCGGACAGGAGATGAGGTATGCAACTGAGGAAGAGCTAGAGGTGCTGCCATCAGAGTCTGCCTGATCTTTAGTAGTAAGTGCACCTGGAACTAGAGCCTCTACTCCCTGATCTTTAGTAGTATGTTCATCTGAAACTGGAGCTTCTTACCTAGACAGACGATGCTCTAGTCTTATTATGTTTCAACACTCTTATCTTTATCTTTTGTAGTGGGTTGGTTCCCACCAGACTTATCTGATTTGTACTTTGACATTTCAGACTCAGCACTTATATATTCCAGCACTTATTTCAGTACTCCTTGATATTTTGTGGATGAGATTAGACTTTACCTGTATTAAACTTGTTAGTATTTTAGGACAACGTAGCACGTCTCTTTAGGTCCATTAAATTGGGTAATCCTTTAGTGACGTGTCAGCTGGCCAATGCCACGTGGCCTGGTTTCGTATTTTGGGACTGGGGCATGACATGGTTTTAGTGGTGGCCCATGCAGGTCTGGTTAATTGCTAGTGGTATGATAACATGCCCAGCAAGCATGCTATAGGATAGGAATTACTAGGTCTTATCCATACTAACTTCATTCTTGAGTTTTTGGATCCTGCTTGATTATTATTATTTTTTCTTCGTGCTTTTCTAATTATTCTATCTTCTTCAGAAATATGGACGTACCCAGTGGGCACGCAACTGATGGGGTTGACCAAGTAACAGACCCCTCGCAAGATGTCCATAGGACCCCGACTACCCCGAGAGACCAGTCACCGAGAAGGACACTAGTTTATCCAACAACCCCGTACCTTCACCAGGGTCCTACCCAGGAAGCTACGGCCAGCACTATTAAAATGTGCTCGGTAGTCGTGTATAGTAGAGAGATGAGAGCACGATTTTTTTGGTACTCCCAATGCCAAACTTCGACGTTGTCTTAGGCATGGACTGGTTAAGCCAGTACAATGCTATACTAGACTGCCGGAAGGGTAGTGTTATTTTTAGACCACCAGGTCACCTGGAGTTCGAGTACATGCGGGGCACTATCGAACGAGGAGTAGGTCAGTCACCTGGAGTTTACATGGCAATGGAGACAGCTCCTCCAGCAATTGTTGCAGAATTCGAAGATGTATTTCTGGAGGAATTGCCAGGCCTACCGCCTGACAGAGAAGTGGAGTTCACTATTGAGTTAGTACCCGGAGCTGCACCAGTATCTTCAAAATGTGTACCGGTTGGCGGAGAAGGAGCTAGACGAGATGAAGCTGCAGCTAAAAGAATTACAGATCAAGAGATTTGTTCGTCCTAGTGCATCACCCTGGGAGCACCAGTGTTGTTTGTACCAAAGAAGGACGGAACATACCGTATGTGCATTGATTACAGAGCCCTTAATGCTTTGACAATCAAAAACAAGTACCCCCTTCCGCGGATTGATGATCTGTTCGACCAACTGACAGGAGCGGTGGTGTTCTCAAAGATAGATTTGAGATCAGGCTATCATCAGGTAAAAGTACGGAGAGAAGATATTTCAAAGACAGCATTTAGGACTCGTTATGGTCACTATGAGTTCCTAGTGATGCCTTTTGAACTGACAAATGCACCTGCCGTATTTATGAACCTGATGAACAGAGTCTTCTACCAGTATCTGGACCAGTTCATAGTAGTCTTCATCGATGACATCTTGGTATATTCAAAGAGCCACGAGGAGCATGAAGAATACTTGAGACTAGTGTTAGAGACGCTAAGACGTGAAAGTCTTTATGCAAAGCTGAGCATGTGTGAGTTTTTCCTTGATCGTGTCGCTTTTCTTGGGCACGTTATCATAGGAGATGGCATTTCGGTAGACCCAGCAAAGATTTCATCCGTAGAGACGTGGCCAACCCCTACCAACGTCTCAGAGGTGAGGAGTTTTCTAGGACTTGCCGGATATTACCGGAGGTTCGTAGAGAACTTTGCAAGGATCACAGAGCCGATAACCCGTTTAACCCGCAAGGAGCAGGAGTTCATTTGGTCAGAGGAATGTCAGATAGCTTTCGATGAGCTAAAAAATCGTCTGACTACGGCTCCCATCTTGACCATACCATCTGGATTCGGAGGATTCATAATATATAGCGATGCATCCCGAAAAGGATTAGGTTGTGTCTTGATGCAAAATGGGAAGATTGTAGCCTATGCTTCTAAATAACTGAGGACCCATGAGAAGAACTATCCCACGTACGACCTGGAGCTTGCCGCAGTCATATTTGCCTTGAAGCTTTGGAGACACTATCTATACGGAGAACGAGTGGAGATATTCACTGATCACAAGAGCCTGAAGTACGTCTACACCCAGAAGGACCTGAACCTGAGACAAAGACGCTGGCTCGAGGTGATGACAGACTTCAAGATCGATCTGCAGTACCATCCCGAAAAGGCTAATGTAGTAGGTGATGCTCTAAGCAGGAGACCCACGACATTCTTTCTGATCACCCAACAAGATCTATTGAGAGATCTAGAACAGTTGGGTATAAAGGTCATTATGCCAGGAGTTGACAGCCAATTGTCAAATTACCAATTACAATCAACATTGGTCGAAAGAATCAAGGCTGCCCTGCCAACTGATGCCAGATTTCAGAGGCTTCGACAAAGAACCGAGGCCGAAATAAAGACATGACTGCACATACACGAAGATGGGACTTTAAGATGTGGAGATCGTCGTTATGTTCCAAATGGAGAAATTCATGAAGAGCTGATGTCAGAAGCTCACAGCTCAACATACTCTATCCATCCAGGTGGCACAAAGATGTACAGAGATCTGAGACAATACTATTGGTGGCATGGAATGAAGAAAGAAATAGCCCATTTTGTAGCAAAATGCCTGGTGTGTCAGCAAGTCAAGGCTGAACATCAGAGGTCCGCAGGTCTACTCCAACCACTCCCAATACCTGAGTGGAAATGGGAGCATATCACTATGGACTTCGTTATGGGCTTTCCAAGAAGTCCCAGTGGTCGTAATGCTGTATGGGTGATCGTAGATCGACTCACCAAGGCTGCCCACTTTTTACCCTTCAGAGTCGGGCAATCTACAGAAGTCTTAACGGACATGTATATGAGGGTGACCGTGCGTCTACACGAAGTGCCAGTCAGTATAGTGTCTGACAGGGATACGAGGTTTACATCTTACTTTTGGCGAAGTATGCAAGAGAGTCTTGGTACCCGCCTAAAGTTTAGCACATCGTATCACCCGCAGACAGATGGCCAGTCCGAGCACACCATTCAGACACTGGAAGATATGCTGAGAGCATGCATGCTTGATTTCAGTGGATCATGGGAAGATTATTTGCATTTGGTAGAATTTTCCTAAAACAATAGCCATCAAGCGAGCATTCAGATGGCTCCCTTTGAAGCATTGTATGGTAAGAAATGTCGTTCCCCAGTATGTTGGAGCAATATAGACGAAAGACAGATCCTAGGACCAGAATTGGTCGTTCGTACGGTGGAGAAGGTAAAAAAGATCCAAGGGCACCTGCGAGCAGCGCAGGACAGACAAAAGCACTGGGCAAACGTACATCGACGACCTCTAGAATTCCAAGTTGGAGAGCATGTGTTTTTAAAGATCTCACCTACCCGAGGAACTATCAGATTTGGAGAAAGAGGAAAACTGAGTCCAAGGTACATCGGACCATTCGATGTGTTAGAACGCATCGGAGAAGTTGCTTACAAGCTAGCCTTACCCCAAATATTAGAAGTAGTACATGACGTCTTCCACGTATCTCAACTAAGGAGGTACATTCCAGATCTGAGTCATGTGCTTGACCAATCGAAGATCACCGTCGGCCCAAGTTTATCGTACCAGGAGGAGCCTGTAGAGATCCGAGACAGAAGCGAGAAGGTATTGCGAGGTCAGACTATCCCTCTAGTTCGTATTACATGGAGGCATCATGCCCCAGGCGAGTCAACCTGGGAACGAGAAGAGGATATTCGACAACGTTTCCCTCATATATTCGAAGGCCTGGGTAGGTCCTAATATTTCAAATCTATCTATATTTTTCACTATGTGTCTGTTTTAATTTCGAGGACAAAATTCTCTAAGAATGGTAGATTGTAAACTCCCTCGACCAGATTTAAGCATTAGATAGTAAAATTAGGATTACTTTTAACAAATTAGGATTTATTGCAGTATTTTAAATTATTTATGCAATATCTTATACTGCTTAGTGCACCTGGCCATCACATCAATATTTAGAGCATAACACTGACTGTTATCCCAAACAAAGTTCACATACCTCTCCTAGACATGCCAGTCTACTATTCTGAACTTTGTGCAACTCACAAATACGCTGGCATGTGTCTCGTTTTAGTCGCACAAATATCGTTACAAACGTCCGTAATAATTTTCAATTAATTTCCAAGCCTGTACCCTTGCCCGTTCCAACCAAAATTAGAGGCCCAACAGGAACCTGTTTTGTTCAAACTAAATTATGTTATTATTCTACTTTGAGTATACTATGTCTAATATACTTGCACTGCACTAAATTCTGGTCCTGCCTATTTTTAAATTATTAGAAAACACCGTGCGTATTAATTTCTAACAAATTAATACGGTGACCCGTATTGCCCAAAACCAGGCCCAGCCCCTGCCCAGACTCACCCCCACACCCTCAAGACCCTCACTGAACCCCCCTCAGTTCTCTGCATTACATCGTCCTCAGGAATGAGGTGCTTTTCTCAAATAATTTCGTAATTGTGCAATTTTCCAATTTAATAGGGCTCATGTGCAATTTGTGAAACTGCAGGGTTTTATCTGCAAAATGTACTGTGCGAGATGTCCACCTCCCTTTGGAGGGTGATCCTCCACCGTTCATTCCAAATCAAGCCTAGATTCAATGCATCTATGAACCTAAAAATATCTAATAAATATCTAGATATTTTATATTATGAAATTACCTAAATACCCCCCTAACCCTAACCCTTAAAATCTATTTAAACACCCCCCCTTCTCAACCGAACCCCTACACTCCTCCCTCAGCCCTCCCCCACCTCCGACCTTTACACCATCGCCTCGCCCCTCCCTCAGCTCCTCCCGGCCACCGAGCCACCGCCCTAGCCGCCGCCACCCACCGCCGGCAGCCCCCGCAGCACCATTCCCATCACCCACACCAACACAGCACCCCACCACCCCGACCTCCCTGTAAGCCCCTGTTTTTTTCAAAAATATTAAAATTAGGATTTTTCACAATTTTCTGGAATTTTCTAGGAATTTTCTGAAATTAAAATCAGGGTTTTGAATTATTACATGATTTTTAATTGATAATAAACAACATTAAAATATTATGAAAATAATATTTTTGGGTGTAAAATGAAAAACTGGACTTAGGGTAATTTTTCTGGATTTTTCTGGGCCTCAGACCTATTTTTAAATACCTCAAAACTATTTTTATTAATTAATTAATTAATTAATTAAACTATTTATATTTATTATTATTATTTTTATTTTATTTTTACTTTTTCTCTTTTTCTCTCGGGCCGGCCCGGCCCAGTGGACCGGCCCAGCCAGCTCAGCCCGCACCCTGGCCCGTTGGGCCGCAGCCCAACCCAAACCCTAACGGGTCGGGTCGGGTCCGCCTGAACCCGACCCGCCCGACCCGTGACCCAGCCCCCCCCCGCGTGACCCGCTCCGGCCTCCGCGTCCACCGGCTCCCCGCTCCGCTTCCGGCGCCGCCGCCCGCGGCCGCCGCGCCACGCGCCCTCGCCCGCGCTGGCCGCCGCCTCCCTCGGCCCACGCCACCGCCCGCTCCCCTTTATAAAACCCCGACCGCCCTCGCCAGCCCCGACCCCGACCACCTCGCCGCCCGCCTTCGCCAGCCCCGCCTCCCTGCGCCGCCTCCGTCTCGCCGTCCCGTCGACGAAGCCCGCAGCAATAGCAGCAGCAGCGGCTAGGGCAGCGCCGCCGCGCCGCCTCCAGCGCCGCCGCGCACCGGCCCGTCGCCTCGCTTGCCGTCCCCCAGCCGTGCTCGGCCTCCCCGCCGCCGTGCCGACCGCCGGCCACCGCCATCAGCAGTAAACCCTAACCCTAATTCCCAAATTCTGTGTCGGACACGACACGGACACGGTGAAGACTCGATTTTCGGATCCCCTTCAGGTGCGTGTATCTTTTTGCTCGTAGCTCCGTTTTCGTTTCCGCAAATTGCGTTGTGAAGCCTGTATGACCCTCTCGGTGTCCGGACAAACTGTTCGGGACATCGCGTCCTGTGGTGATCGCACACCGCGATCCAAAAACAGGAAAAATCAGACCATGTTTCACCCCGAAACTGAGTACGCCCCGCCAAACGGGACGACTTGGCCGCGTACGGTCTTCACAGATACGTGCGTCTCGTCGATACGGACGTGTGAGATTTCGTAGAAGCTGATTCGGGTGTGCGTGCACACCGGAATCAACGCGTATCCGCGGACATCGCCCCGTATCCGCCTTTTCTGCAATTCACCCTAACTTCGTGCACACTCGTCAGACCGAGACGAAACTTACGCCATCGGACTCGTAGCGATACGCTGGTCCTGTGGGTCAAGTTTGGTTCGATTCTGAGAACGTTGACGAAATCGCGTGTCGTGGGCCCCACAGGCCCCGCTCGACGGGCGATTTTGTGTTCGGCTCATCGGAATCCAAATCTGGAAGTTCTGTTAGGTTCGTATCATCGTTCCTGACCTGTTGACACTAAGTTTGGTGAATTTGGAGACCTTTGATCCGGACACATTTTTCGGTGCAAAGTGGGCCCAACGGCGGACCCCGTTTTGACCCGAAACTGTCGTTTTTGCCCTTGTCTCCAAATTGGACCCAAGGACAGGCGTTTCTAGCTATTTGATATCTTCTGAGCGTGATGGTAATGTCTATTTCAGCTTTTGGACTCATCTCTGGAATTTTCCCCCGAGAGCCAATATTAATCAGATCCAAACAACAGGCAAGTACCTGCACTTCAAGTTTATTCTTTATATTGTGATAATTAATTCCTTGCTCTACTAGCATCATTGGATGATTACACATAGTGTTAGAACACTGGATTTTCATGTCTTGAATACTGGAGTTCATGTCTCGTTTTCGTGTCGGGTGGGAGAATACTAAGGAGGCATGTAGTTTACCCTTTCCCCTGGATTGTCTAATAGCTGTTGGTACACGACTGTCCATCAGCCGGATCTCGATTATATTGTCTAATAGCCGTTTATGACGGCTGAATTAGCCTTATAAACCCCTACATGCCAACTATGTATTCTAAAAACAAACACAAGTTCACACAGATAGTTCTGGTCATGTTATATTTCTTGCTGGCTATTGTAGTTTCATTTCCTGTTTCATTTATTTCTGTTTCTCATATTCCTGTTTACAGCTAACTCTGAGATAATAATGTTCTGCTAATGTTGTTTCTCAACATGATATCCAATATTTAATTGTCATAAAATATTTAGTTTAATCTTGTTGTGCACTGTGTACTTTGCTCCTTTCCTGACTGGATCTGTTGTTTAGGCGATGATGAGAACCTTGCCCCCACCTATTATGGCCCCTATGAGGCAGCAGGTGATACAATTGCAGAGCCAGTTCCCGCACAGGAAGCTACTCCTGCTGAGTAGTTAGCAGTAGTTATCTTAGTTTTGCTCTTTATCTTAGCAATCGGGTTTGTCCCCGATTTCATTCTGATTCCTGTACTAAAATATTTGAATCTGTTGTCACATTTATTTCAGTTGCAATCTTAAGTTTCATTTCTCATTATTATCTTGCCTATATTATTTGTGAATGAGCTAGTTAGTAAATCTGGATTTGACCTAGACAGCGTACTACCGCCGATTCTGCGGCGTAGGCTGGACGTACCCACGCACTCGTGCCCGAATTTCCGGGTGCGGGTCGTGACACCCTAGCCACCCCCACCGCCACCACAGACCGCCACCACCGCCACCATCACCTTCGTCGTCGCCTCCCCCACCGCACCACCACCGCACCACCGCCCCACGGCCGCCGTAACCACCGCCAGCACCCGCCAAAGCATCCCCCCCGACTTCCCCCGACCACAGCCAGCACCCCCCGACTCCCTTAAACCACCACCACCGCCACCACAGACCTCCGCCACCGCCACTACCACCTTTGCCACCACCTCCTCCGCCGCCCTGCCACCCTACATCGCCGCTTCCGCCGTCGCAGTCGTCGCTACAGTTGCCACAACTGCCGCTGCTACTGCTACTGCCACTATCACTGCTACTGCTGCTGCGGCTGACCCCGCCGCCGACCCGCCGGACCTCCGCCCCCCCATCGGCGACGACGACGTTGACACCCCCGACACGTCAGGTACCCCACACCCCTATATATACATATATATATATATATATATATATATATATATATATATATATATATATATATATATATATAGGGTAAAAGGGATATGAGCCATAGGCTCATATTCCTATATGAGCCATTGCACACGTGGACCAACAAGAATATAGTATACTAGTGCACATGGGATGGAGAATTCTATTTCTATTGGTCCACATGTGCATGGCTCATGTAGGAATATGAGCCTATGGCTCATATCCCTTTTACCCATATATATATATATATATATATATATATATATATATATATATATATATATATATATATATATATATATATATATATATTGTATTATATATTATATTTATTATATATAATTATATATTATATTTATTAATATGTATATATATATACAGTATATATATAATATATTATTATATACTAAAATATGTATATATAGCTGTATATTTTTATTTATATATATATAATATTATTAAGTATATATATATTATTATATATAATATATATATATATTATTATGTATTATTATATATGTATATTATATGTATATACATATTTTTATTATATATGTTATATATTATGTATATTATTAAGTATATATATATATTATTATATATAATATATATATTATCATATATTATATATGTATATTATATGTATATATATATTTATATTATATAAAGTATATATAATATATATATTATATTATATTATTAAGAATATAATATATATTATCATTATTATACTATATACATATATATATATTATATGTATATATAATTATATTATATAAAGTATAATATATATATATCATAATCTATATTATTATATACTATTATATATATGTATATGTATATATTATTACTATTATATATATGTATTATTATATATATAGTATATGTATTATTATATATATTTTATTTTATCATATATATATTATATATAAGTACTATTATATATATATATATATATATATATATATATATATATATATATATATATATATATATATATATATATATATATATATATATATATATATATATATATTATACATAGATATATTCTTATATATTATATGTAATTTTATATATATATATAAATATATATATGAAATTATATTTATATTATGTAATATAATTATATATATATGTATTTATATTATGTATATAAATACTATATTTATAAGTATATATTTATATATACATTAAATATGTATTATATATATTTAATTATTATTTATGTATAAATTGTATATATATATATATTATATCTTTTATGTATATATATATATATATATAAGTATAAATATATACTATACTATATAAATATGTAAAGTACGCATTTATAAAATGTTAAATTCACGAACTCATGTACGTCTTGAACAGAGTGCACCCACGACGCAGTTAGTCATCCCAGGTCACAGGACCCTTCAGACACAACTGCGGGAACAGGTTTTTGGCACGCCCAGCTTGAGGACGTAGGCAAGTATACCTTGCCAAGTTTTACTGTTTAAACATTAAACTGTTGTATGTTATTCTGTTTCAAATTACATATAACTGTGCGCGTCCGAGATTGCCTCGGGTGTCGTCAACGAATACGTTGACATGTAGTGTAACTGACTAAAACTTTAGCAGACTTACCTATAGTTGCGAGGGTATTCTAATATCCTCCTAGACCCTGATACTTGTACACGCAACACGATTACAATTCATATTGGGATGCTAGTTTGCGTACTCGATTAGCTACCGGTGCGTGTGACGTGCATCACAGCTTAGCACGAATTCAGGACTATCCAGGAAAGTTAAGGCTTGGCGTATAGTTACGTGGTTTGCATGTTGTGGATTCAACTTGTATAACCGCATTGGGCGGAGAAGACAACTATTAGGCGTATGGGACACCCACCTCCTTTATTGTAGATACCGCACTCTTCGGAGTGATACGGACATTATATACTTTGCAGATACCACATCCCTTAGAGTGTTGGACGTTATATATATACAGATACCTTATTCTTCGGAATGATGGACGTTGCAGATACCACACTCTAGAGGATGTTGGACGATATGCCTACGCCTACCCATACGTACCAAAGTTGTCTTTACATTGCATTCACTTAGATGGTTAGCTCATCCCTTTATTTATTTATTCAGTATTTATATATAGCATATTTTTATGTATCTTGTTATGTCCCACTGAGGACCTGGTTCCCTTTCAGATCTAGACGAGGCGTACTACCCCACAGTGTATAGTCCCGGACAGGAGATGAGGTACGCAACTGAGGAAGAGCTAGAGGTGCTGCCATCAGAGTCTGCCTGATCTTTAGTAGTAAGTGCACCTGGAGCTGGAGCCTCTTCTCCCTGATCTTTAGTAGTATGTTCATCTAGAACTGGAGCTTCTTACCTAGACAGACGATGCTCTAGTCTTATTATGTTTCAGCACTCTTATCTTTATCTTTTGTAGTGGGTTTGTTCCCACCAGACTTATCTGATTTATACATTGACATTTCAGACTCAGCACTTATATATTCCAGCACTTATTTCACTACTCCTTGATATTTTATGGATGAGATTAGACTTTACCTGTATTAAACTTGTTAGTATTTTAGAACAGCGTAGCACATCTCTTTGGGTCCATTAAATTGGGTAATCCCTTAGTGACGTGTTAGCTGGCCAATGCTACGTGGCCTGGTTATATATTTTGGGACTGGGGTATGACACCCTTTTTGTATGAAATTAACCAGTTCAATAGCTCCTGATTTCTTGGCCCAAAGGCTGAAAATTTGAATTAAATCCTGACCGAACTATGGCTGAATTTTGTTTGCCTACACCCTATAAATATGATTAGAATTCTTCATTCTTACTCACTCAACCATTCTCAATCTTTCTATCCTATAATAAGTAAACCCGCAGAGCCTAAACTTTCTTATCTCCAAGATCAACTCCCTAGCCTTCTAAGTGCCAAGTGCAGTCTCGGTCTAGAAGTCTACAAGAGTGGTAAAGAGCTTGGCTCTATCAGTTTCCTCTCTTCTTCTGTGTGAAGTCTGCGTTCCCTTCGTATCAAACGCACGTGTGTGAAGTTGTGAGACTTCGGATCAAACCTCGTGGTGTAAAGAAGTTGATAAGCCTTCGGATCAAATCTTGTGATTCACTATTGGTGATTATAGTGGATAAAACTACGAGCTTGAGTTCTCGGGACTGGACTAGTCCTCTTAGAGGAAAACCAGTATACATCACAGTATTTGCGTTTGTTTTCTCTCTCTACTTTACTATCTTTATATACACTGTTAGCTAGCAACTGTCTTCATTCTGCTTAATCTTAATTGGGTAGATTATTTCGCTGTACTCTATTCACCTTCCTCTAGAGTTGCCATACACGGTCCTATAATTGATATCAGAGCAGGTACTCTTTATATAGGAACTATTGCTCATACCAATTACTCCTACAATTGCTATCAGAGCTAGTTCTCTTGATATTTGGCTTAACATCCTAAGAGAATTATGGCAGCTGTTATATCTATCCACACCAACAATGGTGAATGCCAGTCCACAAATAGGCCACCCCTATTTGATGGTACTAACTACACGTAATAGAAGACACATATAATTTTTTATTTAAAATCACTTGACTTTAACCTTTGGTCAATAGTTGAGGATGGCTACAAAAAGCCTGCTAAGATTATTGTAGATGGTAATCTCATAGATAAGCCTAAAGATAAGTATACTGATGTAGAAAAGAAACAATCCAGTCTTGATGCTAGAGCTGTTAATGCTTTATTTTGTGTCTTAGGCAGTACAAAATTCAACAGAGTATCTACATATACCACTTCGCATGAGATCTGGAAACTTCTAGAGGTAACTCATGAAGGAACTACTCAAGTGAAGGAGTCTAAGATAAGTAGACTGACACAAGAATACGAGGTATTCAAGATAAAGTCAAATAAGACCATCACTCAGATGTTCACAAGATTTCTTGACATTTTCAATCCTCTATCCTCTCTTGGCAAGGAGTACAACCATGAAAAGATACGCAAGGTTCTTAGAGGGCTTCCGAAGAACTGGAACCCAAAAGCAACGACGATCATTGAAGGAAACAACCTTACTACAATATCGCTGGAAACACTCATGGGGAAGCTGATGACACATGAGCTGGACCTCAACGACCTCAAAGAAGAGTCAAGTCCTAAAAAGAAGGCCATTGCACTCAAGACGCATCATAAAAGATCCTCCGAAGATGCTTCTGAAGATGAAGAAACCGACGATAATTCAGACAATGAGGATCTGGCCCAAATTTCTAGAAACTTCGACAAACAATTCTTAAAGTTTATGAAATCAAACCAAAAGAACAAAGATCTTGAAGAAGAACCAATTTGCTACAACTGCAAAAGGCCAGGCCACATGATGAAAGATTGTTCCAAAGCAAAAAGGGAGAATCGATATTAACGATCAAACAAAGAAGAATCTCCGTCTCACAAATATGCAAATACAAGCATCTGGTATGAAAGTGAAGCTAGCAATTCAGAAGAAGAAAGCCCTCGACATGTTGCAAAAGTATTCTTAACGGCATTAACTAACGAGGTAAAAGATAATCCTTTATTTGAAGAGGTTTCTTATAATGAATTATCTGATGCTTTCAATGATTTATTTAAAGATCACAAGAAGCTTTTGGATAAGTATAAGCAAGCCAAAAAAGATATTAAATCTTATCAGCTTGAGAATGAAAAGCTTACTTGTCTACTAAATGAAGCTAGAGACTATTCATCTTCTGATGATTCTATTTATATCTCCAAACTTAAGCTTAGCTTACAAGAAGCACTTGACTGCTTTGATAATTTGGTATGTGTTAGAAACCTTTGGCGTGCCCTACCGTTGTTGAAATATTCGGAGCCCCCTCATTTATTTCTATAGATAGTCTGGTATGGGTTAGAAAATTTTGGTTTAGCAGCAGATGATTGAGGTTTAGAGTAAGGTTGCACATGTCTGATTTTTTTTATTTAATTAAAACCCTTGGCGTGCCCTACCGTTGTTGAAATATTCGGAGCCCAACATCATCCCATAAATTCTAACAGATTGTTGCACTCTTGACTTGAAATGCCAATTTAGGCGCTGGAGTTTTTCGTCACTCAAAATCATATTTCCTTGTGCTCTAAATTAATTACACAATTTTCCGTAACCGAAATCCATATTTAATCATGTGTCGTGCACCAGTGTCGTTATCATCTATTTTTAGACACCAACTTAACCCGTTGAGCCGGACCAATTAAAGGGTCCAAGACTGACACCAAGCCTATACCATTTGTCACGCCCCAGTCCACAAAATATACGAGACTAGGCCACGTAGCAATAGTCAGCTGTCACATCTTCGAGGATATCCCAATTTAGTGGATCCTAACAAAGAGTACTACGCTGTCCTAAACACTAACATGTCCCATATAAACCAATAACAAGTAATCTAGTCTCATCCACAATATGAACAGCAAGAATGTACTAATAGTAAATGCTGGAAGATAAACGCCAGTCTCAAAATATCATAGTACAACCAAGAATGTCTGATGGGGACAAACCCACTACTATAACGAAATAAAGTACTAAAATGATCGATAAAAGAGTAATGACTAGGGCATCGGCTGACTAGATAATGATGCTCCCAATCCTAGGCAGAAGGCCTACTAAGTGATCACGAAAACTCTAATGGTAACACCTCTAGCTCCTCTGCGGTAGCGAACCTCGTCTCCTGTCCTAGGCCGTACACGGTAGGGTAATATGCCTCGTCCAAATCTGGAAAGGTACCAGGTCCTCAGAGGGACATAACAAGATACATAGAAACATGCCATATATAGATACTGAATAAAATAAATACAATAAAGGGTGTGCTAACCATCTAAGTGAATGCAATATGAGGACAACACTGGTACGTTGGGTAGGTGTAGGCATATAACGTCCAACACTCCAAAGAGAGTGGCATCAGTACAGTATATCGTCTATAGCGCTCCGAAGAACGTGGTATCAGTATAGTATATCGACCATATCGCTCCGAAGAACGTGGCATCAGTGTACGAAAGTCATTGGGTCCGTGGCTCCTCCAAAATCACGGCTCCAATGTGTGTACCACATACGCCTACTAGTTGTCCTCCCCACCCAAAAAAAATACACAAGCCGAATACTCGACATGCATACCACGCCTCTATATGCCAAGTCTTTACTAATACAAATCCTAAACTACGTACTATCCGTGATGCATGTCGCACACACCGATAGCTAGTAGAGTACGCGAACTCGCATCCCAATATGAATATATCACAGTAAAACGTTTAAGTGTGTCAGGTCACGGGAGATATCAGAATATCCTCCAATGGGGTAAGTCTGCTAATGACTAGGTCAAGTACACTAATCATCGACGCAACCGTCGACTGCACCCGAGTCAATCTCGGACGCACACAGTTGTATAAAAAAAGCAACAATATAATAATACAACATATGCATAATTTAAATTAGACAGTAAATATGGCAAGGTATCTTGCCTGAATTCTCAAGCTGTGAATGCCAGAAGTCGATTCCTGTAGAGTCTCCTGGCTGATCCAGTGAACCTAAACACATAATACAATATAGCAAATGCTGACATCAGATACTAAGCCATATATACACACGACTACGACGCTACTCCTGGGTACTATCGTAAGTTCATGGCTGATCGAATACAGCGTCACGTGTGCACGTAGCTTGGGTGTACAACACATGTTCTGTCCTCGGTTATTGTGTGCCTTAAGATAATAAATTATCGAGTTATGGGTTGACAACTATTTCTGATCTGTGCGAATACGCATCCTTGGTTTCCATGTTCAACATACTTGGTTTATGTCCAGGTGTTCAGGTAAAATACTAGTCCTTGATGACAGGTCTCATGATTTAGGTAATTACTAGTTATTAAACAAATTCTAAATCTTGTTAATGATCATACCATCTTATATATAGTTAGGGTTAAATAAGTTTGTGTCCAAAACTACAATTCTTGACACGATGATACGACGATCATATATGGACACGATACGAGGAGGAAGGAGTATAAGGCGTTTACCTAGTTGGCTGGACGAAGGTCGCCTCGCAGACTGGTCGTCCTTCGGTGAGTGGTGGCGCTCCGGCGTAGGTCGACGAGCGAGGCAGGAACGGCAGCGGCAGTACTGCAGCAGATGCAACAATGGCAGCAGCAGACTTGGCAGCGGCGGTACGGCTGAGGATGGTACAGGGGTGGCTGTCAGGTCGCGGGTGATGGTCAGGGTAGTCCTTCAAGTGGTGGTGGGCGGTGGCCGAGGCGGCAGGGGTGGTCGAGGCAGCGGCTAAGGGGTCGGGTTTAATGGAGGAAATTGGTGATGGTGAAGGAGATGGTGGCGATGGTAGATGGAGGTACTGTGCTGGCGATTGGGGTGGTGGTCCAACGACGAGGGGGTGGTCCGGTGGCTGGGGTGGCGGCCTGAGGTAGTGACTGGCCGGAAGTAGAGGGAGGGGGTAGCTCGGGTTGAATGAGGGTCGGCTAGGGTTTGAGGGGGATGATGAATAGTGAGTTTTAGGGTTTAATGAGAAAAAATATATTTATATATGATGATGGAGTTTGTGGGCTGGCCTCAGGGTTTGATCATGTCTGGCCTTGTTGGGGTGGGGTTGGTCCACGTGAAAGAGTGCATGTGGGCTTGGTTAGGTTCTATTTGAGGTAAAATTGGCCTCAATTTAATTAGATTAAAAATGCACAAGACGTTCTTTTACACGAATATTGCGTAGTTAAAATGGGACACAATAATGAGTATCTATGATTACACAATGGTCAGATGGGTATTCTGGCATGTCTAGAAGATGTTTGTGATATTGAGTTGAAGGTAACTGCTAGTGTGGCATTCCAATCCTCGTAGCAACGGTGAGGTGTAATAAGATATATGATTAACGTACATTTATCCTAATTGAATCCAATTTAATCCCAGTCTTCTCGATTTAATTCAATTTAAATCCTAAATTGGTCGAGGGGGTTTACAATCTACCCTCCTTAGAGTATTTCATCCTCGAAATTAAAAATACGCATGGTAAGAACTACTGACTGGATTTAAAAATGCTATTACGTACCTAGTCCTTCGAAGAGATGGGGATAGCGTTGTCTAATATCCTCCTCGCGTTCCTAGGTTGACTCTCTTGGTGAATGATGTCTCCATGCGACACGAACTAGGGATATAGTCTGACCTCGCAGTACCTTCTCGCTCCTGTCCAGGATCCCAACAGGCTCCTCTTGGTATGATAAACTTGGGCCGACTGTGATCTCTGAATGGTCAAGTACATAACTCGGATCTGGTATGTACCTCCTCAGTTGAGATACATGGAAGATGTCTTGGACTCCTTCCAAATTCTGCGGCAAGGCTAACCTGTAAACAACTTCTCCGACGCGTTCTAACACATCGAATGGTCCGATGTACCTCGGACTCAGCTTTCCTCTGTCTCCGAATCTGATAGTCCCTCGAGTAGGCAAGATCTTTAGAAATACGTGATCTCCAACCTGGAACTCTAAGGGTCGTCGATGCGCATTCACCCAATGCTTCTGCATGTCCTGTGCTACTCGCAGGTGCCCTTAGATCTTCTTCACCGTCTCTACTGTACGAACAACCAGCTCTGGCCTTAGGATCTGTCTCTCGCCTATATCGCTCCAACATACTGGAGAACGATATTTTCTTCCATACAATGCTTCATAGGGAGCCATCTGAATACTTGCCTGATAGTTGTTGTTGTAGGAAAATTCAACCAAATGCAAATGGTCCTCCCATGATCCTCTGAAATCCCGCATGCATGCCCTCAACATATCTTCCAATATCTGGATGGTGCGCTCCGGCTGGCCATTTGTCTATGGGTGATACGATAAGCTGAACTTCAGGCGAGTACCGAGACTCTCTTGCATACTCCATCAAAAATAAGATATAAACCTCGTATCCCTATCAGACACGATGCTAACTGGCACTCCATGCAATCGCATAATCTCTCTCATGTACATCTCTGCTAAGACCTCTGTGGATTGCCCAACTCTGAAGGGTAAAAAGTGTGCGGACTTGGTGAGTCTATCTACAATTACCCATACTGCATTGCAACCACTAGGACTCCTCAAAAAACCGTAACAAAGTCCATAGTGATGTGCTACCATTTCCACTCTGGTATAGAGAGCGGTTGAAGCAATCCTGCAGATCTTTGATGCTCAGCCTTGACTTGCTGATACACCAGGCATTTTGCCACAAAGCGAGCTATCTCTTTCTTCATTTCGTGCCACCAGTAGTACTACCTTAAGTCTCTGTACATCTTCGTGCCTCCCGGATGAATAGAGTAGGTTGAACTGTGTGCTTCTGACATCAACTCTTGTCGAAGTTCTCTATTTGGAACATAAAGACGATCTCCGTATCTCAAGGTTCTATCTTCATGTATACGCAGTCCTGTCTATATTCCAGCCTCTGTCCTCTGTCGAAGCCTCTGAAATCTTGCATCTGTTGGCAAAGCAGCCTTGATCCTCTCCACTAATGTCGATTACAACTGGAAACTCGACAACTGTCCGTCCACTCCGGGCATAACGACCTCTATACCCATCTGCTCTAGATCTCTCAACAGATATTGTTGGGTAGTCAAGAAGAATGCCATGGGTTTTCTGCTCAACGCGTCAGCTACTACGTTGGCCTTCCCCGGGTGGTACTGTAGGTCAATCTCGAAGTCTTTCATCACCTTGAGCCAATATCTCTGCCTCTGATTAAGGTCCTTCTGGGTGTAGACATACTTTAGGCTTTTGTGATCAGTGAATATCTCTACTCTTTCTCCGTATAGGTAGTGTCTCCAAAGCTTCAAAGCAAAGATCACTGCTGCAAGGTCCAAGTCATGGGTGGAATAGTTCTTCTCATGGGTCCTCAACTGTCTAAAGGCATAGGCTACAACCTTTCCATGCTGCATCAAGACACATTCTATCTTTTTCGGATGCATCGCTATAGATCACAAATCCTCTGGTCCAGATGGTATGGTCAAGATAGATGATATAGTCAAACGCTTCTTTAGTTCATCGAACGCTGTCTGACACTCCTCTGTCCAAGTGAACTCCTGCTCCTTATGGGTCAAATGGGTCATCGATTCTGCGATCTTCGCGAAGTTCTCCATGAACCTCCTGTAATATCCGACAAGTCCTAGAAAACTCCTCACCTCTGAGATATTAGTAGAGGTTGGCCATGTCTCTACCGATAAAATCTTTACCGGATCTACTGAAATACCATCTCCTGAGATACGTGTCCAAGAAAAGTGACATGATCTAGGAGAAATTCGTACTTGCTCAGCTTGGCATAAAGCCTCTCTCTCCTCAGCGTCTCTAACACTAGTCTCAAGTGCTCTTCGTGCTCCTCGTGGCTCTTCGAATACACCAAAATATCGTCGATGAAGACTACCATGAACTGGTCTAAGTGTTGGTGGAATACTCTGTTCATCAGGTTCATAAATACAGCAGGTGCATTCGTCAGTCCAAAAGGCATCACTAAGAACTCGTAGTGACCATAACGAGTTCGAAATGCCGTCTTCTGAATGTCTTCTCTTCGTACCTTCACTTGACGATAACCCTATCTTAAGTTGATCTTTGTGAACACTACTGCTCCTGACAGCTGGTCGAATAAATCATCAATCCGCGGCAGGGGGTACTTGTTCTTGATAGTCAAAGCATTAAGGGCTTTGTAATCAATGCATATGCGTACTGTTCTATCCTTTTTGGGTACAAACAACACTGGTGCTCCCTATGGCGATGCACTAGGACGGATAAATCCCTTGCTCTGCAACTCCTCTAATTGTAGCTTCAGCTCATCTAGTTCCTTCTTCGCTAATTGGTATACATTAGAAGATACCGGTGCTGCTCCGGGTACTAGCTCAATAGTGAACTCTATATCTCTATTTGGCGGTAAGCCTGGCAATTCTTCAGGAAAAACATCCTTAAATTCTGCAACTATCGGTGGGGGTACCGTCTCGATAGCCATGTAGGCTCCCGCTATCTGTCCTACTCATTGTTCGACGGTCCCTCGCATGTACTCGAACTCTGGTTGATCTGGTGGTCTAAAAGTGATGCTACCTTTTTGTCAGTTCAGTATGGCATTATACTGGCTTAACCAGTCCATGCCTAGCACAATATCAAAGTATGGCATGGGCAGTACCAAGAATCGTGCTTTCATCTCTCTGCCACATACGACTACCGAGCATGTTCTGATAGTACTGGTAACTGGCACGATACCTCCTCCGGTAAGAATATTCCAACTCTTAGGTAAGGGGAAAGTTGCTACTCTATGCATTGTTACGAATCTACTAAATATAAATGATAGCGTAGCACCAAAATCAAATAATGCAGTCGCAGGTAATGATGCAACTAAAATAGTACCTGTGATAGCTTCCCTTTATGTTTTCTCTTCAGTAGTTGCTAATACAAAGGCCTGTCTATGTCTCTATCCTCCGGTCTGCTGTCGGGCTCGATCAAACTGTGCCTGTTGTGGGGCTAAGGGTGGTCCCCTATGGAATCCTCCGGGTGTTGGTGGACGCTGGCCTCCTGGTGGGGGTAGTATCCTCGGGGCTGGTGCTGCTGGCCTCTATCCGGTCTGTGGTGCTGCCTCTCTGCGCTGTGGACAATCTCTGACAAGGTGCTGGCTCGTTCCACAAATCATGCATGTCCCCAGTCTCTTTCGACAGTCCTTCTCAAAGTGACCTCTCTTACCACAGAAGTGGCAAGTCGAAAGTTCCTGATGTGGATATGGTGCTGCTCTTTGTTGTGTCTGTGCTACGGGATGATGGATCGGTCCTCCTGCTCCGGGCTGGCCTTTGGCTGGTGTGGTCGTGTTGGAACATCTTGCTCCTCTGCCAATAGCCTCCTGGACCCTTTCCTCTGCAAGAACTTTCTCATAAGAAATCCTCGCCTGTGTGGTGGTATACCTCTGTAGCTCTTAAAGTGAGGCCGTGATGGAATCTCTGAGCCTTCACTAGGTCATTGGGTATCAGAACGACACCAAATCTGCTAAGACGTCTAAACTCTGCGTCATATACGTCAACAGACATATTCCCTTGCTCTAGATGTAGGAACTGGGATTATAGGGCATTTCTGACTGTAGTTGGGAAATACTTTGCATTGAAGTATTCTAAGAACTGTTCCCACGTCTGGTTCTTGCCAACACTGTGCTCAATAGAATCCTACCAGTGATGGGCGTTGCCTTTTAGTTAGGCCCTCACTGCGGTCATCCAAAGGTCGGGATGTAGTTTTAAAGCCTCTAGTAGCATCTCCGTGTTAGCGACCCAATCGGAGATCTGTTCGACAGTCTCGTTGCCCAAAAAAATATCTGGTCCCATCTGTCGGAACCATCGTACAGTGCCACCTGTCTGAGCTGGTGGAGGTGCTGGTACTGGTGCTGTGACAGGTGTCCTCTCTAGTACTGCCATCAAACTCTGTCTCAATATCTCGGTCTGATGCCACTGTGCTTGCATCATGGTCTGGAAGAACTGAAGCATCTGTGGCTGTCCATCTAGTTGTGGCATCTGAGGTGGATAAGGTGGAGGTAGTGGTAATGGAACCTCTGGCTGTGCAGTAGGTGTCTCATCAGATGTCGGCCTCTCCGTTTGCGGCCTCGGTGTAGCTCCTGAAGTCTGGCCCTCAAAATACTGCGTGGGGATCGTTTGGGAAGTCTGTCCCTCAGGTTGCTGGGTAGGATCGCCCTAAAAATCTCGTGCCAATGTATCAGCGAGGCCTGTAGCAGTGGTTGCCCTCCAGGTAGTCCCTGGGGTACCTCCTCTCTTAGGGTGGTATTGTTTGGCACCACGGCACTGGGTGCTCCTCGTCCACTGTGCAAGTTTATCTTGCTGCAAGAGGATAGAGCTTCATTAAAAGAGTACGAAATCAAGCAAACATGATGCAGGTATTTAGAAGTAATACGAAGAAAGTTCAAAGACGTAATCAAAGTGGATGAGACCTAGTAATTTCTATCCTATTGCAGGCTCGCTGGGCACGTTACCATGCCACAAGCGAATAAGTCGACTGGCATGGGCCACCACTAAAACCATGTCACGCCCTAGTCCCAAAAATACACGGGACTAGGCCACGTGGCAATAGCCAGCTGTCACATCTCCGAGGATATCCCAATTTAAAGGATCCTAACTAAGAGTGCTACGCTGTCCTAAATACTAACATGTCCCATATAAACCAACAACAAGTAATCTAGTCTCATCCACAATATGAACAGCAAGAATGTACTAATAGTAAATGCTGGAAGATAAACGTGGTGTGCTGTCGTAGGCACCGAAAAAATAAAACCTTTACTCTTGAAATAATATGTAGTAGTGAGAGTAAGGATCGTTCCCACGAAGAGCAATTAGTTTGATCTTTATGCTATGTAAAATAAGATTGGGGGAGAGTTTTTAATCAAAGCAAATTAAAAAGAGCTAAAAACAATTAAAGTATTAAAATAATCAAAGGAAAAAATGTTGGTCTCAGTCAACATCCACTATTGGAATCTTAAAATTTATCATTGATGCAAACATAAATTATCATACTTTGAATATTCACCGCTGGAAGTATTTCCTATCTCTCTTAGGCTTAGATAATTAGAAACAAGCGATCTAATTAGCTTTAATTACTAAATAATCCAAGACAAGCGCTAAAGATTTAATGTAGTAATTTCTTAAAGAACGAAGAGATCGATGAAGCAAAACAACACAAGCACAAGCGGTTGCATTTAATTTTGTCAAAAGTTTTTCTCCTAAGATCTAATAAAACAAAGCAGTTCATTAAATCTTGGTTGCTTCACAAATTAGAAAAATCAAACAATTACTGATTTGATGTCTAATTTAGCAGTAGATCGAAATGGATAATAGACTAGTAGGCCTCCTAGTAATTAAACAAAACAATCATGAAAGTAGGCATAGAAAAATATTCAATACTCAAAACATAAATCAAACATATGAAATAATTTAGATCCCACCATTTTATTGATTGCAAGGCTTCTGTTTCCTTCGACCAACAAGACTTTTAGCTCCGCACTTTCATGAAAACTTCAAAAGAATATTGGAGAAGAGGAAAAAGAGTTATGTGTTGTTCTTCCATTTTCTCCTGATCTCTATCCCTTTTATAGACTATAAATTAGTTGTTTGAAGATCACAATATCTTCCCACAAATCCTCTAATAGTTACAACAACACAAACAATAAAATAAAATCTTTGAACAAGTTGGGAAATGGTTATTTCAACTCCACTTTTTGTGCACAGCATAGTTGACTCAACTTCAAGAGTGATTTGGGCCATGATTCAGCTAGAATCTCGGAAAACTCAAAACAGAAAAATTGTGCCTCTATCACTTAGCTTTTCGAATCAATTTTGATCAGCTTAATTGGACTTCGGATTAGCAAGTTATGACCATTTTACTACAAGGTGTCAGAACTATCCAGAATTGATAATTAGCTCCATTTTGCTTTTAGTGACTCCAATTGCATCCTAGATCAAAATATAAAAGTAATGAGTATCTTTAGACATTAAATGAGCATAAAGGAGTATATATTAAGGAATAAAAATATGATATTTTATGTTCTCATCAAATACCCCAACACTTAACCTTTGCTCGCCCTCGGGCGAAACTCTAATTTATTTTTCCAAAAAGAAATCAAGGTTGCAATATCATAAAAAAAACCCAAGCTCTTCAAAACTCATAACATATCATGAAAATATATTTTTAAATAACTTCTAATTACTTAGTAGATATTTTTACTTGAAAAATGGAGTAAACTAAATAGGTAGACCCTCACGGGAATAAATACTCAACTCTCATTTGTTTGAAGGTATATATTTCACTCAAATTCATTCCAGAAGAAATGATCTACCATAAGCTTGCATATCTTCTCATTCTCCACCACTGGGATCACATGCATAACATAAATCATAAGGACTTTTTATGTGTTGTAACGTGGCTTAGGATTAAGGTGGGATATATTTGGGAGTGTAGCTCAAAAGCCATCAAAACTAGTGGAGCAAAAATGAATCAACTCAATCTCAATATAAAACATGTAAAATTATCACTCCTTTGGCTTTAAAGCATTTAAATAATGTAAAACAACTTCCACCCTTTTTTTTTGAACAATAATGGAACTTAGGAAAATTGAGGATGAAAATATGTTTAATTTTGTTGGTTATAACCAAACCACAAATTTAGACACCCCCACACTTATTTTTTCGTATACCCATACATATCATAATGATCAACAATGCTCCACTAGCTTTGCGACTTGGGTAAAGGTATAAATATTATAGGTTGAAAGCTTGTAATGTGGGTATACCAAGAAAAAGGCAATAAAGCTCAAAAGGGGTTCAACAAAAAGAAAATTAATTACAAGGTGGGATATTTGGCTTATGTAACGCATAACAAAGATGGCCTTAATCATGTTCATGCATGCATGTGTCAATGTGACCTCGAAGAGAATCAAAGCAAGTTATAGAGAAATAAATCAGTGGAAGAATATCTCTCATGAAAGAATAATGAGACTGATGTGTCAGTCTAAAGGCTCAAATCCCCACTGGCTTTTGTCTACCAATTTAGATATTACCATTTTCAATAAAAATAACTAGACTAATTAATTATAAGTTGAAAAAAAATTACTTATTCAATCATGTTATGAATTTTTTAAATTTTAGTTGAATCTTACTCATGACATACACAACAAAAAATTATTAAAAACCACAAAAACAAAATTCTTTTATTTAAAAAAATTATTTTTTTTAGGAAAACACAAACTCAAACTGCTTAAAGAAAATTAAATATCCTCCCCCACACTTAAAACATATATTGTCCCCAATGTATGATTAAATGCAAAGAAAAGACAAAATAACCACACACAAAAAAAACGAGAATAAAAAAAACTTCTCTTGGGTTGCCTCCCAAGCAGCGCCTTTGTTTAATATTGTCGTTGGCTCGACTCTATGCACACATGATATAACTAGACTGGGGTTTCAAGTCTAGAATGCAGCCCTGCAAAACAGAAGGTAAAGGTTTTTTGTTATAAATTAGTAACGAAATATATCGAATGTTACCTGACTGTTGTCTTTTTGGAAGATCGTTCAATACTACAATATTTTTATGTAAGTTAGTACTCAAAGCTAACTTATGTTCTTTCTCAAAATTCTCACTGATGACAACTTTTAATCCATATTTTCTATCAAGTTTAAAAACTTCTTTTGCATTAGGTACTACATCGTCATTAGGAATGTTCGTATCAGCAACGATATTTTT
The DNA here is from genome assembly GCA_036927795.1 of Iris macrosiphon. Classification (NCBI taxonomy): domain Eukaryota; kingdom Viridiplantae; phylum Streptophyta; class Magnoliopsida; order Asparagales; family Iridaceae; genus Iris; species Iris macrosiphon. The sequence goes on from JAYESA010000016.1 coordinate 72,617,847, forward strand.
ATCTTCGTCTTCTTTTGACGATGCACGTGCTTCTTTTTCTGGAATGTCAACCTCTTTACCACTTCTCAAAATGATAGAACATGGAGTTTCTTTTGGATTTTCTATCGTTTGAGATGGTAATTTCTCTAAGCTTTGTGCCTCTAGCTTATTAATTGCAGTTGTCATTTGGCTCATTTGATTGTTTAAAATTTCGATACTAGCCCTCGTCTCCTGTTGAAATTGTAAGTTATTAATGGAAATAGACTTAACAATATCTTCTAAAGACATACCATAATTAGAAGTTTGGCTCGATTGTAGGTATTGCTGCTTGTATTGTTGGTAACTTGGGCAATCTTGAGTTGCGAGCTGATTTAATTGTGGACTCTCTTAGGTGAAATTGGAATGATCTCTCCATCCTAGGTTGTACGTGTCTGAATAGGGATCATACTTCATTTATGGTAGTCCAGGAAAACCACATGCCGCATTCACTTGTTCATTGGGCTCCTCTTGAAGAGTTGGGCACATATCAGTTGGATGCCCTGCTACTAGACAAATTTCACAAGCCTTTGTTGTTTTTATGTTACCTACAACCATCTGACGAATAAGCGAAGTTAAACTAGAAATTTGTTGTTCTAGGAAAGAAACATTTACCTCATCAGCATGCCTAGATGGAAGATCTAAACAAGTGCCAAATAGTTAAGAATTGGCCGCCATTTCCTGTTATCGTATTTTTTTAAATAAATAAAAAATTATTTAATTGCAAGAACGAAATAGAGGTCACTAAAAGCATACAAATAAACTAAAATTACTCCCCGGCAATGGCGCCAAAATTTGGTTTGCTGTCGTAGGCACCCAAAAAATAAAACCTTTACTCTTGAAATAATATGTAGTAGTGAGAGTAAGGATCGTTCCCACGAAGAGCAATTAATTTGATCTTTATGCTATGTAAAATAAGATTAGGGGAGATTTTTTGATCAAAGCAAATTAAAAAGAGATAAAAACAATTAAAGTATTAAAATAATCAAAGAAAAAAAATGTTGGTCTCAGTCAACATCCACCATTGGAATCTTAAAATTTATCATTGATGCAAACATAAATTATCATACTTTGAATATTCACCGCTGGAAGTATTTTCTATCTCTCTTAGGCTTAGATAATTAGAAACAAGCGATCAAATTAGCTTTAATTACTAAATAATCCAAGACAAGCGCTAAAGATTTAATCTAGTAATTTCTTAAAGAACGAAGAGATCGATGAAGCAAAACAACACAAGCACAAGCGGTTGCATTTAATTTTGTCAAAAGTTTTTCTCCTAAGATCTAATAAAACAAAGCAGTTTATTAAATCTTGGTTGCTTCACAAATTAGAAAAATCAAACAATTACGGATTTGATGTCTAATTTAGCAGTAGATCAAAATGGATAATAGACTAGTAGGCCTCCTAGTAATTAAACAAAACAATCATGAAAGTAGGCATAGAAAAATATTCAATACTCAAAGCATAAATCAAACATATGAAATAATTTAGATCTCACCATTTTATTGATTCCAAGGCTTCTGTTTCCTTCGACCAATAAAACTTTTAGCTCCGCACTTTCATGAAAACTTCAAAAGAATATTGGAGAAGAGGAAGAAGAGTTGTGTGTTGTTCTTCCATTTCCTCCTGATCTCTATCCCTTTTATAGACTCTAAATTAGTTGTTTGAAGATCACAATATCTTCCCACAAATCCTCTAATAGTTACAACAACCCAAATAATAAAATAAAATATTTGAACAAGTTGAAAAATGGTTATTTCAACTCCACTTTTTGTGCACAACATAGTTGACTCAACTTCAAGAGTGATTTGGGCCATGATTCAGCTAGAATCTCGGAAAACTCAAAACAGAAAAATTGTGCCTCTATCACTTAGCTTTTCGAATCAATTTTGATCAGCTTAATTGGACTTCGGATTAGCAAGTTATGACCATTTTGCTACAAGGTATCAGAACTGTCCAGAATTGATAATTAGCTCCATTTTGCTTTTAGTGACTCCAATTGCATCCTAGATCAAAATATAAAAGTAATGAGTATCTTTAGACATTAAATAAGCATAAAGAAGTATATATTAAGGAATAAAAATATAATATTTTATGTTCTCATTAAATACCCCAACACTTAACCTTTGCTCGTCCTCGGGCGAAACTCTAATTTATTTTTTCAAAAAGAAATCAAGGTTGCAATATCATAAAAAAAATAATAATAACCAAGCTCTTCAAAACTCATAACATATCATGAACATATATTTTTAAACAACTTCTAATTACTTAGTAGATATTTTTACTTGAAAAATAGAGTAAACTAAATAGGTAGACCCTCACGGGAATAAACACTCAACTCTCATGTGTTTGAAGGTATATATTTCACTCAAATTCATTCCAGAAGAAATGATCTAACATAAGCTTGCATATCTTCTCATTCTCCACTACTGGGATCACATGCATAACATAAATCATAAGAACTTTTTATGGGTTGTAACGTGGCTTGGGATTAAGGTGGGATATATTTGGGAGTGTAGCTCAAAAGCCATCAAAACTAGTGGAGCAAAAATGAATCAACTCAATCTTAATATAAAACAATTAAAATCATCACTCCATTTTGCAATCTCTTCAACTTGGCTTTAAAGCATTTAAATAATGTAAAACAACTTCCACCCTTTTTTTTTTGAACAATAATGGAACTTAGGAAAATTGATGATGAAAATATGTTTAATTTTGTTGGTTATAACCAAACCACAAATTTAGACACCCCCACACTTATTTTTTCGTATACCCATACATATCATAATGATCAACAATGCTCTACTAGCTTTGCGACTTGGGTAAAGGTATAAATATTATAGGTTGAAAGCTTGTAATATGGGTATACCAAGAAAAAGGCAATAAAGCTCAAAAGGGGTTCTACAAAAAGAAAATTAATTACAAGGTGGGCTATTTGGCTTATGTAACACATAACAAAGATGGCCTTAATCATGTTCATGCATGCATGTGTCAATGTGACCTCGAACAGAATCAAAGCAAGTTCTAGAGAAACAAATCAGTGGAAGAATATCTCTTATGAAAGAATAATGAGACTGATGTGTCAGTCTAAAGGCTCAAATTCTCACTGGCTTTTGTCTACCAATTTAGATACTACCATTTTCAATAAAAATAACTAGACGAATTAATTCTAAGTTAAAAAAAAATTACTTATTCAATCATGTTATGAATTTTTTAAATTTTAGTTGAATCTTACTTATGACATACACAACCAAAAATTATTAAAAACCACAAAAACAAAATTCTTTTATTAAAAAATCTATTTTTTTAGGAAAACACAAACTCAAACTACTTAAAGAAAATTAAATATCCTCCCCAACACTTAAAACATACATTGTTCCCAATGTATGATTAAATGCAAAGAAAAGACAAAATAACCAAAAAAAAATACGAGAATAAAAAAAACTTCTCTTGGGTTGCCTCCCAAGCAGCGCCTTTGTCGTTGGCTCGACTCTATGCACACTTGATATAACTAGGCAGGGGTTTCAAGTCTAGAATGCAGCCCTGCAAAACAGAAGGTAAAGGTTTTTTGTTATAAATTGGTAACGAAATATATGGAATGTTACCTGAATGTTGTCTTTTTGGAAGATCGTTCAATACTGCAACAATTTTATGTAAGTTAGTACTCAAAGCTAACTTATGTTCTTTCTCAAAATTCTCACTGATGACAACTTTTACTCCATATTTTCTATCAAGTTTAAAAACTTCTTTTGCATTTGGTACTACATCGTCATTAGGAATGTTCGTGTCAGCAACGATATTTTTATCTTCGTCTTCTTTTGACGATGCACGTGCTTCTTTTTCTGGAATGTCAAGCTCTTTACCACTTCTAAAAATGACAGAACATGGAGTTTCTTTTGGATTTTCTATCGTTTGAGATGGTAATTTCTCTAAGCTTTGTGCCTCTAGCTTATTAATTGCAGTTGTCATTTGGCTCATTTGATTGTTCAAACTTTTGATACTAGCCCTCGTCTCCTGTTGAAATTGTAAGTTATTAATTGCAATAGACTTAACAATATCTTCTAAAGACATACCAGAATTAGAAGTTTGACTCGATTGTAGGTATTGCTGCTTGTATTGTTGGTAACTTGGACAATTTTGAGTTGCGGGCTGATTTAATTGTGGACTATCATAGGTGAAATTGGAATGATCTCTCCATCCTAGGTTGTACGTGTCTGAATAGGGATCATACTTCATTTGTGGTAGTCCAGGAAAACCACATGCCGCATTCACTTGTTCATTGGGCTCCTCTTGAAGAGTTGGGCACATATCAGTTGGATGCCCTGCTACTAGACAAAATTCACAAGCCTTTGTTATTTTTATGTTACCTACAACCATCTGACGAATAAGAAAGTTAAACTAGAAATTTGTTGTTCTAGGAAAGAAACATTTACCTCATCAGCATGCCTAGATGGAAGATCTAACCAAGTGCCAAATAGTTAAGAATTGGCCGCCATTTCCTGTTATCGTAATTTTTTTAAATAAGTAAAAAATTATTTAATTGCAAGAACGAAATAGAGGTCACTAAAAGCATAAAAATAAACTAAAATTACTCCCCGGCAATGGCGCCAAAATTTGGTGTGCTGTCTTAGGCACCCAAAAAATAAAACCTTTACTCTTGAAATAATATGTAGTAGTGAGAGTAAGGATCGTTCCAATGAAGAGCAATTAGTTTGATCTTTATGCTATGTGAAATAAGATTGGGGGAGAGTTTTTGATCAAAGCAAATTAAAAAGAGCTAAAAATAATTAAAGTATTAAAATAATCAAATGAAAAAATGTTGGTCTCAGTTAACATCCACCATTGGAATCTTCAAATTTATCATTGATGCAAACATAAATTATCATACTTTGAATATACACCGCTGGAAGTATTTTCTATCTCTCTTAGGCTTAGATAATTAGAAACAAGCGATCTAATTAGCTTTAATTACTAAATAATCCAAGACAAGCGCTAAAGATTTAATCTAGTAATTTCTTAAAGAACGAAGAGATCGATGAATCAAAACAACACAAGCACAAGCGGTTGCATTTAATTTTGTCAAAAGTTTTTCTCCTAAGATCTAATAAAGCAAAGTAGTTCATTAAATCTTGGTTGCTTCATAAATTAGAAAAATCAAACAATTACGGATTTGATGTCTAATTTAAAAGTAGATCGAAATGGATAATAGACTAGTAGGCCTCATAGTAATTAAACAAAATAATCATGAAAGTAGGCATAGAAAAACATTCAATACTCAAAGCATAAATCAAACATATGAAATAATTTAGATATCACAATTTTATTGATTCCAAGGCTTCTGTTTTCTTCGACCAACAAGACTTTTAGCTCCGCACTTTCATGAAAACTTCAAAAGAATATTGGAGAAGAGGAAGAAGAGTTATGTGTTGTTCTTCCATTTCCTCCTGATCTCTATCCCTTTTATAGACTCTAAATTAGTTGTTTGAAGATCACAATATCTTTCCACAAATCCTCTAATAGTTACAACAACCCAAACAATAAAATAAAATCTTTGAACAAGTTGGGAAATGGTTATTTCAACTCCATTTTTTGTGCACAGCATAGTTGACTCAACTTCAAGCGTGATTTGGGCCATGATTCAGCTAGCATCTCGCAAAACTCAAAAGAGAAAAATTGTGCCTCTATCACTTAGCTTTTCGAATCAATTTGGATCAGCTCAATTAGACTTCGGATGAGCAAGTTATGACCATTTTGCTACAAGGTGTCAGAATTGTCCAGAATTGATAATTAGTTCCATTTTGCTTTTAGTGACTCCAATTGCATCCTAGATCAAAATATAAAAGTAATGAGTATCTTTAGACATTAAATGAGCATAAAGGAGTATATATTAAGGAATAAAAATATGATATTTTATCTCCTCATCAAATACCCCCACACTTAACCTTTGCTCGTCCTCGGGCGAAACTCTAATTTATTTTTCCAAAAATAAATCAATGTTGCAATATCATAAAAAAAATAAAAAAAACCAAGCTCTTCAAAACTCATAACATATCATGAATATATATTTTTAAATAACTTCTAATTACTTAGTTGATATTTTTACTTGAAAATTAGAGTAAACTAAATAGGTAGACCCTCACAGGAATAAGCACTCAACTCTCATGTGTTTGAAGGTATATATTTCACTCAAATTCATTCCAGAAGAAATGATCTACCATAAGCTTGCATATCTTCTCATTCTCCACCACTGGGATCACATGCATAACATAAATCATAAAAACTTTTTATGGGTTGTAACGTGACTTAGGATTAAGGTGGGATATATTTGGGAGTGTAGTTCAAACGCCATTAAAACTAGTGGAGAAAAAATGAATCAACTCAATCTCAATATAAAATAAGTAAAATCATCACTCTATTTTGCAATCTCTTTAATTTGGCTTTAAAGCATTTAAACAATGTAAAACAACTTCCACCCTTTTTTTTTGAACAATAATGGAACTTAAGAAAATTGAGGATGAAAATATGTTTAATTTTGTTGGTTATAACCAAACCACAAATTTAGACACCCCCACACTTATTTTTTCGTATACCCATACATATCATAATGATCAACAATGCTCCACTAGCTTTGCGACTTGGGTAAAGGTATAAATATTATAGGTTGAAAGCTTGTAATGTGGGTATACCAAGAAAAAGGCAATAAAGCTCAAAAGGGGTTCAACAAAAAGAAAATTAATTACAAGGTGGACTATTTGGCTTATGTAACGCATAACAAAGATGGCCTTAATCATGTTCATGCATGCATGTGTCATTGTGACCTCGAAGAGAATCAAAGCAAGTTCTAGAGAAACAAATTAGTGGAAGAATATCTCTTATGAAAGAATAATGAGACTGATGTGTCAGTCTAAAGGCTCAAATCCTCACTGGCTTTTGTCTACCAATTTAGATACTACCATTTTCAATAAAATAACTAGACTAATTATTCTAAGTTGAAAAAAAAAATTACTTATTCAATCATGTTATGAATTTTTTAAATTTTAGTTGAATCTTACTTATGACATACCAACAAAAAATTATTAAAAACCACAAAAACAAAATTCTTTTATTTAAAAAATATTTTTTTTTTAGGAAAATACAAACTCAAACTGCTTAAAGAAAATTAAATATCCTCCCCAACACTTAAAACAAACATTGTCCCCAATGTATGATTAAATGCAAAGAAAAGACAAAATAACCAAAAAAAATACGAGAATAAAAAAAACTTCTTTTGGGTTGCCTCCCAAGCAGCGCCTTTGTTTAATATTGCCGTTGGCTCGACTCTATGCACACTTGGTATAACTAGGCAGGGGTTTCAAGTCTAGAATGCAGCCCTGCAAAACAGAAGGTAAAGGTTTTTTTGTTATAAATTGGTAACGAAATATATGGAATGTTACCTGACTGTTGTCTTTTTGGAAGATCGTTCAATACTGTAACAGTTTTATGTAAGTTAGTACTCAAAGCTAAATTATGTTCTTTCTCAAAATTCTCACTGATGACAACTTTTACTCCATATTTTCTATCAAGTTTAAAAACTTTTTTTGCATTAGGTACTACATCGTCATTAGGAATGTTCGTGTCAGCAACGATATTTTTATCTTCGTCTTCTTTTGACGATGCACGTGCTTCTTTTTCTGGAATGTCAACCTCTTTACCACTTCTCAAAATGATAGAACATGGAGTTTTTTTTGGATTTTTTATCGTTTGAGATGGTAATTTCTCTAAGCTTTGTGCCTCTAGCTTATTAATTGCAGTTGTCATTTGGCTCATTTGATTATTTAAACTTTCGATACTAGCCCTCGTCTCCTGTTGAAATTATAAGTTATTAATAGCAATAGACTTAACAATATTTTCAAAAGACATACCAGAATTAGAAGTTTGACTCGATTGTAGGTATTGCTGCTTGTACTGTTGGTAACTTGGGCAATTTTGAGTTGCGGGCTGATTTAATTGTGGACTCTCATAGGTGAATTGGAATGATCTCATCATCCTTGGTTGTACGTGTCTGAATAGGGATCATACTTCATTTGTGGTAGTCCAGGAAAACCATATGCCGCATTCACTTGTTCATTGGGCTCCTCTTGAAGAGTTGGGCACATATCAGTTGGATGCCCTGCTACTAGACAAATTTTACAAGCCTTTGTTGTTTTTATGTTACCTACAACCATCTGACGAATAAGCGAAGTTAAACTAAAAATTTGTTGTTCTAGGAAAGAAACATTTACCTCATCAGCATGCCTAGATGGAAGATCTAACCAAGTGCCAAATAGTTGAGAAATGGCCGCCATTTTCTGTTATCGTAATTTTTTTAAATAAATAAAAAATTATTTAATTGCAAGAACGAAATAGAGGTCACTAAAAGCATAAAAATAAACTAAAATTACTCCCCAGCAACGGCACCAAAATTTGGTGTGCTGTCATAGGCACCCAAAAAATAAAACCTTTACTCTTGAAATAATATGTAGTAGTGAGAGTAAGGATCGTTCCCACGAAGATCAATTAGTTTGATCTTTATGCTATGTGAAATAAGATTGGGGGAGAGTTTTTGATCAAAGCAAATTAAAAAGAGCTAAAAACAATTAAAGTATTAAAATAATCAAAGAAAAAAAATGTTGGTCTCAGTTAACATCCACCATTCACTACTAGAATAAGTGGGATTAGCGACGTATTTTAGCGACTCCTAGTAAAAACGTCGCTAAATTAGCGACTCGGTAAAAATTGTCGCTAGGCGTCGCTAAATGGCGACATTTAGCGACGTTTAGCGACTTTTATTAAGATTTTAAAAGAATAGTCGCTATAAGTTCAATTATGGTCGCTAAATGTCGCTAATATATCTGTTTTAGCGACGTTTAGCGTCGTAATTAGCGACGTATCTATCTAAAATATTTAGCGACGTATTTATCGACGTCTTTGGCATCGCTAATTTTTATTTTAGCGACGTTTTTATTTGACGTCGCTAAACGTCGCTAAATTTTGGTTAATTAGGGCTCAGTTTTCTTTTCTCCATCTGTCGAAAATTTCGAAATCATTTCGATTTCCCCCGCCCCCCCTCCGGTGACCGGGTCTCTACGGCTGCGTCCCCCCTCTCCGACGACCGGGTCTCCACGGCATCCCCCTCCTCCTCCTCGAGCTCTAGGTAATTTCTCTCACTCTCTCTCTCTCATGTGACACTGACACAAGACACACTTGACAGACACGACACACGCACATAGACACACACGACACACACACAGACGCAGACACACACACACGACACACACACAGACGCAGACACACACACGACACACACACACGACACACACACAGACGCAGACACACACACACGACACACACAGACGCAGACACACCCACGACACACACACACGACACACACACACAGACGCAGACACACACACACAGACGCAGATTAGGGTTAGGGTTAGGGTTAGGTTTAGGGTTAGGGTTGGGGTTAGGTTTAGGGTTAGGGTTAGGGTTAGGGTTAGGGTTAGGTTTAGGGTTAGGGTTAGGGTTAGTACATTCCATTATGTGATTTCATGTCTTCCATATATATAGATAATTTGATATGATTTGCAACATAGTATACAGAGTACCAGAAAATCTTCCTTGACTAGTTTCCAAATCGAGTTACTTCTACATATTCAACAAATAATAAAAGATTATCCGAAAACTCTCATTGGCTACGTATCCTTTTTTAATTCAATTCCATTGCTAACATCTGTTAGTTCACATATAAACCATCTAACCTTTTCTTTTTAGTCTCGGTTGAACCTACCACTTCCTGTGAATGCAGTCATGCATTTCTTATTTTAATTTTATCATATTATACTATTATTGTTCATTCATCCAAATTTCATGTTTCATGTTTCATCCAAATTAGCAACAACTGAATTTCATTAGAATATAGATCAAATCTAATCAAAAGAGCAAGTCCATCTTTCATTGATGCTAGACATAGTCACATATATAGTAAAGATTCACAAGACATGCACGCGAAGAATAATGTACAAGCAACTGAGAGAGAATTGAATACCTGATTAGTTAGCTTACATTAATAGCAAGGACATCTAACTCTTCCGTTCTGGTCCAATAGCTAATTCTTTGCTAATTCTTTGTTTTCATCTATCTTACCAGATGGCACCCAAGAGAGCGACACCTCCTACTGTTAAGGAGGAAGTGATGCCTCCTACTGTTAAGGAGAAAGTGATGCCTCCTACTGTTAAGGAGGAAGAGATACCACCTACGGGGAGTTCCAGTCACCCAGCACCTATCGCGGCTGTATCTCAGACGGGGAGTTCCAGTCACCCAGCACCCATAGCGGAGCTTGATAACATAAACGCTGTTTATGCGCAGTATTTGAGAGACTGGTATCTGCCCCGTTTTGGAAATCCTCGAGATTGATACTATAATGTTTCATATACTTATATATTATGCATTTTGTGTTACTGTGATACTCTGATACTTATATATTATGTATTTTGTGATGCTGTTTATGCCCATTTTGTGTGACTGTGATACTGTGATACTTTTATGACCGTGATACTTTTATTGTCTGTCTATAATATTTGTGTGTATTAATTGTATGACTGTGATACTCTGATACTTCATATTAAATATTGTTAATCCGGTGTTGAGTGTTCCACCGAAGGGGTCGGCGAACCCATAAAATTCAACGGAGGGTTGCTCCGGGTCTATTTTTAATTAGAAATTTATAAATTGCAGGAATAATAGTTTGGAACAATTCAGTTTTTTTTTGTAAATTTAGCGACGTATTTAGCGACGTTTAGCGACGTCTAGCGACATTTTTACAAGTCGCTAAACAAGTCGCTAATTAGCGACGTGTCAGTAGCCGTCGCTAAACGTCGCTAAATATGTCGCTGTACGTCGCAAATTGCTGACATGGCAGTACTGCCAGATCATTAAAGACGTCGCTGTTACGTCGCTATATAAGTCGCTAATGAGCGACGTTTAGCGACTTTAATAAACGTCGCTAGTTAGTGACGCCGCGTCGCTAAACGTCGCTACATTTAGCGACTCAATAAAGTCGCTAAAAAACGTCGGCATAGCGACATTTAGCGACGTTTTTTCGTTCAGCGACTTGGTATCTTCCGACTGCGTTAAAACGTCGCTAATTACGTCGCTAAACGTGTTTAGCAACATTTTTTTGTCATTTGGCAACGTTTTTGGGCGTCGCTAATTTGATTTTTTTTTGTAGTGATTGGAATCTTAAAATTTATCATTGATGCAAACATAAATTATTATACTTTGAATATTCACCGCTAGAAGTATTTCCTATCTCTCTTAGGCTTAGATAATTAGAAACAAGCGATCTAATTAGCTTTAATTACTAAATAATGCAAGACAAGCGCTAAAGATTTAATCTAGTAATTTCTTAAAGAACGAAGAGATCGATAAAGCAAAACAATACAAGCACAAGCGGTTGCATTTAATTTTGTCAAAAGTTTTTCTCCTAAGATCTAATAAAACAAAACAGTTCATTAAATCTTGGTTGCTTCACAAATTAGAAAAATCAAACAATTACGGATTTGATGTCTAATTTAAAAGTAGATCGAAATGGATAATAGACTAGTAGGCCTCCTAGTAATTAAACAAAACAATCATGAAAGTAGGCATAGAAAAACATTCAATACTCAAAGCATAAATCAAACATATGAAATAATTTAGATCTCACCATTTTATTGATTCCAAGGCTTCTGTTTCCTTCGACCAACAAGACTTTTAGCTCCGCACTTTCATGAAAACTTCAAAAGAATATTGGAGAAGAGGAAGAAGAGTTGTGTGTTGTTCTTCCATTTCCTCCTGATCTCTATCCCTTTTATAGACTCTAAATTAGTTGTTTGAAGATCACAATATCTTTCCACAAATCCTCTAATAGTTACAACAACCCAAACAATAAAATAAAATATTTGAACAAGTTGGGAAATGGTTATTTCAACTCCACTTTTTGTGCACAGCATAGTTGACTCAACTTCAAGAGTGATTTGGGCAATGATTCAGCTAGAATCTCGGAAAACTCAAAACAGAAAAATTGTGCCTCTATCACTCAGCTTTTCGAATCAATTTGGATCAGCTTAATTGGACTTCGGATTAACAAATTATGACCATTTTTCTACAAGGTGTCAGAACTGTCCAGAATTGATAATTAGCTCTATTTTGCTTTTAGTGACTCCAATTGCATCCTAGATCAAAATATAAAAGTAATGAGTATCTTTAGACATTAAATGAGTATAAAGGAGTATATATTAAGGAATAAAAATATAATATTTTATGTTCTCATCAAATACCCCAACACTTAACCTTTGCTCGTCCTCGGGCGAAACTCTAATTTATTTTTCCAAAAAGAAATCAAGGTTGCAATATCATAAAAAAAAACCCAAGCTCTTCAAAACTCATAACATATCATGAACATATATTTTTAAATAACTTCTAATTACTTAGTAGATATTTTTACTTGAAAAATGGAGTAAACTAAATAGGTAGACCCTCACGGGAATAAATACTCAACTCTCATTTGTTTGAAGGTATATATTTCACTCAAATTCATTCCAGAAGAAATGATCTACCATAAGCTTGCATATCTTCTCATTCTCCACCACTGGGATCACATGCATAACATAAATCATAAGGACTTTTTATGGGTTGTAACGTGGCTTAGGATTAAGGTGGGATATATTTGGAAGTGTAGCTCAAAAGCCATCAAAACTAGTGGAGCAAAAATGAATCAACGCAATCTCAATATAAAACATGTAAAATCATCACTCCATTTTGCAATCTCTTCAATTTGGCTTTAAAGCATTTAAATAATGTAAAACAACTTCCACCCTTTTTTTTTGAACAATAATGGAACTTAGGAAAATTGAGGATAAAAATATGTTTAATTTTGTTGGTTATAACCGAACCACAAATTTAGACACCCCCACACTTATTTTTTCGTATACCCATACATATCATAATGATCAACAATGCTCCACTAGCTTTGCGACTTGGGTAAAGGTATAAATATTATAGGTTGAAAGCTTGTAATGTGGGTATACCAAGAAAAAGGCAATAAAGCTCAAAAGGGGTTCAACAAAAAAAAATTAATTACAAGGTGGGATATTTGGCTTATGTAACGCATAACAAAGATGGCCTTAATCATGTTCATGCATGCATGTGTCAATGTGACCTCGAAGAGAATCAAAGCAAGTTCTAGAGAAACAAATCAGTGGAAGAATATCTCTCATGAAAGAATAATGAGACTGATGTGTCAGTCTAAAGGCTCAAATCCTCACTGGCTTTTGTCTACCAATTTAGATACTACCATTTTCAATAAAAATAACTAGACTAATTAATTCTAAGTTGAAAAAAAATTACTTATTCAATCATGTTATGAATTTTTTAAATTTTAGTTGAATCTTACTCATGACATACACAACAAAAAATTATTAAAAACCGCAAAAACAAAATTCTTTTATTTAAAAAAAAAATTTTTTTAGGAAAACACAAACTCAAACTGCTTAAAGAAAATTAAATATCCTCCCCCACACTTAAAACATATATTGTCCCCAATGTATGATTAAATGCAAAGAAAAGACAAAATAACCACACACAAAAAAAACGAGAATAAAAAAACCTCTCTTGGGTTGCCTCCAAAGCAGCGCCTTTGTTTAATATTGTCGTTGGCTGGACTCTATGCACACTTGATATAACTAGACTGGGGTTTCAAGTCTAGAATGCAGCCCTGCAAAACAGAAGGTAAAGATTTTTTGTTATAAATTGGTAACGAAATATATCGAATGTTACCTGACTGTTGTCTTTTTGGAAGATCGTTCAATACTACAATATTTTTATGTAAGTTAGTACTCAAAGCTAACTTATGTTCTTTCTCAAAATTCTCACTGATGACAACTTTTAATCCATATTTTCTATCAAGTTTAAAAACTTCTTTTGCATTAGGTACTACATCGTCATTAAGAATGTTCGTATCAGCAACGATATTTTTATCTTCGTCTTCTTTTGATGATGCACGTGCTTCTTTTTCTGGTATGTCAACCTCTTTACCACTTCTCAAAATGATAGAACATGGAGTTTCTTTTGGATTTTTTATCGTTTGAGATGGTAATTTCTCTAAGCTTTGTGCCTCTAGCTTATTAATTGCAGTTATCATTTGGCTCATTTGATTGTTTAAACTTTCGATACTATCCCTCGTCTCCTGTTGAAATTGTAAGTTATTAATGGCAATAGACTTAACAATATCTTCTAAAGACATACCAGAATTAGAAGTTTGGCTCGATTGTAGGTATTGCTGCTTGTATTGTTGGTAACTTGGGCAATTTTGAGTTGCGGGCTGATTTAATTGTGGACTCTCATAGGTAAAATTGGAATGATCTCTCCATCCTAGGTTGTACGTGTCTGAATAGGGATCATACTTCATTTGTGGTAGTCCAGGAAAACCACATGCCGCATTCACTTGTTCATTGGGCTCCTCTTGAAGAGTTGGGCACATATCAGTTGGATGCCCTGCTACTAGACAAATTTCACAAGCCTTTGTTATTTTTATGTTACCTACAACCATCTGACGAATAAGCGAAGTTAAACTAGAAATTTGTTGTTCTAGGAAAGAAACATTTACCTCATCAGCATGCCTAGATGGAAGATCTAAACAAGTGCCAAATAGTTAAGAATTGGCCGCCATTTCCTGTTATCGTATTTTTTTAAATAAATAAAAAATTATTTAATTGCAAGAACGAAATAGAGGTCACCAAAAGCATACAAATAAACTAAAATTACTCCCCGGCAATGGCGCCAAAATTTGGTGTGCTGTCGTAGGCACCCAAAAAATAAAACCTTTACTCTTGAAATAATATGTAGTAGTGAGAGTAAGGATCGTTCCCACGAAGAGCAATTAGTTTGATCTTTATGCTATGTAAAATAAGATTAGGGGAGATTTTTTGATCAAAGCAAATTAAAAAGAGATAAAAACAATTAAAGTATTAAAATAATCAAAGGAAAAAAATGTTGGTCTCAGTCAACATCCACCATTGGAATCTTAAAATTTATCATTGATGCAAACATAAATTATCATACTTTGAATATTCACCGCTGGAAGTATTTTCTATCTCTCTTAGGCTTAGATAATTAGAAACAAGCGATCAAATTAGCTTTAATTACTAAATAATCCAAGACAAGCGCTAAAGATTTAATCTAGTAATTTCTTAAAGAACGAAGAGATCGATGAAGCAAAACAACACAAGCACAAGCAGTTGCATTTAATTTTGTCAAAAGTTTTTCTCCTAAGATCTAATAAAACAAAGCAGTTTATTAAATCTTGGTTGCTTCACAAATTAGAAAAATCAAACAATTACGGATTTGATGTCTAATTTAGCAGTAGATCGAAATGGATAATAGACTAGTAGGCCTCCTAGTAATTAAACAAAATAATCATGAAAGTAGGCATAGAAAAATATTCAATACTCAAAGCATAAATCAAACATATGAAATAATTTAGATCTCACAATTTTATTGATTCCAAAGCTTCTGTTTCCTTCGACCAACAAGACTTTTAGCTCCGCACTTTCATGAAAACTTCAAAAGAATATTGGAGAAGAGGAAGAAGAGTTGTGTGTTGTTCTTCCATTTCCTCTTGATCTCTATCCCTTTTATAGACTCTAAATTAGTTGTTTGAAGATCATAATATCTTCCCACAAATCCTCTAATAGTTACAACAACCCAAACAATAAAATAAAATCTTTGAACAAGTTGGGAAATGGTTATTTCAACTCCACTTTTTGTGCACATCATAGTTGACTCAACTTCAAGCGTGATTTGGTACATGATGCAGCTAGAATCTCGGAAAACTCAAAACAACAAAATTGTGCCTCTATCACTTAGATTTTCGAATCAATTTGGATCAGCTCAATTGGACTTCGGATGAGCAAATTATGACCATTTTGCTACAAGATGTCAGAACTGTCCAGAATTGATAATTAGCTCCATTTTGCTTTTAGTGACTCCAATTACGTCCTAGATCAAAATATAAAAGTAATGAGTATCTTTAGACATTAAATGAACATAAAGGAGTATATATTAAGGAATAAAAATATGATATCTTATGTTCACATCAAAACGCCAGTCTCAAAATATCATAGTACAACCAAGAATGTCTGGTAGGGACAAACCCACTACTATGACGAAATAAAGTACTAAAATGATAGATAAAAAAGTAATGACTAGGGCATCGGCTGACTAGATAATGATGCTCCCAATCCTAGGTAGAAGGCCTACCAAGTGATCACGAAAACTCTGACTGTAACACCTTTAGCTCCTCTGCAGTAGCGAACATCGTCTCCTGTCCTGGGCTGTACACGGTGGAGTAATATGCTTCATCCAAATCTGGAAAGGTACCAGGTCTTCAGAGGGACATAACAAGATACATAGAAATATGCCATATATAGATACTGAATAAAATAAATACAATAAAGGGTGTGCTAACCATCTAAGTGAATATAATGTGAGGACAACGCTGGTACATATGGGTAGGTGTAGGCATATAACGTCCAACACTCCGAAAAGAGTAGCATCAGTACGGTATATCGTCCATAGCTCTCCGAAGAACGTGGCATCAGTATAGTATATCGTCCATATTGTTCCGAAGAACATGGCATCAGTGTACGAAAGTCATTGGGTTCGTGGCTCCTCCGAAATAACGGCTCCAATGTGTGTACCCCATACGCCTACTAGTTGTCCTCCCCGCCCAATGTAAATACACAAGCCGAATACTCGACGTGCATACCATGCCTCTATATGCCAAGTCTTTACTAATACAAATCCTAAACTACATACTATCCGTGATGCATGTCGCACGCACCGATAGCTAGTCGAGTACGCGAACCTGCATCCCAATATAAATATGTCTCAGTGAAACGTGTAAGAGTGTCAGGTTACGGGAGATAGAAGAATATCCTCCAATGGGGTGAGTCTGCTAATGACTAGGTCAAGTACACTAATCATCGACGCAACCGTCGACTGCACCCGAGTCAATCTCGGACGTGCACAATTGTATAAAGAAAGCAACAATATAATAATACAACATATGCATAATTTAAATTAGACAGTAAATATGGCAAGGTATCTTGCCTGAGTCTTCAAGCTGTGAATGCCAGAAGCCGGTTCCTGTAGTATCTCCTGGCTGATCCAGTGACCCTAAACACATAATACAATATAGCAAATGCTGACATCAGACACTAAGCAATATATACACACGACTACGACGCTACTCCTGGGTACTGTCGCAAGTTCACGGCTTATCGAATACAGCATCATGTGTGCACGTAGCTAGGGTGTATACATGTTCTATCCTCGGTTATCGTGTGCCTTGAGATAATAAATTATCGAGTTATGGGTTGACAACTATTTCTGATATGTGCGAATACGCGTCCTTGGTTTCCATGTTCAACATACTTGGTTTATGTCCAGGTGTACAGGTAAAATACTAGTCCTTGATGACAGGTCTCATGATTTTGGTAATTACTAGTTATTAAACAAATTCTAAATCTTGTTAATCATCATACCATCTTATATATAGGTAGGGTTAAATGAGTTTGTGTCCAAAACTACAATTCTCGACACGATGATACGACGATCATATATGGACATGATACGAGGAGGGAGGAGTATAAAGCGTTTACCTAGTTGGCTGGACGAAGGTCTCCTCGTAGACTGGTCGTCCTCCGGTGAGTGGTGGCCCTCCGGCGTCGGTCAGCAAGCGAGGCAGCAACAGCAGCGGCAGCACTACAGCAAATACAACAACGGCAATAGCAGCCTTGGTAGCGGCGGTACGGCTGAGGACGGTGTGGGGGTGGCAGTCAGGTCACGGGGGAAGCTTGGGGTAGGCCTGGAAGTGGTGGTGGGCGGTGGCCGAGGCGGCGGGGGCCCTCGAGGCAGCGGCTAAGGGGTCGAGTTTAATGGAGGAAGTTGGTGATGGTGAAAGAGATGGTGGCGACGATGGATGGAGGTGCTATGCTGGCGGTTGGGGTGGTGGTCCAGCGGCGAGGGGGTGGTCCTGTGGCTGGGGTGGCGCCTAAGGTGGTGACTGGCCGAAAGTAGAGGGAGGGGGTAGCTCGGGTTGAATGAGGGTCGGCTAGGGTTTGAGGGGGATGATAAATAGTGAGTTTTAGGGTTTAATAAGAAGAATTATATTTATATATGGTGATGGATTTTGTGGACTGGCCTTGGGGCTTGAGCCTATATGGCGTTGTTGGGGTGGGGCTGGTCCACGTGAAAGAGTGCATGTGGGCTTGGTTAGGTTCTGCTTGAGGTAAAATTGGCCTCAATTTAATTAGATTAAAAATACGCAAGACGTTCTTTTACACGAATATTGCATAGTTAAAATAGGACGCAATAATGAGTATCTACGATTACACAATGGTCAGATGGGTAGTCTGGCATGTCTAGAAGTTGTTTGTGGTATTGGGTTGAAGGTAACTACTAGTGTGGCGTTCCAATCCTCGTAGCAACGGTGAGGTGTAATAAGACATATGATTGACGTACATTTATCCTAATTGAATCCAATTTAATCCCAGTCTTCTTGATTTAATTCAATTTAAACCCTAAATTGGTCGAGGGGGTTTACACCATTCATGACCTTTATGTCACTCTCAATTGAGATCCCATGTGCCCCCATTTAATTTAAGAACACATGATAATTTATTCTAATTAAATTAGGGATACCAACTTTGACTAATCCTATTTTAATCCCAATTTAATTCCAATGCATATTTAATTTAGCCCATGCAAAACATACAACACCCCCTCACCCTACAAAATACCAAACACCAAATCCTCCACAAATTTTCTATTATTTCATGTGATTGTGCAAATACCCAAACTTAAGGGGCTAAATTGCAAATGTTGTAACATGTGTCATAACCTTATTGGTCAAGACCAAATGAACAAGCCACCCCACTTCTTTGACCGGTCAAGCTTTCCCCTCCCTCTCCTTGGGTGAACAAAATTTCTTCATATGAAATCCTCACCACCCATTTGAATTTGGCTCATCCTCACCATCCAACCCTCACACAACTCCCTATATAATGTCTCTGTCACTTCTTTGACCAGGCCACGTGGCATTGACCAGCTGACACGACTCCGAAGGATATCCCAATTTAATGGATCCTATCGAAGCATGCTACGCTGTCCAAAAATACTAACAAGTCTAATATGCTAATATACAACAGGTAATGTCTAATCTCATCCACAGAATGCAATATCATAATGCTGAAACAAATGCTGGTAAATAAAATATAAGATTTTGAATATCCATAATACATCTGAAATAGTCTGATGGGGACAAACCCACTGAAATACAGTAACGGAATAAAAGTGCAGAAAGAAGTAAGATAACTAGACTAGAGTATCAACTAGCAAGATACGAAAACTCTAGTCCGAAACAGCTGCGTACTCAAATCACGGGAACTCCTCTAGAAATGCCTCGAAGTCCTCAATCAGGAATCCTGTCTCTACTCTTGCTCCATAGATGGTCGGGTACAAGTGCTCGTCCGGATCTGGAAGGGAACCAGGTCCTCAGAGGGACGTAACAAGATACAAAAATGCATGCCATAAAGTATATACTGTGTAAACTCGAGCGTGTTCTAACCAGCTACGTGAAATGTACTTTAAAGGCAACCCTGGTACGTATGGGTAGGTGAAAGGTATAAAGCATAGCGTAGAGCCAAAGGCTAAGTACCTGGCATCAGCTTTAAACTGGACGCTAGTAGTATATGCTGACTACATCACCGATCATGATTGCGCGCAGCTAGTAACCTCTGCCGGATGAATCGATAAGCATATATGCCCATAACCGGGTAACCTGAGCCCATAAACGGGTAACACATAGCCCATAATCGGGTAACACTGAGGCTCACGGCCCTGCAGTTTACTCTGAAACTACGACAGCCAAAGTCTGTCCCACACGCCTACTAATTGTCTTCCCCGCCCAATGTACAAGTCGCGAACGCGACGTGGACGTCTCATACTATGATGCAAGTCATTACAGTAATAAACAACTAAGCTAAATGTCGTCACACGTGCTGCTCATACTGATGGCCAGTCAGTCTTGAAGAACGCGTCCCTACATGATCTCACTCTGTGATGTGTAATGATACGTGTCAAGGCCTGGGAAGTCATATTGATAACTTCTCAACTTTAAGTGGGTCTACTAGACACTAGGTCAAACAAAAGTCCTAACGTCAACGCCTTCGTTGATTGCACCCGAGTCTTCTCGGACGCGCACAGTTAATATTAAAACAATAAAATATGCAACTAGATAACATTTGTATTTAAACAGTAACAATAAGGCAAGATATACTTGCCTGGAACTCTGGTGTGCGCAAGCAATGTTACGGAACCTGCAGTCAAGCTAGCACCATCTCGGATGCCTACGAACAGATAACCCAAAATTATAAATCACTAAATTACACCATGCTTAATTACTTATGCTAACATAGTCATGTATACATACATAACACATATACATATATATACATTAGATAATTTAATAACATACATACTTATATATACAATTATGCATATAGACATATTTCATATATACCTTATACATAATATATACATAAACAACCATGAGTATAACACTATATATCTATATACATAATATACATAAATAAAATACGTATGTACATATATATACATAAACACTGATTTAATACATATATATGTACATAATTACATAATATATAAAATAACAACATATACACCTATAAAACATTACATATATACTTAATATAAATTGATAACCTATATATATATATATATATATATATATATATATATATATATATATATATATATATATATATATATATATATATATATATATATATATATATATACATAAAAACCAAACTATACATATATTTATACACATATATATATACAACATAATACCTTTTATATACATAATTACGTATATACATAAAATACACATATATATATAAATATGTTTATTTAAATACATAAACAGTAATATAATACATATATATATATATATATATATATATATATATATATATATATATATATATATATATATATATATATATATATATATATATATATATATATATATATTGTACATTATATATAGATATATATATATCCAACTCAAAATAAATCTATTCATATATGTAGACAATAAATATATATATATATATACATACAATATACATTCTATATATATATATATATATATACATTTTATGCAATATATACTATAAAATATACATATATACATAAATGTACATATCATATATACATATCATATATACATATATATACATATATATACACTTATACATAATTACATATATATGCATATACATTTATACATTATATATACTCATATATGTATACATAAATACATATACAAATATATACTTATATATAAATATATATGCAGTATACACTATATACAATATATATATACTATATATATACATTATACACAATTTATACAATTATATACTATTCCTAAATACATATTATATATACATAATACCCAATTATACACACTATATATATAAATATATACTATACATATACGATTAAATATATATTCCATTATATTTATACATAAATATGTATATATACATAAATACATATATATGCCTTAATATAAAATTACCTATTTATTTATATACGTATATATATATACATATACATATACATATACATATATGTACATAAATACGGATATACATATATACATACATATATATTTATAATACATATATACACATACATACAAAATATACGTTATATATATATATATATATATATATATATATATATATATATATATATATATATATATATATACATATATATACAATTATATATTAGATATATATTAATACTTACTGTGTCATGTCCGGGGGGGTGCGTGTCCGTCGTGCACGTCGTCGCCGGCGAGGGGGGGCGGAGCTCGTGCAGGGGAGAAGTGAAGTCGACAGCAGAAGTAGCAGCAGCAACAGCAGCAGCAGTTGCTGCTTGCAGCTGCAATTCCGGCTGACGGGGGCGGTGGCTAGGGGCTAGCTCTGGCAGGGACGAAGGTGGGGAGATGGGGGTGGTGGCCAAGGTGGCGGTGGTGGACTGGAGTGGCCGGGGAAGGATTATCGGGGCGTCGGGTCAGGGAAGAGGGAGTCGAGGGTGGTGAAGAGGAGCTGCTGTGGCGGTGCCCGAGGCGGAGGCGACGGTCATGGTGGTAGTGGCGGTGGTTCAAGTGGTAGGGGTGGTAATGAAGACGGCGAGGATGGTGGTCATTGCCTGAGATGGCGGAGGCGGCGGGCTGAGGGAGGGGTCAGGTTGGTGAGGGTGAGTGGTGAGGGTGGTGGTGTTGGTTTATTTCCTAGGGTTTTTCCATTGTATAGATGTGTGTGTGTGTGTTCTAGGGAGAGAGTGTAGGTAGTTTATGTAGGAGAGAGAGAGGGGGGGCTTCTTGGGATTAGGGCCGGCTGGGGTAGTTCCCAAGGTTTGTGTGAAGCCTCCACAAGTTGAACATGTGGCTAGGATTTAAGGGGTTTGAAATGTGGGGTTGAGATGTTGTCCCAAAATATAGTGTAGAGTACAACCAAATGGAAGGAAACTTATAGTGGACCGGTCAAAGGGAGGAGGTTTCATTCTTCATATGGTTGGACCAATGAGAGGGGGCACCTCATTGCTTAATTGTATAAAAGCCCCTGAACAATTAGGAAACTGCACAATAATTAGAATTTGGGATTGGATGTGGCAAAATACCATGTTTGGTGTTAGGTATTGGACCAATATGGTGTGTGGTGTTTAGTATGAGCCTTGAGGGTATGGGTGTGGGTTTGGGTTGGAGTTGGGTCTAGTTTGAGTGAGGTTGGGTCATTACATTAATTTAATTAAAATTAATGCACATGGTGTTCTTTTAATTAATTAAAAATATATGGGGTCTAAATTGGGTGGGCACAAGGGTCATGGGCGTAGTGGACTTAGAGTAGAATAATATCATAATTTTGGTTGGTCAAGACGGGTTGATGTTTGGTCCCAATTTTGATTGGAACGGACAAAAAATGCAAAGTTGGAATTAATTGAATTTACGCACGGACGTTTGTAACGATTTTTGTGCGACTAAAATCAGGCACAAGAAAGAGTATTTGTGAGTTGCACGAGGGTAAGAATAGTAGGCTGTTATGTCTAGGCAAGGTGTATAGAATATGTTTGAGGGTAATAGCTAGTGTAGTATCCTAAATATCAGAGCAACGGTAAGGTATCCTAAGTAATATAAACATTGCACAATAAATAAAACTCTATGTATAAATTCTAATTTGTACCAAAATAACCCTAATCTCTCTATCTAAGCTAATTAAACTCAAATCTGGTCGAGGGGGTTTACAATCTATCCAACTTATAAGAATTTTGTCCTCGAAATTAAAATAACACATAATAAGCTATAAATTATTAAGCAATGCTACGAACATACCTAGGACTGGTGGAGCTGGCGTTTGTACTATCTACTGGGCTCTATCGCTATACTGGGAACACTCCTGAGCTTGATGTTGGGTTGATCCGCACCTCAAACACAGTCCTAATCTTCTTCTGCAATCTTTCTGGATATGTCCCTTCTTTCTGCAAAAGTGACACGTCGGTAGATTTCTCTGCTGATATGGCATAATCTTCTGTTGCGTCTGCACTCCTGGATGACGAATCGGTCCTTCTGCTCCGGGATGAGCTCTGGCTGGTGCAGTCGTGCTGGAACGTCTCGATCCTCTGCTAATAGCCTCCTGGATCCTAGCCTCTGACAGAACTTCCTCATAAGAGATCCTCGCCTAAGTAGTAGTATACCTCTGCAGCTCGTTCGTCAGTCCATGATGGAATCTCTTGGCCTTCTCTAGATCGTTGGGTATCAGGGCGGCACCAAATCGGCTAAGTCTACTAAACTCCATGTCATATGAGTCTACGGACAGATTCTCATGCTCCAGGTGCAGGAACTGGGAGTAGAGGGCATTCCTGACCGTAGCCGGGAAATACTTCACATTGAAGTACTCTAAAACTGGTCCCACGTCTGCGTCTTGCCTACGCTGCGCTCTATGGAGTCCCACCAGTGATGGGCGTTGCCTTTCAGTTGGGCCCTCACTGCGGTCATCCAAAGGTCTGGATGTAGCTGAGAAGCCTCTAGTAGCATCTCCGTATTGGCAACCCAATCGGAGATCTCTTCTACGGTCTCGCTGCCCGAAAAAGTATTTGGGCCCATCTGACAAAACCATTATACAGTACCAACTGCCTGAGCTGGTGGAGGTGCTGGTACGGGTGTTGGAGCTGGTGTCCTCTCATAACTGCCATCAAACTCTATCTCAACGTCTCGGTCTGATGCCATTGCGCCTGTATCATAGTCTAGAAGAATTAGAACATCTGCGACTGCTCCTCTGGGCGTGGCATCTGTGGTGGAAAGGACCGAGGTGATGGCAATGGGGCCTCTGGCTGCGTCGTAGGAGTCTCCTCAGATATCGGTCTCTCGGACTGAGGTATTGGCGTAGCCCTGGACGTCTGGCCCTCGAAGTGCTATGGGACAGTCTGAGAAGTCTGGCCCTCCGGCTGTTGCGTCCGATCGTCAGGAGAAGTCGGGTGCCAATGTATCATCGGGTCCTGGGGAATCACCGGTGCCTGTGGTGGAGGCTACTCTCCGGGTGGCCCAGGGGGTGTATCCTCCCTTGGTGCGGTGGTGTATGGCCCAATGGCACCGTATGCCTCGCGTCCGCTGCGCAAGTTCATCTTGCTGCAAGAAATATAACTTCATTAAAAGAGTACGAAATAACAATGGGATGCAGTTATTCAATTAATCAAATACGAAGGAGGTTCAAGGGCGGAAATCAAAGTGGATGAGATCTATTAACTTCTATCCTATTGTAGGCTCGTTGAGCATGTTACCATACCACAAGAGATAAACATGACCTGTATGGGCCACCACTAAAACCATGTCACACCCAGTCCCAAAATACACGGGACCAGGCCACGTGGCATTGGCCAGCTGATACGACTCTGAAGGATATCCCAATTTAATGGATCCTATCGAAGCGTGCTACGCTGTCCAAAAATACTAACAAGTCTAATATGCTAATATACAGCAGGTAATGTCTAATCTCATCCACATAATACAATATTATAATGCTAAAACAAATACTGGTAAATAAAATACAAGAGTCTGAATATGCATAATACATCTGAAATAGTCTGATGGGGACAAACCCACTGAAATACAGCAACAGAATAAAAGTGCAAAAAGAAGTAAGATAACTAGACTAGAGTATCAACTAGCTAGATACGAAAACTCTAGTCTGAAATAGCTGCGAACTCAAATCACGAGAACTCCTCTGGAAATGCCTCGAAGTCCTCAATAAGGAATCCTATCTCTACTCCTGCTCCATAGATGGTCGGGTACAAGTGTTCATCCGGATCTGGAAGGGAACCATGTCCTCAGAGGGACGTAACAAGATACAAAAATGTATGCCATAAAGTATATACTGTGTAAACTCGAGGGTGTTCTAACTAGCTACGTGAAATGCACTTTAAAGACAACCCTGGTACATATGGGTAGGTGAAAGGTATAAAGCATAGCATCGAGCCAGAGGCTAAGTACCTGGCATCAGCTATAAACTGGACGCCAGGAGTATATGCTGACTACATCATCGATCATGATAGCGCGTAGCTAGTAACCTCTGCCGGATGTATCGATAAGCATATATGCCCATAACCGAGTAACCTGAGCTCATAATCAGGTAACATATGGCCCATAACCGGGTAACACTGAGGCTCACGGCCCTGCAGTTTACTCTAAAACTACGACAGCCAAATGTCTGTCCCATACGCCTATTAATTATCTTTCCTGCCTAATGTACAAGTCACGAACGCGGCATGGACGTCTCATACTATGATGCAAGTCGTTACAGAAATAAACAACTAAGCTAAATGCCGTCACACGTACTGCTCATAGTGAAGGCCAGTCAGTCATGAAGCACGCATCCCTACAAGATCTCACTCTGTGACGTATAATGATACGTGTCAAGGCCTGGGAAGTCATATTGATAACTCCTCAACTTTAGGTGGGTCTACTAGACACTAGGTCAAACACAAGTCCTAACGTCAACGCCTTCGTTGACTGCACCCGAGTCATCTCAGACGCGCACAGTTAATATTAAAATAATAAAATATGCAACTAGATAACATCTGTATTTAAACAGTAACAACAAGGCAAGGTATACTTGCTTGGAACTCTGGTATGCGCAAGCAATGTTTCAGAATCAGCAGTCAATGTAGCACCGTCTCGGATGCCTACGAACAGATAACCCAAAATTATAAATCATTAAATTACACCATGCTTAATTACTTATGTTAACATAGTCATGTATATATACATAACACATATACATATATATACATTAGATAATTTAATAACATACATACTTATATATACAATTATGCATATAGACATATTTACATATATACCTTATACATAATATATACATAAACAACCATGAGTATAACACTATATATCTGTATACATAATATACATAAATAAACAACGTATGTACATATATATATACATAAACACTAATTTAATACATATATATGTACACAATTACATAATATATAAAATAACAACATATATACCTATAATACATTACATATATACTTAATATAAATTGATAACCTATTTACATATATACATACATATATATATATATATATATATATATATATATATATATATATATATATATATATATATTAATATATATATATATATATTATATATATATATATATATATATATATATATATATATATATTATATATATATATATATATATATATATATATACACATAAAAACCAAACTATACATATATTTATACACATATATATATATACAACATAATACCTTTTATTTACATAATTACGTATATACATAAAATAAACATATATATATATATATATATATGTTTATTTAAATACATAAACAGTAATAGAATACATATATATATATACTTATTTATTGTATATTATATATACATATATATATCCAACTCAAAATAAATCTATTCATATATGTAGACAATAAATATATATATACATACAATATACATTCTATATATATACATTTTATGCAATATATACTATAAAATATACATATATACATAAATATACATATCATATATACATATATATACATATATATACACTTATACATAATTACATATATATGCATTATACATATACACATATATCTATACATAAATACATATACAAATTATACACTTATACATAAATATATATGCAGTATACACTATTTACAATATATATATACATTATACACAGTTTATACAATTATATACTATACCTAAATACATATTATATATACATAATACCCAATTATACACACTATATATATAAATATATACTATACATATACGATTAAATATATATTCCATTATATTTATAAATAAATATGTATATATACATAAATACATATATATGCCTTAATATACAATTACCTATATATTAATATACGTATATATATACATATACATATACATATACATATACATATACATATACATATACATATAAATATATATATATATATACATATATATACATAAATACAGATATACATATATACATACATATATATTTATAATACATATATACCACATACATATACAATATACGTTATATATATATATATATATATATATATATATATATATATATATATATATATATATATATATATATATATATATATACATATATATATACAATTATATATTAGATATATATTAATACATACTGTGTCGTGTTCGGGGGGGGTGCGTGTCTGCCGTGCACGTCATCGCCGACGACGGGGGGGGGGGGCGGAGCTCCGGCAGGGGGGAAGTGAAGTCGACAGCAGCAGTAGCAGCAGCAGTTGCTGCTTGCAGCTGCAATTCCGGCCGGCGGAGGCGGTGGCTAGGGGCAAGCTCTGGCAGGGACAGAGGTGGGGAGCTGGGGGTGGTGGCCAAGGTGGCGGTGGTGGAATGGGGTGGCCAGGGAAGGATTGTCGGGGCGTCGGGTCGGGGAAGAGGGAGTCGGGGGTGGTGAAGAGGAGCTGTTGTGGCGGTGCCCGAGGCGGAGGCGGCGGTCGTGGTGGTAGTGGTGGTGGTTCAGGTGGTAGGGGTGGTAATGGAGACGGCGAGGATGGTGATCGTTGCCGGAGATGGTGGAGGTGGCGGGATGAGGGAGGGGTCGGGTTGGTGAGGGTGGTGGTGTTGGTTTATTTTCTAGGGTTTTTCTATTGTATAGATGTGTGTGTGTGTGTGTTCTAGAGAGAGTATAAGTAGTTTATGTAGGAGAGATAGAGAGGGGGGCTCCTTGCGATTAGGGCCGGCTGGGGTAGTTCCCAAGGTTTGTGTGAAGCCTCCACATGTTGAACATGTGGCTAGGATTTAAGGGGTTTAAAATATGGGGTTGAGATATTGTCCCAAAAAGTAGTGTAGAGTACAACCAAATGGAGGAAAACTCATAGTGGACCGGTCAAGGGGAGGGGGTTTCATTCTTCATGTGGTTGGACCAATGAGAGTGGGGCACCTCATTGCTTAATTTCATAAAAGCCCCTAAACAATTAGGAAATTGCACAATAATTAGAATTTGGGATTGGATGTGGCAAAACACCATGTTTGGTGTTAGGTATTGGACCAATATGGTGTGTGGTGTTTAGTATGAGCCTTGAGGGTATGGGTGTGGGTTTGGGTTGGAGTTGGGTCTAGTTTAAGTGAGGTTGGGTCATTACATTAATTTAATTAAAATTAATGCACTAATGCACATGGTGTTCTTTTAATTAATTAAAAATATATGGGGTCTAAATTGGGTGGGCACAAGCGTCATGGGCGTAGTGGACTTAGAGTAGAATAATATCATAATTTGGGTTGGTCAAGACGGGTTGATGTTGGGTCCTAATTTCGATTGGAACGGACAAAGAATGAAAAGTTGGAATTAATTGAATTTACGCACGGACGTTTGTAACAATTTTTGGGCGACTAAAATCAGGCACAAGAAAGAGTATTTGTGAGTTGCACGAGGGTCAGAATAGTAGGCTGTTATGTTTAGGCAAGGTGTATGGAATGTGTTTGAGGGTAATAGCTAGTATAGTGTCCTAAATATCAGAGCAACGGTAAGGTATCCTAAGTAATATAAACATTGAACAATAAATAAAACTCTGTGTATAAATTCTAATTTGCACCAAAATAACCCTAATCTCTCTATCTAAGCTAATTAAACTCAAATCTGGTCGAGGGGGTTTACAGTCTCCATCACCACACTCTACCCCTTGCCGGCCCTAATCCCCAAAACCTAGAGAACCCCACCCCCTCTCTCTCTCCTTCCTCTTCTCCATACAAAACCGAACTCCTTCTTCTTTTCTTCTTCTTCTTCTTCTTCTTCTTCTTTCTTTCTTCTTCTCCTTCTCCTTGAGAAGTACTCTACCCAACCGAGCTAACCCCGGCCATTTTCGGTCGACTTCTTCTCTGGCGAGGAAGCAACCACCCGCATCTCCAGCCCCCACTCGGCTTCACCTCCACCCGACCGGCCTCCCTCCATTCTCCGGCGAGCTTTACCCCAACGCCATCACCACCTCCTGCCTTAACCCCGGCCAACCCTACTGACCCCGAGCCATTGCCGAACTGCTCCACACTCCGACTACCCCCCTCGACTCCCACGAGCTCCGCCACTTCCTCCATCACCACCAGCTCCAGCTCTCCCTTGACCACACTGCTCCAACCAGCAACCTTCCCGACCACCATTGCCAAGCCCCTCTACTCCGGCTGATTTCTCTACACACCATCCGCCATTACCACCACCTTAACCTCCTCTCCCGAGCTTCACCCCGGCCGAGTCCCTCCACCAGTCATCCCCGATTGCAGCCAACCCCACACCGACTTTAACTCCTGCGGGCTACCTCATTGTCGACCCCACCGTCCAGCATCGCCACCTCGCCGAGGTAAACTTCACCCCCTCTCCTAATATAATATGGTTTTATATATTAATTTTGAGTTATATTTAACTTAGCTAGGTTCCTGTATAATGCATTAAGTTAGGAAATTAATTAGGGTTTTTGTATATGCATGAGCTTAGGGTTTATTGATGTTTTTAGGGTTATGTTCATAGTATGTAATGTGAATGAATGGATATACAATTAAGTTAGGGTTTGAGAAAATGGATCTTTGTTTAGGGTTACATTTTGCATTGAGATTTAAGGGTTTAGTTCCTTGTAATACATGCAATGAGGATAAAATGCAAGGTTAATATTTAAGGCATTTGAATATATATTAAGTTTATGATATTTGCATACATTGAGATGTTAGGGCATTCCAATTAATATATGCATTATTGATTATTGTTGTTGAGCAGATTAAATTCTTGCGAAATAATACTGTGATCTATCATCGAGGGACATATGATTTATTGTGAAATAATGTGTAGTATCAAACCATTAATCGGTAATTTGGGGACTGATAGTTAATGATGGGTTTAATTGAAGAGTAGTACTTATTATGAAATGGTAATGAAGGTAAAAAAGGAAGGCCTAATAATTAATGAGTAATTAAGGAAGACATAATTAAACGTAATGATAATGTCTATAAAGGCCAGAGGAAACTGAGGATTGGATCAGGGTTTGATTAACTGAATATCGTGATTGAGGTTGGGTTTGATGATATATTCTAGAGGATTAGTTTGAGTAGATGTAACGTACTCCGAGCCAACCTTGGTCAACCCTTTAGCGTCGTGTCCTTGTGAGTTATAGCTGAGTCTGAGCATATGATTAGATGTGTGTCACATCTTATTCCGGCATTGTGATAGTTTATTGATTGAGTTTGTATCTCGTCTCTAGGTACTATGGGACCTGCAGACTTGGACATGGTACCGGATCCCCGTCATCAACAGCCGGACGCAGACAAGTATACCTTGCCACCCTATATTTCAGTTACATATATTTATTGTTTCATTATATACATTGTGCGCAAAATTGTTTAAGATCGTTACTTTGCGTCCGGATCACAACTGGGTGCAGACATTCGTCGTAACATCTCGTAACGAATGCTAAATATTCGTAATACATCAATGTACGTACCTGAGTATATCATCACCCTAGGACACATTCATACACTGTTATTATGCTAGATTTCCTGTATCCTGATACTGACATCATGATCGGAGATTGGGACGACCTTAGGGTCACGTTTGTTGATAGATACTTCTGTGCTAAGAGACTGCTAGATAGAGGTTCCGGTTCAGCGCATAATCGTTGAACGCTTGGGAAGGGGAAGACAGTTACTAGACGTTTGGGCTCATCTGCACGCGCTTATATATGTATATGTACTATTTCTGTAGTGATCCTGTATCTAGAGTAGTTGTATCACCCATGTGACTCTTCGCCTGGAGTTGGGGTATGTCCCGTGTGTTTCCGTATCCGGAGCTACGGTTTTATTTTGGGCAGCCCACACGTCGAACATTGTCTTTAAACTGTGTCTCACTTATTTGGTTATGCTAGATTATCCCGTCGTTGCACTTGTGCTTTCTGTTATACTTGGCATACTGTATCTTTGTACCTTGTTACATCCCTCTGAGGACCTGGTTCCCTTCCAGGTTTAGGCGAGAAGGATTACCCAGAGGAGTACGGTCTGGGTACGTATCCAGCAGCAGGACCCATTGCCGAGGACGAGGTCATCCTCGAGGACTTCGCCTGATCTCTGGTAGTAACTCTATCCTTGGGACGGTATTATTATCTAACTATCTGATGCCGTTCCAAATTATCTCATTGCTTACTTTCATTCCAGTATTTTGTACTAGCGGGTTTGTTTCCGTGTGATTACTCTAGTATGTGTACTATGATATATTATCTTGTGGCATTTTCTTTCTGCACATTAGTTGTTATGATTACCTCTATGTGCTCTTATATCTGTTTCCTGTGGATGAGATTTAGATTCACTATTTATATGTTATGTGTTGGGTTATTTATTGTACTTTACAGCTTAGGTGCACTCCGACGGGACTATTAGATTGGGATGCCCGTCGAAGTATGCTGCTGGCCATTGCCACGTGACTCGGTTCCTTATCTTTGGAACCGGGGCATGACAAGGTTTTTGTGGTGGCCCATACAGGTCCAATTTAAATCGTCTTGGTCACCTGACTGTGCCAAGTGAGCCTGCAAATTAGGAATATATATTAGGAATCTCATCTACAAGTTTGAAACCTTCACATGACACCTCTATCTCGATTTCTTTTACCAAATTATATCTTGTTTATTTCCTTCACGCTGATCGCAGTCATGACTTCTTTTCAAAGTTATGAACCTCAGCAGCGGACGCGTTATGCAGCCGGGCGATGTTCCCTGTGACGCAGGATCATCCGGGGAACCAAAACTGGACCAAGTCCTTCTATTGACTCCAGCTCCCTTTTGACAATAATCGGGGCAGCCCGAGGTGCCTTCTGACGGGCATCAGAATCCGCGTCAGGCAAGACCTAAGGATCAGAGGACCCCGAGTTAGGAGGAGCAGCAGCTGCCCCTACCTCCACTATTACCACCCCAGATGCCCTATATGCCATTCCCCACAGGGCAACCCATGGATGGGACGCAGATGTTCTAGATGGTATATGCGATGATGCAGGCCCAACAGCAGGTCCAGCAGCAGGCTCAACAGAGCCAGGCTGAGACCCTGAGGGAGAGTATCGTGACGGCCTTGGGGCAGGCATCACCGCCAGCACACCAGTCGACGATGGGGTCTGTCATAGACTTCCATCGTATGATGCCACAACCTTTTGCTGGCACCGAAGAGCCGACAGAGGTCCACGCATGGCTCACGAGCAATTAGCACCAGCTGGAGGCTACCGACCTCCCCTGACACCGATGGATGACTGCAGTCAGGATACAGCTCACTGGCAACGCGCATCACTGGTGGCTCTCAGAGGAGCAGCATTTGGGACCAGACCGGGCCATGTGGGAAGAGTTCTCCAGGCTCTTCCAGGAGATGTACGTACGCTCTTATCATGCCCCAGTCCCAAAATACGTAGGACTAGGACACGTAAGCATGCCAGCCGTATAAATATGGCACTCCAATATATGGAAACCATATCACACGTACGTTGTAATATGAATAATAATTCACAAGTGGTAACCATATATGTCACAGGGCATAACTAAATCTCATCCACAAAAATCGTATATGAATGAATAACCAATATCTATAACTGGATCTCAATATAAAGTATCTAATAATGGTAGTCGGATGGAAATATATCCACTACCGAACCAGAATATAGATAAACAGATAAATACAATACAAGAATATCAACTAACAGTCACGGCTCGATGGGAGGACCTCATCGCAATATACGTAGCAAGTCCGGATTTGCGCTCCTGCGAATACTCATGAATAATATACCTGGAAAGGGCCAGGTCCTCAGATGGACATAACAAGATACATAAAAGCATGCCATAAAGTAAATACTGTAAAAACTTAAGGGTGACCTAACCAACTAAGTGAAATACAACTTGATGACAACTTTGAGTGTATAGGAAAGTGTAGGCTAGACATATGCTGATGTAATTCACCAATCGTGACAAATGGCTAGTATATGCCACATACGCGCCCATAGGAGGGTGCTCAGTAATAACGTCCATCTCTGAAGAGCATGGCATCTGTAATATATATTGTCCATACCTCTTCGAAGAACGTGGAAGCAGTATAGTATATCGTCCATATCGCTCCGAAGAACGTGGCAGCAGTATAGTATATATCGCCAATATTACTCCGTCGAGTGTGGCATCAGTGTAAACGAAGTGGGGTATCCCATACGCCAACTAGTTATCCTTCCTTCCCAATAATCTATGCATGTTGTATCCACAACACGCCGTAGCTACTACGTCGCGGCATCGTAACTCTGGCATATAGTCTATCGTTAGAGCAATAGTCTAACCTTACAACCAAACAAGGACAATGATTGGACCATCGTACTATGCTAGTCTATGCTCCGCCTACTAATAACTGCTAAGTCTTCTAACATGCATCACTATTAGCAGTTATACCCTATACGTCGTACGCCTATACGTACAAGTGGCCAACCGCATACGCAGGTCTGTGCCCTACATGAGACTCACAATACATGTAAGAGATGTGTCAAGGCCTAGAGTCGCGCAGATCAATCCAACAGATCTTCGGGGACAGTGTGCACAGGTACGGGAATCGGGGGTGACTGCTGCGGGTTATTTGGCAAGGGTGACGGGTCCATGATGAACACGAGGAAGAGGGTGATTAGGTCAATGATGATGATCGTACAGGGATTGATGATGATTACCAGGGTGATAATTATGATATTGGTGGTGATATGGATGATGACTGGGATGATGGTAATAATGTGGATGATAATAGTTAAGGGGTGATGATGTGGTGATTGATGGGAGGATGACTAGGACGATGATATAGATGAGGGTGATGACGAGGATGAGATGTTGATGATGAGGAGTGATGATATAGACGATGGTGATGACGAGGATGATGATTGGGATGATGGTGATGACTAGGATGAGATGTTGATAACGGTAATGGTGTTTAATGATAGTACGACGATGATTTAGGTGAGACGATGATAATGATGACGATGACGATGATAGTTAAGGCGATGACGACAACGACGATGGCGATGATGATGGTGAAGGTGATGACTACGACATCGATGGCGATGGTGATGGTGAAGGTGATGACAATGGTGGTAATAATGTGACGATGATGATGAAGAGTATTGATGATGATGATGCTGGTGGTAGCTGCTGACCGGAGTCCGGCCAGGGGGAGGGGAGGTCCGGCCAAGGGAGGGGAGGCTCGGGTCGAGGTGGTTCGTTTATGGTGGAGGACGGAGCAGGGAGGTCCGACGAGATAGGAAGGAGTTCGTGGAGGAGTGGTGATGATGGGTGGTGATCGTACTAGCGGTGTTGGTGCTGTGGGTGCGGTCGACGGTAAAGTCGGGAGAAGGGAGTTCTCAGGGAGGAAGGAGATCGAGGAAGATGGTGGGCAGCAGGCTGCGGTGGTGATGGGAGGATACCGGCGGAATGAAGTCGACGGAGGGGGAGAGGGGGATCCGGTTGATCTAGATGACCGGGGGTTCAGTTGTGCGGGTTTAACTCCGACGGTGTGCAACGACTCTCAGGCGGTCGGGTCTGCCTCGGTCTGGAGGAGAAGAGAGGGAGAGGTGGTTCTGGTTGACGGCGGGGATTCGGCGGGATCAGGGTGCTCCAGGGATGGCGCCGGCGGGACTGGACGGGGGTGAAGGGATGATGAATAGAAAAGGGTCGGCTAGGCTTAGCTTTAGGTTTAGGTGATTTTGAGAAGAAATCAAGAGAAAGGGAAGAAAAAAAGCTATTTTATACATGGGGACTTTGGGTTTGGGTTGACCAAGGTATGTGGGCTTGGTCAACACCTCTTGGGTTTGGGCCTTGGGCTCACATGAGGATGTTTGGAGAGCCATAAATCACATTGTTTAAATGCAAGGATAGGTTTAATATAAATGAGGCGATGTTGTGCGTTGTACATTCCAAAAATTATGAAAAAATTCCTATAGAGAAAAAGTTGGATTTCTTCATGTATTGTCCAGTGGTGTGGACACCTAAATACGCTTTTGCATAAAAGCGCCCAACAATTGAAAAATTGCACAAAGACAGAAATTGGATTTAATTGATTAAAATTAGTGTGCACGATGTTCTTGAATTAATTAGAAGTAGATGGGATAAAATTAGGTCATACACAAGAGTCAGGGACGTAGAGGATACAGTGTTGAATATTAATAAATTTTGGGTTGTACAAAATGGTCAAGATTGTGTTCCCAATTAAATTGGAACGCACAAGGGTACAAGGTCAGGATTTATTTAGAATTAAATAATAATGTCTGCGGTGAATGTTGTGCGACTAAAATATAGCACAAGAAAGCATAATTGTAAGTTACACAAAGGTCAGCATAGTAGGCGGGCATGTCTAGGACAAGGTTGTAAAATTTGTAGAAAGGCAATGGTAGTGAGGTGCTCCAATTATCGAAGCAACGGTAAGGTGCGCTAAGCGATATAAAATATTATATAGTTAAATTAAATGTCGTGTTCTAGTTCTAATTGGGTTCAACTAGCCCTAATTTCACTATCTAAGTAAAGTAGACTTAATTTTGGGTGAGGAGGTTTACAATCTACCCAACTTAAAATAATTTTATCCTCAAAATTAAAATAAGCCATAATTGGTTTAAATCCTTCACTTGCGTACATCAGGCAAGTCAATCGTGATCTCTTCTAAAAATTTAAAATTTATCCAAATCTATCGCGATCTCTTTTAAATTAGATTAACCATTGATTCAGATCAACTTCAACATATTACACTATCTTCTCGGTTTTCAAATTAACTATCCATATCCAAATCTAATTCAAATTTATATGACATCCCATATTAGAAATTTATACTGCAATCTCCAATTATCATAATCTCCTCAAAATGATTATAACCATAATTTATTTCTATGTTCAACTTGTGAATTCCATAATCTTCAGATTTTTTCTTTCAATTTACGCCCTCAATATTTTAAATAGGTGATCAAAAATTTTAATTCTTAATTCAAATTATCGAATTTGGAATTCAATCCGACCATGTTCATATTTAGAGTTCTATTTTATTTTCCTCCGAATTTAAATCGATGATTCAACCTTCAATACTCCAAATTTAAGTCAAGTGCTCAAAGTATAAATATTTGGTTCATCATATCCCAGTTTTTGAAATTCATTGATCCTCATCATCTTACTCATTCTTCAAAAATTCTAAAAATTAAAAAAAAATAACTTGAACCTTTCAATCTAATTTTGCTCAATCATAATCTAAAAGAAATTCCTCTCAAGTTGACTATGCAACTGCTACCCAACTTAGAATGTACCCGTCTATCCCATAAGGCTCTTACATTAAGAATTCTTACTCCTCAAATTTACTTAATCATGTTACTCAATCCTCAAAAATTTAAACACCCAATATATCACCTATGATATACCCTTAATCAGCTATAAAAGGCAGTCATCTAGTAATATGATTAGACTATGGCATATATCTAGTACTCTCTGTATATCCAATCTTATAGTAAGCACGAGATTTCATCTTTCCGAATAAGGAAAGACGGAGAACAATAATAAAGAGTTCAAGGGGATGGTAATATAATACAAGTACGAGGTTCAAGGAGATTAAAGAATTCAAAAAGGAGAGTTGTCAGGGAAGTTGTGGATTAAAATCCTATTCGCACGTTCATATTGGAACAGTTATGTACCCAATGTGATATGCTCTGACATGTCTAGAGGTAGATATATTCGTCTACTAGTCAACTATATATCTCAATCCACGTAAAGTAGTCATGCGAAGAGCGAACCAAGTGCACTAAGGTTGTCCAGACCCTAATACATAGATTTTGATTTAGATAATGTATTAGTAGGCGTCCCCAATAACACATATGTCATGAACAAGCTTACTAAAAGAATAAGCTTGCAAAACTAGGCTATAAAATAGCAGCATAAGTCACGGTAGTTTAGAAAATATAAATACGCTGGATTTTGATGAAAGGAGGTACAAAATAATTCAAGTTAACAAAAACAAAATAAAACAACAAGTAAGATTCTACAATCTCTATAGTCGCCATACTAACTCCTTGTCTAAGTCGCTAGTCGACAAAATAGGGTATGGGCCTCTAAGTCCTACAGTCTGAATAAACATTATCTTCTTATGCAAGTCTACAGTTTGTGTCATTCAGTTACACTACATTGATGAGGCAAGAGGACTATGTGTTACTAGGTTGTGAGGCATACTACCCAACTTAAACATTAACTAATATTGTGATAGTCTTAAGGAGATCCTACAAAATAATAAGGTATAAACTCCTATTAGGGTATATACGGAAAAGAACTTGGTACTCATTAGGGTCTCCTATTGTATTATATAGGTAATGACCATCTTAAGTCTTAATCATAGTGCTTATAGAATAATGGTATTAACGTTAAGAATGGAAAGGTTACTGGCCTTCAAGGAAAAAGAGAATATAATCTATATTGAAGTGGGGTACATGTTACGTGATTTAAACTAAAGGATAATTAGATCATAATCTAAAGGAATAACTCAAACTATCAAATTCTAACTACCAAGCACAAAATTCAAAGTTCAAGATTACAATTATCATCCTAGCAAACTATATATCTTTAATATAAAGGGATATCACTTGGCCTAAGATCAGAAATATTAGGTGGCACGAATTGGAAGATGAAGAATAGAAGAACATAATTAGTCGTCGCACAATTATAGTGAACGCTAAGTTTACAGGGGAACAAGATTTGCAATTAAAATAGAGGGACGCAAGATAATATCATGGTTTCCTAAGGGGAAGGTGGCAAGCAAATCTCCGTGTTTGAGGTATGATCAAGGGGAATGTCATACTCGTTGCTCTGGGCTTCCTAAGGTACTGTCTGCTAATATCAAGACAAGGATTTATATTTATAATTCCCTAACACTATCTCACTATGCAAATTAGGTTCAGTCCAAACATTTGATCTCGAATTTCTATTGGTTCCTCAATACTAGGGTCAAACATTAGGGTCAAATCTCTAACTAGCTCTAGTAGTGTTTATAATACCCTCAAGTCAATCGTAAACATATCGAGGGATAATGGTAAATTATTCTATAGGTAAGGGACACTAGGGTTCATTAAGTATTCCAACTTAGTGATGTGTCATTATCCTAGTTGTACTCTTAATAGGAGGGTTACCCTACTTTTTCATCTAGCAACAGGGACTTCTATATTCTAGGAGAAGGTTATACTCAGGGAACTATTAGGGAAGCACATGAATCAAGCAGGATGAAGCTATTCAAATAGAATGGATTGGAAGAAGGATGAGTTATAGTCAGTTGTGGATGAGATCCTATACTCTAATCCTAGGTGCAGGCTTGCTCGGTACAGTAACGTAACCGAGACAATATGCTCTCGACCTGCATGGGCTACCACTAAAAATATGTCACGCCCTAGTCCCAAAATACGTAGGACCAGGACACGTAAGCATGCCAGCCGTATAAATATGGCACTCCAATATTTGGAAACCATATCACACGTACGCTGTAATATGAATAACAATTCACAGGTGGTAACCACATATGTCACAGGGCATAACTAAATCTCATCCATAGAAATTGTATATGAATGAATAACCAATATCTATAACTTGATCTTAATATAAAGTATCTAATAATGGTAGTCGGATGGAAACAAATCCACTAGCGAACCAGAATATAGATAAATAAGATAACTACAATACAAAAATATCAACTAATAGTCACGGCTCGAAGGGAGGACCTCATCGCAATATATGTAGCAAGTCTGGATCTGCGCTCCTGCGAATACTCATGAACAATACACCTGGAAAGGCCAGGTCCTCAGAGGGACATAACAAGATACATAAAAGTATGCCATAAAGTAAATACTGTAAAAACTCAAGGGTGACCTAACCATCTAAGTGAAATGCAACTTGAGGACAACTTTGAGTGTATGGGAAAGTGTAGGCTAGACATATGCTGACGTAATTCACCAATCGTGACAACTGGCTAGTATATGCCATATATGCCCCCATAGGAGGGAGCTCAGTAATAACGTCCATCTCTGAAGAGCATGGCATCTGTTATATATATCGTCCATACCGCTCCGAAGAACGTGGCAGCAATGTAGTATATCGTCCATATCGCTCCGAAGAATATGGCAGCAGTATAGTATATATCATCCATATCACTCCGTCGAGTGTGGCATCAGTATAAAGGAAGTGGGGTGTCCCATACGCCTACTAGTTGTCCTTCTCGCCCAATAATCTATGCATGTTTTATCCACAACACATCGTAGCTGCTACGTTGCGGCGTCGTAACTCTGGCCTGTAGTCTATCGTTAGAGCAATAGTCTAACCTTATAACAAAACAAGGACAAGGATTGGACTATCGTACCATGCTAGTCTATGCTCCGCCTACTAATAACAGCTAAGTCTTCTAACATGCATCACTATTAGCAGTTATATCCTATCCGTCGTACGCCTACACGTACAGGTGGCCAACCGCATACGCAGGTCTGTGCCCTATATGAGAATCACAACACGTATAAGAGATGTGTCAAGGCCTGGGGAGTCATACTAATAACTGCACGATTTTAGGTGGGTCTACTAGACACTAGGTCAGACACAAGCCTAACGTCAATGCATTCGTTGACTGCACCCGAGTCTCTCTCGGACGCGCACAGTTATAATAGCTAAAATAATGAACAGGCAGCTAAAATACAGAATTTAGATAGTATAACAAGGCAAGGTATACTTGCCTGGCGAGAAGGCTGCATAGTATCAATGACTTGCTCCTGGAGTCGCGCAGATCAATCCAACAGATCTTCGTGGTCAGCGTACACAGGTACGGGAATTGGGGGTGACTGCTGCGGGTTGTCTGGCAAGGGTGACGGGTCCATGATGAACACGAGAACGAGGGTGATTAGGTCAATGATGATGATCGTACAGGGATTGATGATGATTATCAGGGTGATGATTATGATGTTGGTGGTGATATGAATGATGACTGGGACGATGGCGATGATGTGGATGATAATAGTTAAGGGGGTGATGATGTGGTGATTAATGGGAGGATGACTATGATGATGATGTAGATGGGGGTGATGACGAGGATGAGATATTGATGATGAGGAGTAATGATGTGGACGATGGTGATGAC
Organism: Iris macrosiphon; assembly: GCA_036927795.1. Lineage (NCBI taxonomy): Eukaryota > Viridiplantae > Streptophyta > Magnoliopsida > Asparagales > Iridaceae > Iris > Iris macrosiphon. The sequence continues at coordinate 72,658,768 of JAYESA010000016.1, forward strand.
GAGGATGATGATTGGGATGATGGTGATGACTAGGATAAGATATTGATAATGGTAATGGTGTTTAATGATAGTAAGACGATGATTAAGGTGAGACGATGATGATAACAACGATGATAATGACAACGATGACGATGATAGTTAAGGTGATGACTACAACGATGATGGCGATGATGTTGGTGAAGGTGATGACTACGACGTCGATGGCGATGGTAATGGTGAAGGTGATGATAATGGTGGTGATAATGTGACGATGATGATGAAGAGTATTGATGATGATGATGTTGGTGGTAGCTGCTGACCGAAGTCTGGCCAGGTGGAGGGGAGGTCCGGCCAAGGGAGGAGAGGCTCGGGTCGAGGTGGTTCATTCATGGTGGAGGACGGAGCAGGGAGGTCCGACGAGATGAGGAGGAGTTCGTGGAGGAGTGGCGGTGATGGGTGGTGATCGTGCTGGCGGTGTTGGTGCTGTGGGTACTGCCGGCGGTGAAGTCGGGAGAAGGGAGTTCTCAGGGAGGAAGGAGATCGAGGAAGATGGTAGGAAGTATGCTGCGGTGGTGATGGGAGGATACCGGCGAGATAAATTTGACGGAGGGGGAGAGGGGGATCCGGCAGATCTAGATGACCGGGGGTTCAGTTGTGCGGGGTCGACTCCGACAATGTGTTGCGACTCTAAGGCGGTCGAGTCTGCCTCGGGCTGGAGGAGAAGAGAGGGAGAGGTGGTTCTGGTTGACGGCGGGGATCCGACGGGATCAGGGTGCTCCGGTGATGGCACCGACAGGACTGGACGGGTGTGAAGGGTTGATGAATAGTAAAGGGTCGGCTAGGGTTAGCTTTAGGTTTAGGTGATTTTGAGAAGAAATCAAGAAAAAGGAAAGAAAAAAAAGCTATTTTATACATGGGGACTTTGGGTTTGGGTTGACCAAGGTAAGTGGGCTTGGTCAACACCTCTTGGGTTTGGGCCTTGGGCTCACATGAGGATGTTTGGAGAGCCATAAATCACATTATTTAAATGCAAGGATAGGTTTAATATAAATGAGGCGGTGTTGCACGTTGTACATTCCGAAAATTATAGAAAAATTCCTATAGAGGGAAAAGTTGGATTTCTTCATGTATAGTCCAATGGTGTGGACACCTAAATGCGCTTTTGCATAAAAGCGTCCAACAATTGAAAAATTGCACAAAGACGAAAATTGGATTTAATTGATTAAAATTAGTGCGCACGATGTTTTGAAATTAATTAGAAGTACATGGAAATAAAATTAGGTCGGACACAAGTGTCAGGGACGTTGATGATACAGTGTTGAATATTAATAAATTTTGGGTTGTACGAAATGGTCAAGATTGTGTTCCCAATTTAAATTAGAACTCACAAGGGTACAAGGTCAGGATTTATTTAGAATTAAATAATAACGTCTGCGGTGAATGTTGTGCGACTAAAATGTCGCACAAGAAAGCATAATTGTAAGTTACACAAAGATCAGAATAGTAGGCGGGCATGTCTAGGACAAGGTTGTGAAATTTGTAGAAAGGCAATGGTAGTGAGAAATTTCAATTATCGAAGCAACGGTAAGGTGCGCTAAGTGATATAAAATATTGTATAGTTAAATCAAATGTCGTATTCTAGTTCTAATTGGGTTCAACTAGCCCTAATTTCACTATCTAAGCAAAGTAGACTTAATTATGGGTGAGGGGGTTTACACCTCCACTGCCTGAGCAAAGCTTTGGGATAGATTTCAGAACCTCAGGCAGGGCAGTATGACGATAGAGGAATACAATGCTGAGTTCCTCCACCTGAGCAGGTTTGCACCATACCTGATACCCACCGAGGAGGCGAAGGCCGAGAAGTTCTATGAAGGCCTGAGTTTCGAGACCCAGAGGTTTATCGGGTCCATAGCCCCCACCTCCTACTCCGAGGTATTATTAGCAGCACTACGCCAGGACCGCATCAACAAGATGGAGGCTAGCCTGAAGCGCTCCTATGCGTCGTCATTAGCAGTTTGAGCCCCGCAAAAAGGACCTGCAAAGCGTCCTTTAGTACATCAGCAGCAGCAGAGAGCAGCACCCCAACAGGGAGCTGTTATTTCCATATGCCATTACTGCGGCAAGAAGGAACATTTATTGAGGGACTGCCGACGGAGACTGGGCGCTTGTTTGAGATGTGGGTCGAACCAGCATGCAGTCCGAGATTGTCTCGACCAGAGGGCTCCAATACAGATGGTTCATCGGCCAGCCTTGCCAGTACTGAGGCCTTATCAACAGCCTCCTGGACCGAGGCCGCCATACGCAGGAGCTGGAGCACAGCGACCACCAGTACCAGAAGAAAATTAGAGGAGGCCACCCTTAGCCCCACAGGCAGATCGCTTCCAGCAAGCTCGACAGCACCAGCCGAGGGCACCAGCACCAAGACATGGTCAGGCCTATGCGATGACTATAGAGGAGGCAGAGACAGCCGGAGAAGTTATCGCAGGTACTATCTTAGTAGCTTCATTACCAGCAGTAGTCTTATTTGATTCTGGTGCCACACACTCTTTTATAGCTACTAGTTTCGTGGCCACCCATAGAATAGACACTGCACCCCTTCCGAAGATCAAGAGGATTCTTATGGGAGGTAGAATAGTACCTGTTAGCGACACTTGTAAATCATGTTCAGTAGTTGTCTGCGGGCGAAAGATGTGTACCCGATTTCTGGTCTTCTCCATGCCGGACTATGACATTGTCCTAGGCATGGATTGGTTGAGCCAAGACCACGCAACGCTAGATTGCCTTCGTGGTTGTGTCATATTTAGACCCCCAGATCACCCAGAGTTTGAGTTTCTTCGGGGAGCCCGAGATCATGGTGTCTAACCTACCCTAGCAACACACATTATAGAAGGTGAACCGATGTACCCTCACTTTATATCAGAGTTTGAGGATATGTTTCCAGAGGATCTCCCAGGCCTGCCACCTGACAGAGAGATTGAGTTCACTATAGAGTTGACTCCTGGAGCCGAGCCAGTTACTTCCCCCGTTTACAGACTAGCACCGAAGGAGTTGGTTGAGTTGAAAGTCCAAGTAGATGATCTCTTAGATAAGGGTTTCATACGGGCTAGTGTATCTCCATGGAGAGCACCCATTTTATTTGTATCGAAGAAATACGGGATGGTACGTTTGTGTATCGATTATAGGACATTAAATGCTGTAACGATAAAGAATAAGTATCCACTACCGCGCATCGATGATTTATTTGATCAGCTTAGTGGTGCATGTGTATTCTCGAAGATCGATCTCAGATCCGGCTATCATCAGATCAAGGTACGGAGAGAGGATATTCCGAAGATGGCTTTTCGGATGAAGTATGGGCACTACGAGTTTCTAGTTATGCCGTTTGGTTTAACCAACATGCCAGCAATATTTATGAGTCTGATGAACAGTATTTTCTACCAGTACTTAGATAAGTTCATGGTGGTATTTATTGATGACATCTTGGTATATTCCAAGAGCTATGAGGAGCACGAGAGACATCTCAGGATCGTGTTAGAGATGCTGAGACATGAGAGACTGTACGCCAAGCTCAGCAAATGTGAGTTCTGCTTGGATAGAGTACCATTCCTGGGACACATTTTACGTATTTCACGTATCGCAGTTGGGGAGATATGTGGCTTATCATCTTCCATTGCCTCCATCATTAGAAGGAGTGCATGACGTATTTCACGTATCGCAGTTGAGGAGATATATAGCTTGTCATCTTCCATTGTCTCCATCATTAGAAGGAGTACATGACGTATTTCACGTATCGCAGTTGAGAAGATATGTGGCAGACCCTAGCCACGTACTTGATCATTCGGAGATTACAGTCGGGCCCAGTTTATCTTACGTAGAGCAGCCAGTGGAGATACTCGATAACAGTAAGAAGACTTTGAGAGGTCAGACTATTCGATTGGTCAGAGTTGTATGGAAGCATCATTCGCCATGAGAGTCTACCTGGGAGCACGAGGATTCTATTCGACAGCATTTTCCGTATTTATTTGAGGACCAAGGTACAAATTTACGTACCATATTTGATTACCAGTTTACTTTTAAATTCTCTTAGTTATTATCGTGCTTTACTTTTAATTTCGGGGACGAAATTTTTCTAAGTTGGGAAGGATGTAAACCCCTCATTTATTTCTATAGATAGTCTTGTATGGGTTAGAAAATTTTGGTTTAGCAGCAGATGATTGAGGTTTAAAGTAAGGTTACAGATGTCTGATTTTTTTATTTAATTAAAACCCTTGGCGCGCCCTACCGTTGTTGAAATATTCGGAGCCCAATATCAGCCCATAAATTCCAACATATTGTTGCACTCTTGACTTTACACGCCAATTTAGGCGCTGGACTTTTTCGTCACTCAAAATTATATTTTCTTGTGCTCTAAATTAATTGCACAATTTTCCGTAACCGAAATCCATATTTAATCATGTGTCGCACACCAGTGTCGTTGCCATCTATTTTTAGACACCAACTTAATCCGTTGAGCTGGACCAATTAAAGGGTCCAAGACTGACACCAAGTCTATACCATTCATGACCTTTGTGTCACTCTAAATTGAGATCCATGTGCCCCCATTTAATTTAAGAGCACATGACAATTTATTCTAATTAACTTGGGGATACCAACTTTGACTAATCCTATTTTAATCCCAATTTAATTCCAATGCCCATTTAATTTAGCACATGCAAAACACACAACACCCACTCATCCTAAAAAATACCAAACACCAAATCCCCCACAATTTTTGAATTATTTTATGTGATTGTGCAAATATCCAAACTTAAGGGGCTAAATTACAAATATTGTAACATGTGTCATAATCTCATTGGTCAAGACCAAATGAACAAGCCACCCGACTTCTTTGACCGGTCAAGCTTCCCCCTCCCTCTCCTTGGGTGAACAAAATTTCTCCATATGAAATCCTCACCACCCATTTGAATTGGGATCATCCTCACCATCCAACCCTCACACAACTCCCTATAAAATGTCTCCATCACCACACTCTACCCCATGCCGGCCCTAATCCCCAAAACCTAGAGAACCCCACCCCTCTCTCTCTCCTCCCTCTTCTTCATACAAAATCGAACTCCTTCTTCCTTTCTTCTTCTTCTTCTTCCTTTCTTCTTCTCCTTTTTCTTGAGAAGTACTCTACCCAACCGAGCTAACCTCGGCCATTTTTGGTCGACTTCTTCTCCGGCGAGGAAGCAACCACCCGCATCTCCAGCCCCCACACGGCTTTACCTCCACCCGATCGACCTTCCTCCATTCTCCGGCGAGTTTCACCCCAACGCCATCACCACCTCCGACCTTAACCTCGGCCAACCCTACTGGCCCCGAGCCGCTGCCGAACTGCTCCACACTCTGGCTACCCCCCTCGACTGCCACGAGATCGGCCATTTCCTCCATCACCACCGCCTCCAGCTCTCCCTTGACCACACTGCTCCGGCCAGCAACCTTCCTGACCACCATTGCCAAGCCCCTCTACTCCGGCTGATTTCTCCACACCATCCACCATTACCACTACCTCAACCTCCTCTCTCGAGCTTCACCCCGGCCGAGTCCCTCCACCAGCCATCCCCGACTGCAGCCAACCCCGCACCGACTTTAACTCCGGCGGGCCACCTCACTGTCGACCCCACCGGCCAGCATCGCCACCTCGCCGAGGTAAACTTCACCCCCTCTCCTAATATAATATGGTTTTATATATTGATTTTGAGTTATATTTAACTTAGCTAGGTTCCTGTATTATGTATTAAGTTAGAAAATTAATTATGGTTTTTGTATATGCATGAGCTTAGGGTTTATTGATGTGTTTAGGGTTATATTCATAGTATGTAATGTGAATTAATGGATATACAATTAAGTTAGGGTTTAAGAAAATGGATCCTTGTTTAGGGTTACATTTTGTATTGAGATTTAAGGGTTTAGTTCCTTGTAATACATGCAATGAGGATAAAATGCAAGGTTAATATTTAAGGCATTTGAATATATATTGAGTTTATGATATTTGGATAAATTGAGATGTTAGGGCATTTCAATTAATATATCCATTATTGATTATTGTTGTTTAGCAGATTATATTATTGTGAAATAATACTATGATCTATCATCGGGGGACAGGTGATTTATTGTTGTCACGCCCCAGTCCCAAAAATACGTAGGACTAGGACACGTAAGCATGCCAGCCGTATGAATATGGCACTCCAATATATGGAAACTATAACACACGTACGCTGTAATATGAATAACAATTCACAAGTGGTAAACATATATGTCACAGGGCATTGCTAAATCTCATCCACAGAAATCATATACAAATGAATAACTAATATCTATAACTAGATCTCAATGTAAAGCATCTAATAAGGGTAGTCGGATGGAAACAAATCCACTACCGAACTAGAGTATAGATAAACAAGATAAATACAATATTAGAATATCAACTAACAATTACGGGCTCGAAGAGAGGTCCTCATCGCAATATATGTAGCAAATCCGGATCTGCGCTCCTGTGAATACTCATAAACAATACACCTGGAAATGGCCAGGTCCTCAGAGGGACATAACAAGATACATAAAAGTATGCCATAACGTAAATACTGTAAAAACTCAAGGGTGACCTAACCATCTAAGTGAATGCAATGTGAGGACAACTTTGGTACGCATGGGTAGGCGTAGGCATAACATCCAACGTCCTCTAGAGTATAGTATCTGTAACGTCCATCATTTCAGAGAATGAGGTATCTGTATATATATAACGTCCAACACTCTAAGGGACATGGTATCTGCAATAATATATACGTCCGTATAACTCCGAAGGGTAGATATCTGCAATAAAGGAGGTGGGTGTCCCATACGCCTACTAGTCGTCCTCCCCGTCTAATAATTTATGCATGTTGTATCCACAACACGCCTTAGCTACAACGCTGAAGTGCAAGCATCAGCGTCGTAACTCTGGCTCATAGTCTATCGTTAGAACAATAGTCCAATCTTACAACCAAACAAGGACAAGGATTGGGCCATCATATCACGACGGTCTACGCTCCGCCTACTAATAACTGCTAAGTCTTCTAACATGCATCACTATTAGCAGCTATACCCTATCCGTTGCACGACCTACACATACAGGTGGCCAACCATATACGCAAGTCCGTGCCCTATATGAGACTCATAACACGTGTAAGTAATGTGTCAAGGCCGGGGTGTCATACCAATAACTCCATAACTTTAGGTGGGTCTACTAGATACTAGGTCAGACACAAGTCCTAATATCAACGCATTCGTTGACTTCACCCAAGTCTCTCTCGGACGTGCACAGTTATAATAGCTAAACAATATACAGGCAGCTAAAAAATAACTGAGATTTAAACAGTACAACGAAGGCAAGGTATACTTGCCTGGCAAGAAGGCTGCGTAGTGCAAATGAACTGCTCCTGAAGTCGCACAGATAAATCCAACAGATCTACGGGGTCAGCGTGCACAGGTACGGGAATCGGGGGTGACTACTGCGGGTTGTCTGGCAAGGGTGAGGGGTCCAGGATGAACACAAGGACAAGGGTGATTAGGTCAAAGATGCTCGTAAAGGGGTTGATGATGATTACCATGGTGATGATTATGATATTGGTAGTGATATGGATGATGACTGGGACGATGGCGATGATGTGGATGATAATAGTTAAGGGGGTGATAATGTGGATGATGGTGATGACGAGGACGATGATTGGGCTGATGGTGATGACTAGGATGAGTTGTTAATAATGGTAATGGTGTTTACTGATAGTATTAGTGGTGATGAGATGTTAATGAGATGATGATGGTGATGGGGTGTTGATGATGATACGACGATGATTAAGGTGAGGCATTGATGATAACGATGATGGCTAAAATGATGGTGGTGATGACTACGACGACGATGACGATGGTAATGGTGAAGGTGATGACGACGACAACAATGACGATGGTGATGGTGATGGTGGTGGTAATGGAGATGATAATGAGAGGGGATGATGATGTTGATGAAGGTGTTGTCAGAGTTCGGCCAGTGGGGGGATGTCCGGCCGGAGGAGGACAGGGACACAGGGAGGAGGACATAGACACAGGAAGGAGGAAGAAGTTCAGGATGGTGGGGGAGAGGCTGGTCGAGGTCAGGGAGGACAGCACATGAAGCGGGGTGGTGGTGCTCCAGGCGAGTCAGGGAGGAGTGCTCGGCGGGGTGGTCTCAGGTGGTCGGGTCGGGTGGAGAATGGAAGGAGAAGGAGAAGGAGGCCAGGGGGAGTGGTGGTGATCGTGCTGGTGGTGAGTTGCATGTGGTCGGGGTCAGGCGAGGCGGAGGAGATGGAGGTGGGGGCAGGCTGCTCAGGTGAAGGGCTGGCCGGGGAAGCGGCCGAAGAAGGGGAGGAAAGCTGGAGGTGCAGTGGTATCGGGGTACAGCGGGGTCGGGTTCGTCGAGGGTGCAGCGGGGGGAATGTCCGGCCGAAGGTGGAAGACGACGACGATGGTGCTCGGGATCGGGACGGTTCTGGCGAGGGGCGTTCAGGCGGCTCTGAGAAGTAGGGTCTCCGGCGGAGGACGGGGCGGGTGAGGGAGAACGAGGCGGGTCGGGATGGCCGGACACGGCGGCTGTCGTCGGTTTGCAGGCGGCAGGAAGGAGAATGAAGGTGAGGGTGATGATGGGAGTCGGCTAGGTAAAAATTTAGGTTTTGTGGTTTGGGATTTGATGTAAATAGAAAAAAGGAAGGGAAAAGGAATTATGTTGTATATTTATACATGTGAGATAGGGTTTTGTTGACATAGGAGTGGGTTTGGTCAACACCTCCTTGGAGTTGGGCCTTGGGCTCACATGAGGATGTTTGGAGGGCTATAATTTGTATTATTTAAATGCAAGGATAGGTTTAAAATAGCGGGGGCGATGTTGCGTGATGCACATCCCAAAAATTATGGAAAAAATTCATGTAAAGGAAAAATTGGGTTTCTTCACGTATTGTCCAATGGTGGGGACACCTCAATGTATTTTTGCATAAACATGCCCAACAATTGGGAAAATTGCACAAAGATGGAATTTGGATTTAATTGATTAAATTGAATGCGCACGATGTTCTGGAATTTATTTGAAGTACATGGGAATAAAATTAGGTGGGACAAAGTATCTGGGACGTAGAGGATACAGAGTAGAATATTTACAAATTTTTGTTTGTACAAAACAGTCAAGATTGTGTTCCCAATTTTGATTGGAACGCACATGGGTACAAAGTTGTATTATATATAATTAAGAAATAACGTCTGCGACATTTATTGTGCGACTAAAATGTAGCACCAGAGAGCATGATTATAAGTTACACAAAGGTCAGAAAGGTAGGCGGGCACGTCTAGGACAAAATTGTGAAATTTGTATATAGGCAACGGCTAGTGTAGTGCTCCAATTATTGAAGCAATGGTAAGGTGTACTATGTGTCATAAACAATACGAAGTTTAATAAATATCGTGTCCTATTTCTATTTGGATTCAAATTAGCCCTAGTTTCTCTATCTATGCCAAGTAGACCTAATTTTGGGTTAGGGAGTTTACAATCTACCCAACTTAAAAATAATTTTGTCCTCAAAATTAAAATAAGGCATAATTTAGTTGAAATCCTTTACATGTGTACATCAGGCAAGTCAATCGTGATCTCTTCTAAAAATTTAAAATTTATCCAAATCCATCGCGATCACTTTTTAAATTAGATTAACCATTGATTCAGATCAACTTCAACACATTACACTATCTTCTCGATTTTCAAATTAAATAATCCTCATCCAAATCTAGTTCAAATTTATATGACATCCCAATTCAAAATTTATCTCGCAATCTCTAACTATCATAATCCCCTCTAGAAAGCAATTATAATCAAATATTATTTTTATTTTCAACTTTTGAATTCCATACTCTTCCGATTTTACTTTAAATTTATATCCTTAATATTTCCAATAGGTGATCCAACACTCAAAAATTTAATTCTTAATTCAAATCATCGAATTTGGAATTCAATCCGACCATGTTCATATTTAGAATTCTATTTTATTTTCCTTCCGATTTAAATCGGTGATTCGACCTCCAATACTCTAAATTTAAATCATATGCTCAAAATATAAATATTTGGTTCGCCATAGCAAGGTTTTTAAAATTTATCAAATCATCACCATCTTAATCCTTCTTTTAAAATTTCTCAACATTGAAATGGGTTGAATCTCCCAATCTAACTTTACCTGATCACAATCTAAAATATTTCATCGCAAGTTAACAAATACAATTTCTACCCAACTTATATTTTACCCGTTTATCATATAAGGCTCTTTTATTTAAGAAAACTTATTCCTCAAATTTACTTAATCATGTTACTCAAACCTCAAAAATTTAAACACCAAATATATTACATGTGATATACCCTTAATCAGTTATAAAAGGCAATCATCTAGTAAGGCGATTGACCTATGGGGTATATCTAGTACTCTCTGTATTTCAAACTTATACCAAGCACGAGGTTTCGTCTTTCCGAAATAAGGGAAGACGGAGATCAATAATAAAGAGTTCAAGAGAGAGGTAATAGAATAGAAGTATGGGGATCAAGGCGTTTAAAGAATTCAATTAGAATTGTCAAGGCAGTTGTGGATTGAAATCCTATTTGGTGATTTCTTATTCACATGCTCGTTTCAGTGCAGTTATATGACTGATACGATATGCTCAGGCATGTCTAGAGGGCAAGTACATTCGTCTAATAGACACTATATATCTTAATCCACGTAAAGTAGTCGTGTGAAGAGCGAACCAAGCACACTAAGGTTAGCTATACCTTAATACACTGATTCTGAAATGTATTAGTGTGGTGCCCCAATAATACATATGTCATGAGCAAGCTCGATAAAGAATAAGCTTGCAAAACTAGGCTATATTAGCAGCATTAGTCAAAGTAGTACAACAAATATAAGTACGCTAGATTATGATGAGAAAAAAAAATTACAAAAATAATTCAAGTTCACCAAACAAAACAAAAACAAGACTCTACAGTTATCGTACTAACACCTTGTCTATGTTGCTAGTCGATAAAATAGGGGTATGGGCCTCCAAGTTTTACAGTCTTAATAAACACTATCGTCTTATGTTAGTATACAGTTAATGTTATTCAGTTACAATTCAACAATGAATCAAGAGGACTACATAACACTAGGTTATGAGGCATACTACCCAACTTAAAACATTAACTAATACTGTGACAGTCTCAAGGGGATTCTACAAAATAACCTTATTCTTGTAAATAAAGTATAATTTCTCATTGGACTATAAGAGGAACGGATCTTAGTACTTATTAGGGTCCCCTATTGAATCATATAGGTAATGGCCATCTTAAGTCTTAATCATAGTGCTTATAGAACAAGTATCAATAATATGAATGGAAAAGTTACTGGTCTTCAAGGGAAAAGATGATATAATCTATATTGAGGTGGGGTACTTGTTACGTGATTTAAAACTAAGAACAATCAGATTAAAAATCTAAGGGAACAACTCAAACTATAAAATTCTAACTACCACGCACAAAATTCAAAGTTCAAGATTACAATTATCATCCTAGCAAACTATATATCCCTAACATAATGGGATATCTCTTGGCCTAAAATCAGAAAGGTTAGGTGGCACGAATTGTAAGATGAAGAATAGAAGAACATAATTAGTCATCGCACAATTATAGTGAGCGCTAAGTTTACAAAAGAATAAGATATGCAATTAAAATAGAGGGACTCAAGATAATATCATGGTTTCCTGAGGGGAAGGTGGCGAGCAATCTCCGTATTTGAGGTATGATCAAGGAAAATGTCATATTCGTTGCTCTGGCTTCCTAAGGTACTGTCTGCTAATATCAAGACAATGATCTATTTTTATAGTTCCCTAACACTATCTCACTATGCAAATTAGGTTCAGTCCTAACATTCGATCTCGGATTTCTATTGGTTCCTCAATACTAGGGTTAAATATTAGGGTCAAATCACTAACTAGCTCCAATAGTGTTTATACTACTCTCAAGTCAATCATAAACATATCAAGAGATAATGGTATATCAATATATAGGTAAGGGACGCTAGGGTTCATTAAGTATTCTAACTTAGTGATGTGTCAATATTCTAGTTGTATTCTTAAAAGGAAGGTTACTCTACTTATTATCTAACAACAGGGACTTCTATATTCTAGGAGAAGGCTACACTCAAGGAAATAATAGGAAAGCACAAGAATCAAGCAGGATACAATTATTCAAATAGAATAAATTTGGGAGAAAGTGAATCATAGTCAAATGTGGATGAGATCCTATACCCTAATCCTAGGTGCAAGCTTGCTCGGTACAGTAACGTAACCGAGACAATATGCTCTTGACCTACATGGGCCACCATAAAAATATGTCACGCCAAGTCCCAAAAATACGTAGGACTAGGACACGTAAGCATGCCAGCCGTATGAATATGGCACTCCAATATATGGAAACCATAACACACGTACGCTGTAATATGAATAACAATTCACAAGTGGTAAACATATATGTCACAGGACATAGCTAAATCTCATCCACATAAATCATATACAAATGAATAACCAATATCTATAACTAGATCTCAATATAAAGCATCTAATAAGGGTAGTCGGATGAAAACAAATCCACTACCGAACTAGAGTATAGATAAACAAGATGAATATAATATGAGAATATCAACTAACAATCACGGGCTCGAAGAGAGGTCCTCATCGCAATATACGTAGCAAATCCGAATCTGCGCTCCTGCGAATACTCATGAACAATACACCTGGAAAGGGCCAGGTCCTTAGAGGGATATAACAAGATACATAAAAGCATGCCATAACGTAAATATTGTAAAAACCCAAGGGTGACCTAACCATCTAAGTGAATGCAATATGAGGACAACTTTGGTATGTATGGGTAGGCATAAGCATAACGTCCACCGTCCTCTAGAGTGTGGTATCTATAACGTCAATCATTCCGGAGAATGAGGTATCTGTATATATATAACGTCCAACACTCTAAGGGACATGGTATCTGCAATAATATATACGTCTGTATCACTCCGAAGAGTGCGATATCTGCAATAAAGGAGGTGGGTTTCCCATACGCCTACTAGTCATCCTCCCTGCCCAATGATCTATGCATGTTGTATCCACAACACGCCTTAGCTACTACGCTGAAGTGCAAGCATCAGCGCCGTAACTCTAGCTCATAGTCTATCGTTAGAATAATAGTCCAACCTTACAACCAAACAAGGACAAGGATTGGGCTATCGTATCACGACAGTCTACGCTCCGCCTACTAATAACTGATAAGTCTTCTAACATGCATCACTATTAGCAACTATACCCTATCCGTTGCATGGCCTACACGTACAGGTGGCCAACCATATACGCAAGTCCGTGCCCTATATGAGACTCACAACACATATAAGTAATATGTCAAGGCCGGGGAGTCATACCAATAACTCCACAACTTTAGGTGGGTATACTAGATACTAGGTCAGAAACAAGTCCTAACATCAAAGCATTTGTTGACTGCACCCAAGTCTCTCTCAGACGCGCACAGTTATAATAGCTAAACAATAAACAGGCAACTAAAAAATAACTGAGATTTAAACAGTACAACAAAGGCAAGGTATACTTGCCTGGCAAGAAGGCTGCGTAGTAACAATGACCTGCTCCTGAAGTCGTGCAGATAAATCTAACAGATCTCCGGGGTCAGCGTGCACAGGTACGGGAATCGGGGATGACTGCTGCGGGTTGTCTGGCAAGGGTGAGGGGTCCAGGATGAATACGAGGACAAGGGTGATTAGGTCAAAGATGCTCGTAAAGGGGTTGATGATGATTACCATGGTGATAATTATGATATTGGTAGTGATATGGATGATGACTGGGACGATGGCAATGATGTGGATGATAATAGTTAAGGGGGTGATGATGTGGACGATGGTGATGACGAGGACAAAGATTGGGCTGATGGTGATGACTAGGATGAGTTATTGATAATGGTAATGGTGTTTACTGATAGTATTAGTGGTGATGAGGTGTTAATGAGATGATGATGGTGATGAGGTATTGATGATGATACGACGATGATTAAGGTGAGGCAATTATGATAACGACGATGATGATGACGATGATGGCCACGATGATAGTGGTGATGACTACGACGACAATGACGATGGTGATGGTGAAGGTGATGATGACGACAACGATGACGATGGTGATGGTGATGGTGATGGTGATGGTGGTGGTAATAGAGGTGATAATGAGAGGGAATAATGATGAGAAAGGTATTATCGGAGTTCGGCCAGTGGGGGGGATGTCCGGCCGGAGGAGGACAGGGACACATGGAGGAGGACATGGACACAGGGAGGAGAAAGGAGTTCAGGCCAGTGGGGGAGGGGCTGGTCGAGGTCAGGGAGGAGAGCACAGGGAGCGGGGTAGTGGTGCTTCAGGTAAGTCGGGGAGGAGTGCTCGGCGGGGTGGTCTCAGGTGGTCGGGTCGGGTGGAGAACGGATGGAGAAGGAGAAGGAGGCCAGGAGGAGTGGTGTTGATCATGCTGGTGGTGAGTTGCAGGTGGTCGGGGTCAGGCGAGGCCGATGATATGGAGGTGGGGCCAGGCTGCTCAGGTGAAGGGCTGGCCGGGGAAGCGGCCGGAGAAGGGGAGGGAAGCTGGAGGTGCAGTGGTGTTGGGGTACAGCGGGGTCAGGTTCGTCGAGGGTGCAGCGGAGGGAATGTCCGGCCGGAGGTGGAAGACGACGATGATGGTGCTCTGGATCCGGACGGTTCTGGCGAGGGGCGTTCAGGCGGCTCTGAGCAGTAGGGTCTCCGGCGGAGGAAGAGGCGGGTGAGGGAGATCGTGGTGGGTCGGGATGGCCGGATACGGCAACTTTCGTCGGTTTGCAGGCGGCGGGAAGGAGGATGAAGGTGAGGGTGATGATGGGAGTCGGCTAGATGAAAATTTAGGTTTTGTGGTTTAGGATTTGATGTAAATAGAAAAAAGGAAAGGAAAAGGAATTATGTTGTATATTTATACATGTGAGATAGGGTTTTGTTGACCTAGGAGTGGGTTTGGTCGACACCTCCTTGGAGTTGGGCCTTGGGCTCACATGAGGATGTTTGGAGGGCTAGAATTTGCATTATTTAAATGCAAGGATAGGTTTAAAATAACGGGGGCGATGTTGCGCGATGCACATCCCAAAAATTATGGGAAAAATTCATGTGAAGGGAAAATTGGATTTTTTTCACGTATTGTCCAATGGTGGGGACACCTCAATATATTTTTGCATAAACATGCCCAACAATTAGGAAAATTGCACAAAGATGGAATTTGGATTTAATTGATTAAATCGAATGCGCACGATGTTCTGGAATTTATTTGAAGTACATGGGAATAAAATTAGGTGGGACAAAGTATCTGCGACGTAGAGGATACAGAGTAGAATATTTATAAATTTTTGTTTGTATAAAACGGTCAAGATTATGTTCCCAATTTCGATTGGAACGCACAAGGGTACAAAGTTGTATTATATATTGAATTAAGAAATAACGTTCGCGACGTTTATTGTGCGACTAAAATGTAGCACCAGAGAGCGTGATTATAAGTTACACAAAGGTCAGAAAGGTAGGCGGGCACGTCTAGGACAAGGTTGTGAAATTTGTAGATAGGCAACGACTAGTGTAGTGCTCCAATTATTGAAGCAATGGTAAGGTGTACTATGTGTTATAAACAATACGAAGTTTTATAAATACCGTGTCCTATTTCTGTTTGGATTCAAATTAGCCCTAGTTTCTCTATATATGCCAAGTAGACCTAATTTTGGATGAGGGGATTTACAATTATGAAATGATGTGTGGTATCAAACCATTAATTGGTGATTTGGGGGCTGATAGTTAATGATGGGTTTAATTGAAGAGTAGTACTTATTGTGAAATAGTAATGAAGGTTAAAAAGGAAGGCCTAATAATTAATAAGTAATTATTTAAAGGAAGACATAATTAAACGTAATGATAATGTCTATAAAGGCCAGAGGAAACTAAGGATTGGATCAGGGTTTGATTAACTGAATATCGTGATTGAGGTTGGGTTTGATGATATAGGCCAGAGGATTAGTTTGAGTAGATGTAACGTACTCTGAGCCAACCTTGGTCAACCCTCTAGCGTCGTATCCCTGTGAGTTGTAGCTGAGTCTGAGCATATGATTAGATATGTGTCACATCTTATTTCTCATTGTGATAGTTTATTGATTGAGTTTGTATCTCATCTCTAGGTACTACGGGACCTATAGACTTGGACGTGGTACCGGATCCCCGTCATCAGCAGCCGGATGCAAGCAAGTGTACCTTGCCACCCTGTATTTCAGTTACAGATGTTTATTATTTCATTATATACATTGTTCGCAAAATTGATTAAGATCGTTACTTTGCGTCTGGATCACAACCGGGTGCAGACGTTCGTCATAACATCTCGTAACGTATGCTAGATATTCGTAATACCTCAATGTACGTACCTGAGTATATCGTCACCCCAGGACACATTCATATACTGTTATAGTGCCAAATTTCCTATATCCTGATACTGACATCATGACCGGAGACTAGGACGACCTTAGGGTCGCGTTTGTTGATAGATACTTCTGTGCGAAGAGACTGCTAGATAGAGGTTCCGATTCAGCGCACAATCGTTGAACGCTTGGGAAGAGAAATATAGTTACTAGACGTTTGGGCTCTATTGCACGCACTTATATATATATATATATATATATATATATTATTTCTATAGTGATCATGTATCTAGAGTAGTTGTATCACCCGTGTGACTCTTTGTCCGGAGCTGCTGTACGTCCCGTGTGTTTTCTTGTCCGGAGCTACAATTTTATTTTGGACAGCCCCTGCGTCGAACATTGTCTTTAAACTATGTCTCACTTGTTTGGTTATGCTAGATATCCCGTTGTTATACTTGTACTTTCTGTTATACTTGGCATGCTACATTTTTGTACCTTGTTACGTCCCTCTGAGGACCTGGTTCCCTTCCAGGTTTAGGCGAGGAGGATTACCCAGAGGAGTATGGTCCGGGTATATATCCAGCAGCAGGACCCATTGCCGAGGACGAGGTCATCCCCGAGGACTTTGCCTGATCTCTGGTAGTGACTCTATCCTTGGGACGGTATTATTATCTAGCTATCTGATGCCGTTCCAAGTTATCTCATTGCTTACTTTCATTCTAGTATTTTGTACTAGCGGATTTGTTCCCGTGTGACTACTCTAGTATGTGTACTATAATACATTACCTCGTGACATTTCCTTTCTGCACATTAGTTGTTATAATTACCTCTATGTTCTCTTATATCTGTTGTCTGTGGATGAGATTTAAATTCACTATTTATATGTTATGTTTTGGGTTATTCATTGTACTTCACAGCTTAGGTGCAATCCGACGGGCCCATTAGATTAGGATGCCCGTCGAAGTGTGCTGCTGGCCATTGCCATATGACTCGGTTCCTTATCTTTGGAACCGGGGCATGATAGCATCAATTAGAATTGATGCTCTTACTACTAAATATGATAATTTATATGCCACCTCTAAAAAGATAGAGATTAGATTGGAAAAGCATGTCGTACAACCTACTACTCAGTCTAATATGAGACACGTGGCTAAACAAAAGATTACACACAATAAGACACCAACAAGCAAACCAAATACTTTATACTATCATGCATGTAGAACACAACATACTTCACATAATCATACATTTTATTACAAATATCCAAGCAAGACACGTCACACCACTTCACATACTCATCCTTCTATAACTAACACAAATGCCCCTTCTATATGTCATTATTATGGTTTAAAAGGTCATATTTCACATCAATGCAAGGATAGAAAATTGGTTGATATGAATATGTATAAGTGGGATCCCAAAGCTAACAAATATGATCCAAATCTTGGATACCAAAGTCTTTGCCTAATGATGTAGGTAGAACGATTTGTGTCAGAATTAGCACCGAAGAGAATATTAGTGATGTAAAGCTACAAAGGTCATCTTTCAAGCAATTGCACCAACATAAGTATGGCCACTTGAGCCACTTTGGTAACATGCTAATTGATTTTTCTTAAATTGCTAATTAAAGAATCTAGCATATCTCTTACTAATATCTTTTAGTTGTTATTTATTTAAATTAATGTGAGATGTGATACTGGCATCCTTAGTTAATTTTCTTGTAATTATTTCTATTCAGCATACTAGTTGATTAGCCTCAGAGATTAGTTCACACTATAGAGTTATTTACTTTCTATTAGTATTTAGTATGACACAATTGTCTACGCATGATTTATATCTTTTACTAAAATTTATTCGTCAAGAATTTGTATTCTAGATTTCAATATTGTATGATGTTATAATTAGCATATATACCTATTAAATCTAAGTTCTTTAAAGTTAAGATTACTTTTGGTTATAAGCCGAAATGGTTCTTCTGTCAAAAATGTATAAATAGCCTAAACGACAAGGTACTTAAATGTCTTCGGACCACCGCTAGCTGGGATCCGGCCCCTACAGATAATCCAAGATTATCAACATTTTATTGAATAATGATTTGTTAAGGTCTATTTGCAATTGTTTCCATAATACAACAGTGAATCTAAGTCCTACTTTTGACTTAAAGTTGACAACTTTTAGTATAGACTATAACACTATGACTTTTAGTAAACACTACTTAGTTTTTCTAGATGTTTATGTACTAAGTCATTTAATTTGAGTTTAGACTTTCACTAGTTGCAATGATATGCTTTTTAAATTTTCTACTACATGATTGGATGCTAGACTATGATTGGGATATCTGAGAGAAGTTATTTCATTATCTCTTGCATATGACTAAATGTGCATATTCATTTATGCTTCTCTTGTATTATTGTTATCCAATGTTTCTATATTAATGTACTACATCTAGTTTCCTACAATTGGTATCTAGTTTTCAATTAGTAAGTATATGGTTATGATATGCATGTCATTATGGTGATATTCTAGCTACTCACTCCTAATTTACCACATGATCATATTATATGCTTTATGCTACTCACCTTGTCTTCATGATATATACTTCGTTTGCGGGGGAGCCATAAACAATATATTTTGACAAAGGAGGAGAAATATGTCAAATATGTGCATATTCGCCAACGTCGTACTTCGGGGGAGCTTATGCACACGTAGAAGCTTCGGTAAAGATTTCTATCAATATCTCCTATTATGGGGGAGATTATTTTTTATCATGTCAAAGGGGAAGAAGTAAGTTTAAGTATGTAAGTATAAGTTTAAGTAGTATACATATAGTGATTTGATATATGCATCGATTATATATGTCTTAAACTTAACTGATTTGCCAAAATAAAAAAGGTAGAGATTGTTAGCCAAATGTTTATGTTGATTTTTGAATATGGCAAATCGATTAAGTTTAGCATTATGGTAATCAATCAATTACTATAGTATCTTCTACTTAAACTCAGCATTGTCCAGATATATAATATTTGCTTCTGTATATTTTCTTGTTCGTCTAACATGCACTTGTAGAAAGCAATAAGCAAGATCAGCAATAGGCATATGCTATATGAAGATGAGCAAAAGACTGCGTTATACCAGAAGATTTCGTCCAACCGTCTACGACTTATTTGGAGCCTCGCACCGGGGGTTCCGCTGCCCGGTCAGCGGACGGGGGTCGAGGGGGTAGCACCGTCAAGGGACAAATTTTGTTTGCCTACACCCTATAAATATGATTAGAATTCTTCATTCTTACTCACTCAATCATTCTCAATCTTTCTATCCTATAGTGAGTAAACCCTCATAGACTAAACTTTCTTATCTCCAAGATCAACTTTCTAGTCTTCTAAGTGCCAAGTGCGGTCTCGGTCTAGAAGTCTACAAGAGTTGTAAAGAGCTTGGCTCCATCAGTTTTCTTCCTTCTTCTATGTGAAGTCTGTGTGCCCTTCGTATCAAACGCACGTATGTGAAGTTGCGAGACTTCAGATCAAACCTCGTGGTGTAAAGAAGTTGGCAAGCCTTCGGATTAAAGCTTGTGATTCACTATCGGTGATTATAGTGGATAAAACTCTGAGCTTGAGTTCTCGGGACTAGACTAGTCCTCTCAGAGGAAAACCAATATACATCGCTGTGTTTGCGTTTGTTTTCTCTCTCTACTTTATTGCTTTACTTTACAGTCTTTATATACACTGTTAGTTAGCAACTGCCTTCATTCTGCTTAATCTTAATTGGGTAGATTATTCTGATATAATCTATTTATCCCCCTCTAGAGTTACCATACACGGTCCTACAAGAATACCTATTATATACTTTATTTATTTAATTAGTTAGAATTTTCAGGGTCGTTACAATTGGAAAGTAAAAGTCTAGCCTAGACACACTACTTCGGGAGGAATATATCACTGACATCATCGACAAATCTTCGTTAGGCTTTGCTAGCCTAAGTTGTGGCTTAGAGATGATGCCTCTGGAACTACCTACACTGGAAAGTCACCAAATTAGAGTGACACCACATTGGTGGTAAATGGCTTATCGTCATTGTGAAGGGTGATAGCTTCAGTATCAATCAGTCGCTGGATGCATTTCTTCAATGTGTTGCAATCTCGCACAACATAATTTATGTATCAATGGTATATGCAGTACTTTGGATCGTCGATTATGTCTGCCTCTTCATAACGTATAATATCGGGCAATTTGATCTTGTCATCCTTCACTAATGCATTCAAGATGTTGACAACATCATCATCGACTAAGGAATAAGTTTTCTTTGGCCTGAGTTATAGCTTGGGTGTTGAAGAACCCTTCGAAACAATGATAGCAAGAGCCTCCTTTCCTTTATCAGTGCGATTGTCGTCGTTGTTGAAGGTGAAAGGGCGCTTCCCTTTATCTTCTGTTTTGGGGGATTTGTAATCCCAAATTATGTGCCACCTTCGCGCTATATTCAGTGGCTTCGGCTCCTATGATCGTCCTCCAGTCTTGAAATTGAGTTGGACCCGTCTAGAGCCCTACTATAGGCAGTAGATTTTTTTGGCAAGTAGAGATAAATTCGGAGTCTGGAATACCGGGGGGCAACTGCAGAGTTGCTTGACTGAAACACTCTATGAATTCACGAGCGGATTCTCTTTTTGCTTGATGTCGATGAGCGACAACATAGTCATGTCCATACCTCCCTCGTAAAATCGTGAAAGGAAAAGATATTTTATGTCATCGAACGAGAATATAAAGTTATCAGGTAAAATACGATACCAATCGTTGGCTATGCCAGCCAAGTATCCCACGAACAATCTGGTGAGGAGAGCATCATCTTTCTTCAGACGAGCTGTCATCATATTGAAGTAATTAATATATTGGCTCGGCGATGTCATGCCTTCAAACAAGACTATTAATTAGGGTTTATATTTATGATGCAATGGAACATTATTCCAATGAGGAGGATAAGGTTGTTTCACCCCCAGCTTGCAGAGTTGGTCTTTGTTCTTTAAAATATCAACCTGTGCACGCAACTCCTGGATAGCTTCAAGAGGATCTTTTGGTCAGAGTGGGGTAGCTGACTGATAAGATCCTTGTTGAACATGTATTATCACCGGCGGAGGTCAACTTCCAATATTGAGAGGATTAAGAGTCGGCGTTGCTGACGTTTGGTTTAAGACTGCTTCTTACTTTGTGTTATCATGCATAGGTGTTGCTCTAGGAGTAGGTTGTGCAGGTATGAATGGAGCCACTTGGACAGGTACTGGTGTAGCAGAATATTTGGTTATCATCATTTGATGCATTGTTTGCATCATAGTATGCATATTCCTGAGAGCGGCCTCTAATGAGTTAAGGGGTTATTCGGTGGCTTCTGATTAAGAAGTATCTTGTTCTTCACCGATGGCGTAGATGCTAACATCTCTTTATACAATAGAGGGATTAGGTGAAAGAACTGTGTAGTTGGAGTCTACACTATCAGTTTCAGAATCAGGAGGATTGCTACGCCCAGCCTCGGATTCTGAGGAATGGTGATTCCCGCAAAGAACGAGCTCTTATCTTCAAGAACGGGTATTTTTGTATACTCCTTCAAAGGAGTCGATGAGTTGGTCAAATTTTTTGTGGCTGGGTGTTCTTGAAGAAATTTGTCTTGATGTCTACCACCACGGAAAAGATGCGAAGCCATGTACGCTGGAGCAAAGAGCGGTTCGTCATTATTATACTCCTTGTTAACTTGCTTTTCATGTCGAGGTTTGGGAGTCATAGTATAGGTCAATCGGCCACACAGACCGTTTTGCTGATGCACAACAATATTTGATTACAATTCTATATCAATTGCAATGATGTTCATTAGAAAACTCTATTGTAAAGTCAGAAGGGTCTCTCTTTACGCTTTTGTACAATAAGCTTACGTAAATCGAAAGAGGGAAGAAAAGAGGAAGAGGGCAGACTCTGTCTCTTTACATGAGATATATTAAATCTTCTACACACATTTTTGGTCCCCTATGTGTAGAATGAAGTACTGGCTTGATTAGCGAATGATTTGTCACCTCTCGAGCTTTTGTCCTTCAGGGATAAGAGAAAATTGTTCCTAGCAGTCCTCTTATGTACACGCGCAAAAACTGCATGTTGTGAAAAGGTTGACCCTACTTGGCACACTTTCTGCGGTGTAAGAAGAGTTAGCGCAGTTTACCTACGTGCATTTGATTTTGCACGAAGGTCTCGGCATGGCACACTAATAGTAGGCTTCTGACGAGTAGCGCATAACTTTATCTCCACTGTGTGCATAATTATGATGTCAAGAGAATGATTCTCCCTGACTAACACTTCATTTTTGTGCTTACAGTTTTTCTTCTGCTGGCGTAAATTCTGGAGAAACTTTTTGCTCTTCGAAGAGTGCGCCTGTAGAGGGATTAGTTTGGGCAGCGGCATCCATAAGTTGCTTGTCCTGCATATTACAATCAATATGCGTGTGTTCAGAAGCTTGGGTGTGGATCACCCTTTGCTTGATATTGCAAGAGTTGCAAAATTTGTATCCCTTGTTTAACGCAAGGGACTCAAAAACTTGGGTATGGATCACCTTTTGCTTGATATTGCGCGAGTTACGCTATTTGTTTTCCTTGTTTAACATAAGAGAGTTGTCTACTAAATCCTTGACCTGAGTTGGTTGACATAATTGACCATGTAGTTCCCGTCAATCATAATACTTTTTTCCTTGTTGGGAGCAACTTCGGGATATGTATGATGAGGCTTGGGCACCCACACTTTGCGGGTTTTTTATGACTTGATTGCGGATGAGGGGTTAGCACTACCCCCATAACGGAGCATTTCTTTGTATGCTTATTGGTTGAACTTCACAACCAAGGTATTTTGCATCGAACCAACTGACGCAGCGTTGAATTGAGCTATCACCTTCTCATCAGAGGAGAAAGTCGTCCCCAACAGAGTCGCCATCTTGTTTGAGAAAAAAAGTTTATATGAAACTTTTGTATTACATACTAGTGAAAAGAAAGAAGAGTACGAGAGATCCTAAATAGGAATCTAAGTACAATTGATTCTGGGAAAGTATAGATGTAGATATCTGATCTGCGGACGACCACTGTACTCTTTGGACCACACGAAGATGAAGAAATGTAGGGATGATGTAAACAACTTGAAGAGTCGACAAGCTTCTATTTTTCTCGTTATGTTATTGAATTTTAAAGACTTGAAAATCCCCAGCCCCGATGAAGAAATACAAGGATGCTGTGAACAACTTGAAGAGTTGGACAATAAGAAAGCTTTGGCAACAACGGCACGACAAGCTTCTATTTCTCTCCTGTTCTTGAATTTCAAAGACTTAAAAATTCTCCCCTCTGCTACATTGCCCCATTTTTTAACGTACACAATGATCCTATATTTATTGGATTTTAGATCAGTTATGATAGTATACGTGCACTTTGGACAGTCTGTACTATTTTACCATTGTGCGTGCACTTTTGGTAGACTAACACCCGACGTTCTCAATGAGTGGGTGCACAACTTGTTGCATGCTTGACAGTTGCATGCTTGACATGTATCTTCCTATATGAGGAAAGCATAGGTCGTGGGGGATAGTTATTTGTATACGTTTTACGAGGAACATGGCATGTAGGACAAGTAATCGTAACTTCTCTTTGTTAGTTAGGATCATAGGCGCACTTTAGAAGTGGTCTGGCAATCTGGTGCATTTTTGAAGAAGTTGGCCATATGGGCGCACTTTAAAGAAGTAGCCGTGATGGTGCACTTTTAAGGAAGTAGCCATGATGGCGCACTTTTGTAGAAGTTGGCCTTGATGGCGTACTTTTGAAGAAGTAACCGTGATGGTGCACTTCTGATGAAGTTGTCACAGCGACACATTTTTATAGAAGTTGGCACTTTGGCACATTTTTATAAAAGTTGGTACAGTAGATGGGTCGCTAAACGACAATCTGGGTCTGCGTGTCGAAGATCTTCTGCAATAAATGAATTGATCTATTCGGTTTCTGCAACTGTCAACTGTCAGTCTGTTGCATTAAATGCTGAGAGAGAGACAGAGCCATTGTGCGCCAATCTTCATAGCATTAAGATAGCGTGCCACATTAAGAAAGTGCGTCATAGTGCTGAGAAATAAGAAAGCACACATTTCTTCTGCTGGGCTCTTTGTGGAGAGTGTGCCATCTGTGTAGGCGCACATTTTTATGCTTCTACAGTCAGGTCTTCTGGATAGCAAAGACCGAAACAAGGCACTCTTTCTCAACGGGATTGTACCTACGCTCCGCACCGACCATTATTCTGTTGAGATAATAGATGGCCTACTCATGATCTGTATCACTCTTCTGATCTAGTAGAGCACTGAGAGAGTGATACATTGCACACATATAAAGCAAGAAGGGTCTCCACACTTTTGGGGCTACTAACACCTGGGGGGCATATGAGGTACTTGATATCATCGAGTGCTTGGCATTCTTCGGTCCATACGAAGGAGACTTCCTTCTTCATAAGTTTAGTAAAGGACTAGCATCACCCAGAGAGGTTTGCTATAAACCTCCTAATGTATTCCATCCTTCCCTGTAGACCTCAGAGCTCTCGAAGGTTCTTCAGTGGGTGCATATCAAGGATATCCTTGGTTTTCTTAGGGTCTATGTGAATGCCATTTGAATTTATAATAAAATCCATGAACTTGCCACTAGAGACTCCTATGAAAGACTTGGTGGGGTTCATTTTCAACTGATGCGCTTGCATCAGGTCGAACACCTTCTTTAAGTCTTTGAGATAATCAGCTTCGGAGCAACTTTTTATAGCGATGTCATCAACATAACACTCGACTGTCTTGGGCAGGTGTTCAAGGAAGATGGTGCTCATAGCTCATTAATATTTCGTACCTGTATTCTTCAGACCGAACGATATGACTGTATAACAGTACACTCCAATGAGCATTCTGAACGACGTGTGTTTCTTGTCGCCTCAAAACATCTTGATCTGATTATAGCCTGAGCACCCGTCCATGAAGGATATACGCTCAAAGCCATAAGTATTGTCGATCATTACATCTATGATCGAGAGAGAAAACACGTCTTTTGGGCACACCGTATTTAGATCATGGAAGTCTATGCAGACTCGGATCTTGCCGTTCTTCTTGATGATCGACAGGATATTGGCTATCCGATCTGGATGGTGCTCCTCGCGGATAAAGCCACTAGCTATTAGTTTGTTAACTTCAGCTTCGATGGCGTTCATAATGTCCGGACGGAAGCTTCGTTGTTGTTGCTTCCCTGGCATAGCATTTGGCAAGATGTTGAGCTTATGTACATCGATCTGGGGGTCCAATTCTGTCATGTCTTCATAGCTCCAGGCAAAGATGTCGATGTACTCCCTTACGAGCTGTAGGAGGGATTCACGATCCTTACCGGATAGACCATTATTGATGAAGATGGGTTTGTGAGAGGATTCATTGCCCAGATTGACTTGTATGACTTCGTCTTTAGTGGAAGGTTCTCGTTGTTCGAAGCGCAGCTCCCACTGTTAGTTTAGGCGTTGGGCCCATGGCTCGACCTCGAAGATTTTAAGTGGCTAGTCGTCATCTTCCTTTGAATTAGTGGAAACTATGTTGATAGATAGTGTGTACTTGAGTATATCTCCGATACTTGTATCGGAGTCCCAAGCAGAGGACTCTGAAGAGTGGGTATGCAATTTGTCTTCTTCTTTTGAGCCTACGGGAGTGGTTGGTGGCGTGATGTACCCCAGGTCGTGATAAGCTCGCTGGTAGTAGGCCTTGGACTTGCCTGTAGGAGTAAGAAGGCACAGAGGTAGACGACGGCTCTTGCCATAATTTAGGTCCTTATTGCTCTTTAAATAATAACCCATGTTCTCGATAATGCGCTTCGCTTGTGGGATGTCCCAACGACGTTCTACCTATCCGAAGATGATGGGTTTGTCACCCTTCCTTGTGGGTGGCACTATGAAATAAATGCCTTGACTTGGGAAGATACGGTTCACCGTGTAGGTGGTAGTTATTTGTGTATGCAGTTGCAACCCTAAACCGTATTCCAAGGAATATATTATACTTAAATATGCAATATCAGAGTAGTTCAAAGACAACCCTTTATTGATAAAGTATAGTATCTTGTCCGTAGAGATTATACCATCTAGGGTAGAAACGTCAGCATGAGCAACCATGTTTATCCCAGTTTGTCTTTCTCGAGCTCCGCTTCCAGTGTACGTGACAACTTTGAAGGCCTTTTGCGAAGCTTTATAACCAGAGGTTTGGAGGCAGTAGCTGGTGATGGATCCTCTTTAGGCGGTCGACTCGATCTTCATAGACGAACGACCAGAGGTTCTGGTGTCTTATTATAAAGTTTTACTAGAAGGGGAGGGGCCATGTTAGGGGCTTGTCCCTTAAGACGGACCCTCAAGGGTTCATCCGGTGTTAGGCCAACTTTTGCTTCATTATCGGCGTCGTTATCACCTTCACCTTGGTGGACTTGTTTGTATAGGATCGAGTCAGAGTAATATGCTTTGACTCCCTTAAATGGATCTACGTCGGCAAACTGTCTTGACGACGCCGTGATCATCAACATACTCCAGGCAATGGTGCAGAGTAGATGGCACAATCATGTACTCATGTATCCATGAACGCCTAACAAGATGTTGTAAGATATATCTACGTCTATGACGTAGAAGGTGACCTCTATTCGTAAGTCGCCGATCTGACATTTTAGGCGAATCTTTTCCAGAGGGTAGCTTCTTCCAGCATTGAAGACACTGATGGTAGTATTGGTTGCTTCCAACCGATGCATTGGAATTTCGAAGGTCTGAAGTAGACTATGTGGGATGATGTTGAGAGATAAACCAGGGTCGATGTGCATCCAGTCCACCTTAATGGCCCGATATACCTTGTATAATAAAGAGGGTTATCGTGCCTATTATTTTTCAACAACATGTCCGATTGCAAGAACGTGTTGTTGGGTATTGCCTCCATCACATTGTTGCATTGGGGACATGCAACAGGGTCCTCGGTCGATGGCTTGACCTTGGCCAGATAAGTATCGTCGTTCTACAACGCCTCACTTAGTATATCTCGGGTGTCTTTGGAGAGATGGAGGAGCTTAAAGAGCGATAATTTAGCTGGCGTATTAGCAAGCTGTGATAATATATCAAAGTTGTAGGGCTTTACCAGCCCCAAAGTTGTATCCTTTCGCAAAGTCTTGTCGAAACGAGGCTCCTTTTGCTTTTGTTTGTCCATTGATGGAGGCTGAGATGGACCCGGATCGGATGTAACGGTTGGAGGAATAACGTCTTCGGGGGCATTATAGCTGAGTTGATAGGCGAGGCCCAACCTAGTTGCTTCCGTTATGGCTTCCTCGGTGGAGGAAGAAATCATGTGGCAGGCTCTGGATTTCTTTCCCACGGACTTGACGGTAGAAGGCGTTGCATGCTGCATCAAGTCCAGAGCAAGATCTGGGTTAACCCACATCACCTCGCCTCGTAGTGTGCTAAAAGTTACCAACCCGGCTGCTTGATCGTGAGCTGGGGGAAGATTGACAACCTCTATTGTTGTCCTCGAGATCGGGACAAAACTATCTTGGACTTCCGTCAGAGAAAAGTTGTCGAACTAGAGAGATACCATGTTGGCAGCGACCGTCTTATCCTCAAAGTCTAAGTTGAGGGCTTTGGAATCAATCAGACGTAACACGTAGCAATTCTGTGTTGGGTGGTTGGCGAACCAATGATAGTGGCAGTACTTAGGATTATCGACCCGGTCTGCCTCTTCAGGGCGTTTGATCTCGGGAAGCCGAAACTTGTTGCCCTTCAACAGTATGTCAAAAAATACCATAACATCATCATCGTCGAAAGATTAAGTCTCTCTCAATTTTGGAATTTCAGTCAGCTTGTGATCCGACGTGGAGGATTTCTTGGACACATTGACGGTAAGGGCCTGCCTTCCTTTGTCGTCATGACCACTATTGCCCTGGTTACTGTTGTTGTTATTGTTGTTATTGTTGTAAGGACGCTTCCCCCTATCATCAACGACAGGGATCTATATTTCTAGCAGTCGGGCATCCTTCATATTCTTTTCAGCAGCGACAACACTTATGATGAATATCGTTCAGTCTTTGAACTGAGTAGTGTCCTTCCAGAGCCAGATTGTTGGAAGTAGATTTCTACGGCATGTGTCCACTAGCGTAGACTCTGGATTGTCGGAGGGAAGCTTTAGCGTAGTTTTCCTGTATCGTTCTATGTATTCCTGTAAGGACTCTTTTTTCTCTGGGTGATGTCCATCAGAGAGGACATCGTCATGTCATTCCCCCCGTAATAGAATCGGGCAAGGAAGAGACTTTTAAGATATTCAAATAATGATATGCAATTATCTTGGAGACTGCAAAACCAGTCAAAGGCCAGTCCAGACAATGCTCCGACAAAGATCTTGGTGAGAAGAGTGTCGTTACGAGATAAATGCCCCGTCGTTGTCTAAAAAAAACTCATGTATTGACGAGGAGGTATCTTCCCATCAAATGGAGTCATGGAGAAGGGCTTGCACTTGGGCGGGTATGGCATATTTTTTTATTCAAGAGGATATAGTTGTCGTATCCCAAGCTCGCACAGTATGCCCCAACTGCCCCTTGAGTCCAGGCGGGCTTAAAGTTTTCGTACTTCCCGCATTGCTTACCGGGATTCATCCACTGCGGAAGGAGCGGATAATCCTGGTAGAGTATGGTGGCCATCAGTGGGTGGAGCGGTTGCATTTAAGTCCACGTTGGTCCCATGATCCTAGCTTGCTTGCACAGATGTCCTTGGTGGTTGTGAGACCAGGCTTGCCCTGAGCTCTAGCACCTTCTGGATCAGAGACTGCATCGAGGCACTCATGGTCTGCATCATAGTCTCGAGGTTCTCAAGGCATTGTCGATCACTGGTGCTTTCATTGTCCTCCCCAGCCATGTATATTGTCCTTATATGGGGAGAGATGGAAGGGACGATGGATCTCTCACTTTCTGTCTTGGATTCTTGCGTTGAATAGACCTCAGAAAAAGTTGGCCGCACTGCATCTTCTTCATATTCGGAGAAAATACTACACCCAGTGTCGAAAGGTGCTTTACTTTGATGAGGTTGACTACCTCCAGGAATCTCCGTATATGTCCCTTGAGAATCACTATCCCGTCGGAATGACGGATTATTGTAGAGTTCTGGAGGATTTCTACCCCCAGCTTACGGAGTTATCTTAGGTTTCGAGGAAGTACCACCCCCAGTTGTTAATAGTTTTTCCTTCGAACGGGTGCCCAGAAAATTATTTCTGTAGGTACCGCTTCTTGCCTTCGGCTCCTCAATATGCTGACTGAGAGTGGAGGGTTGGAGGTGCTGGACTTTTGGCCTCCCCTCGTAAAAGGAGACTTCTAAGTGGAGTAACATGAGGCGAAGGGAAACTCCTCCACTTCTGGTATTTTTACCTATTTTTTGGGACATTGTCAGATGGGTGCTCTTGGTTGTAGTTATTGAAATATCGCCTGCCTATTTGTAGGTACTTCTACTTTAGCACAGCAATAGTTGATGATGATGTTGGCACAGCGATGCCCAGGAGGGGATATCTCACAAACCGTAGCTGCTTTCCTTGCTTTGTGCTTTTGATTGATCATATCACGCAAGTCAGGCAAGGGATGCTTCACCTTTACACCCTCCTTATGAGCATGGGTAGACCGAGCACCTGGATGTGTAGGTATTTTTGCTCCCTGGCCTGGGGTTCATAAAAGAACTTGCCCTAAGTCATGAGTGGAAGACTTTTGAGATTGACCTTGTCCGCGTGCTACTGCGGACTAGGCGCATGGGTCAGTCTAGTACAGATTTTCGTCAGGGGCACACATTACAGTTAGCGGCACATGCTGGCGGTCAGCCACCTGAGTAGTTGTTTGAGCTTAGAAAGCTCGTACTGCCCTAGACTTTCTCGTCTTAGCACTCATTGGCGCATAGTACGAGGAGTCCAAGTTTGAGTTTTCTCTTTTTTTATCATGGCACATGGAGTCAGCGCCACATGAGATTCTGTTATTGACAGTCTTTGTTGCCGTTTGGGGTGCATGCAGCTACCTTCATGTGCCTGGAGTTTGGTATCGCATGGTTCTTTATTTGTACCCCTCATTGTAGGCGCATGGACCGTGCATCAGCCCCCAAGCTTCTGGCATCATAGTATTTTCCTCTGCCAAAGCTAAAGTGCTGAGCGGTCTTCTCCTCAGACGTGGCTGCCGCATGAACAGGGACAGCCTGGGTAGATGCTTGATGTGCGTCTTGAACATCAGGTAGAGAAACTATGAGCGCATGCTCCATATTGGGTAAGGCACACTGGCCTTAGCGACCCATATCCTGTGGGCCTTCTTAGGCTTTGCTAGCCTTGGCGATGGGCTCGTGCTGCCCTCGGAAAGCATTTTTTCAAAAACTTGCTGGTCGAAACATACAACCAACATCTTTTGGGTTGGACCCAACTTCGTCGAATCAGACTATGTCATAACCTTCTCGTTTAGTGGAGAAGGATATCCCCGGCAGAGACGCCACCTTGTTTGACATTGACTCAATGTTGAATGAACTTTGTTGTGCAACAAACGAAAGAAATATAGAGAAATCCTAAACAGAAAATCTAAGTACAATATTTTTGATTCTGGGGAGTGACGATGGAGATCAATTACTGTAGCGACTCCTTTACTTCGTTGACGGTTCGACGAGTGAATGAGAATGCTTTCTTCATATCCCTCTCTCCCATGTATATGTCTGGGTATGCAACCCTACTATTTATAGTCGTCATATTGATGGGCTCAAGAGTGCACATATGCTATGCGCCTCTGTTTGGTGGTCGTATGGGACTCCTTAACAGAATATGGTTGTAACTGTGGACGCATATCACGGTCAGGCTGCTACGTAGCATTGGTTGTGATATGCTGTTGATGAAATCTCGGTTGGAAGACGGGGTTGTTTTAACCCATTGTGTGCTTGACTTGGTCAACTGGACACGTGGTCAGCACTGATTGTTGGAAGTTCTTTTTGGTTGTAATAGAAAAGATCATGGACGTTGACCGACTCATGAGTGTGGGCGCAGAGGGACCGAGCCGCATGAGCACTGGGACGCATGGAGTCGGGGCCGCATGTGAGCTATTATCGAACACTCTAGCCACATGGAGATTGTGACGCATGCAGTCGGGACCGCATATGAGCTCTTGTTGAACACTTTGGCCACCTGAAGATTGTGATGCATGGAATCGGGACGCATACGAGTGGACATGTGGCGTTGCACGCCTGATAGGGTCATTTAATACATTGATGTGACTTTCTGTCTTTTTGTGTGCCGCCTCTTTTATGACTCTCGAAGCATTTCAAGATAATAAATGCCATGTCAGACTTTTATGAAATGCATTTAATGTTGTGTCAAGATCTTATGCGGCTCCTTCTTCCATTGATCCGGGCCGCATGGATGCCTTTACAGACTGGTCGAGAGGCTTGGCCGCATGGGTTCTATGCGGCTCAATTTCAGCTAGTCGAGTTTTTGAAGGCCTTTCTTCTGGACAAATGGACTCTATGCGACCCGCTTTCACTAAGCTAGGTTCTGAGGGCACTTCTCCTGGGCGCATGGACTCGGATTTTTCATGCTTCTACAGTGGATGCCTGACCAAATACATGAGGCTGACAAGGTAATGTTATGTTGTTCTTTTTTAGATATTTACCTCACACAGCTTGCAACCAAAGAAAATATCTCCTATCTTAACAACTTGAGTTAAAATTATTTTGACATAAATAAATTACATTAGTAGTAAAATAATTAATTAAATTTTAAAATAATTAATAGAATATTTACAAACAGATTAGGTTATTCAATTTTGAATAGTTTCCGACCCATCACTATCCACTAATTTACTGCCAATTAAGACTTGGAAAAAGTCACATCGATGCCATTCCATTGATGCTACCACAAGTAAACCTCACATTCCTTCCCTTAAACGCAAGCTACATCTAAGTGATGAGGGGGAGAAGGATGAGATCAATATTCGTCCTAACAAGAAATCCAACAATATACATGCTGATGACCTGGCGGCGACCGGCCAAGAACAGCCGTAGAATAAATGATACTATCATGGAAATATCGGGGTTTAAGAAATGATCCGAAAATTCGATCCTTGCAATCATTTCTTGGAGCTTCGAAGGTAGATCATCAATATGGGATGCTTTGTGCCATGAAGCAGCTAAGACGTTATTAAAGCTGGTTCTTGAAGCCATGTTGCCACAAAGCGGTAAGGATAGTGCCTTCTTCTGGTGGTCGTGAAAAGCTTCGGCAAAATTGGATTATGATCTGTATTCACTTTTCCACTGCACTGAGAATAGAATTGCAATCACCTATACACAACCACAGTTCTGTTAAAGTAGAGGTGACTATATCCATCTCCTCCTAAAATATTCTTCTGTTAGCAACACTTGGAGGACCATAAACACAAAATAGATGCCAAGCTGGTACCGATGCCTCTTTATGGATATATAGATGGATGTAGGTTGTAGACGATGAAATAACATTCAGCTCGATAGAGCATTTCCAAAGAACAAGGAGCCCACAAGATTTTCCAACCGAGGAGATCGCTATGTTGTTATCAAAACGAAACACATTAGTAAGAGATGTTGCTAAATTAGATGAACACCTAGTCTTTGACGGAAAGGTGATTGACGGCTTTATCGACCGGAGAAATGATTGCAAGGATCGAATTGTCGGATCATTCCTTAAACCCCGATATTTCCATGATAGAATCATTTATTCTACGGCTGTTCTTGGCCGGTCGCCGCCTGGTCATCAGCATGTATATTGTTGGATTTCTTGTTAGGACGAATATTGATCTCATCCTTCTCCCCCCTCATCACTTAGATGTAGCTTGCGTTTAAGGGAAGGAATGTGAGGTTTACTTGTGGTAGCATCAATGGAATGGCATCGATGTCACTTTTTCCAAGTCTTAATTGGCAGTGGATGTGTTGACAAAGTGGATAGTGATGGGTTGAAAACTACTCAAAATTGAGTAACCTAAGCAGTTTGTAAATATTTTTATTAATTATTTTAAAATATAATTAATTATTTAACTACTAATGTGATTTATTTATGTCAAAATAACTTTAACTCAAGTTGTTAAGATGGGAGATATTTTCTTTGGTTGTTTGATTTCAATTCCTAGAGACGACAGTATTTATAACAAATTTATATTAAAAAATTTAATAAATTTTTTACGAGCCTGCAATGCACGTACAGGTGACTAGTTTGTTATAGTTATATTTAAGTCCTCAACCAACTCTTAGATTTCCTCAACCAACCCATTGACACAAAAATCAACTATTTATAAACCTAGATTTGTGTACATGTTCTCAAATATTTCAGCATTACGAGAGTACTGAAATTGACGGTTGGCACGAATCTCAATTCGGATAAGAGTTATGGCCGTTAAAATCTACCGATCAATTTTTTAGTGTTTTCGGTAGATCATCTACAACTGCTACGAATTATTAACATATCAAATAACAAGTAGAAAATATGAAATTATGCTATGTTATACGTTTTCTTGTCTGATTTTATAAAAATAATATGAATCATCAGTTCGAGTTTCGGGATCTCCAAGAATCCTAAAAATAGTGAGATACATTCATTTTCCTAATGACTGACACTCTAAAATTCTAAAAGAAAAATTAGTTTTCCAATTTATTAAAATAAATTACAGATCTGGAAATCTTCCCTCGACATGGTTCTAACAAATTAATTGGAGTCAAATCACAGTCCGGAGTTAAGACATATGGCCCTTCAAAGTCACAACAATTAACGAAAATGAGAATAATTTTGGGACAGATTTTGGGGATTTTTTTGGGAGCAAAAAAGTACTTAGCTTTTAGAAAGAAAAAAAAAGATTATTTATGTATTTATTTCAAAATTTATCTACTTATATATAGGATGGGTAGATGTTGATTAATTAGGATATGAGATGGATGTAATTACATTCCAAGTAAATTTATGATTAGAATTAATTTAAAATATAATTTAACTTTATTTAAAAAAGTTATTATTTTTATTTATAACTACTACAAATAAGTACATATAATCCATACATTTATAATCTATATCTAATTTCACTTATACAAGGTGTATCTATAAATAATATATTAACATCTATCCAAGATTACATATATAATAAAATCGAAATCATAGGAGAAGTGTTGTAACATTTTTAAATTTTATCTATTAAAACAATTAAAATTGATTTATCCAATTAAATTCTAACTAATTTTATTAGTAATAAATTCAATTTAAATAATACAATATATCTAATCAATTATTATATTAAAAAAACAACTCCAAAAATTATAATACTTGTATAAAATTATAAAATATTAAATTATCAAAATTTTAAAAATTATATTAAAATTTAAAACTGTATAAGTAGGGCATTCTAAAGTATTATAGGGTCTTGGATGACCTTCCACGCATTATCTTACTAATTAATTGTTATAGGCTGATAGTGTCTTCCCCCACAAATTACTAAACTACCCTTTAACTTATTTCCAATATTTATTGAGTAGTTTCTTGTTGAAAATAAAATTGAAAGAATTTTCAATTTTACTTATTAACATTTCTAGAGTAGCAGATGCTACAAGCTATCCCCCTTAATATATTTTTGTCCTAAAATATTAAAGTAATATATTTATCTAAGGAAGCAACCTAACAAGCAATCTTGTGAAATTAACATGGTCTAGTAAAGGGTGTAGGACTCATCATAAGTATCAAGCAATGCAAAAAATATTGGGTTTGTGTCATGCATCATATTGAACGCTCAGGTTCTCAAGTTTGATGTCGTTATAAAAGGAGATAGATAAGAGTTTAGTCTTAAATCAGATAATAAGTCAAAGGATGAGGCAGATATATAAGAATACTCATGGTTCCTTTTAAGTCAGTTGAGTCAAGCCCAAATATTATGTCTCATGGACAACTCCTCTTTAGGTCCCACCACATTCCCACCGAAAATGCTTGTGAAGTTGGTTTTTTTTTTCCTCTTTAATGTTTCCTTGAAGAATGAAGGAAAGATTGTAACATGGATTCTACCTAAAATAATCCTCTTCGACAGGTTTATCCTGTCATTTGCATATTTGATACAAGAGTTCGGCAAAAGAATTATGGAAGAAACTTCATTTCTTGTACGACCTGTAAGCCATCTGGTTTTAGGTTAGGGTTATTCTTAGAATTTCAGATTTATTTTTTATAAGGTTTATTAATTATCTCTTAGAATTTTATTTTATTTTATTTTATTTTGTTCTGAAGTCTTCATCATGGCTTTTAATAACTTGAGCGCTACACTAGCTTTTTTC
Source organism: Iris macrosiphon (assembly GCA_036927795.1). Taxonomy (NCBI): domain Eukaryota; kingdom Viridiplantae; phylum Streptophyta; class Magnoliopsida; order Asparagales; family Iridaceae; genus Iris; species Iris macrosiphon. Next base: position 72,694,674 of record JAYESA010000016.1, read on the forward strand.
TTCCAACAAGCTTTGCATCCTTGACCTAATCGAGCGATATTACGCTTATGAGATGACTGTCACTCACAAACATACATTCTCATGCTTTGTTTTAGTCACACAACTTTTGTGACGCAGTTTTACAAAAAATTTAACACTTGTACCCTTTTTTCGTTGCAGTCGATTTTAATACGCAACATCGATTCAATAATTCCGACAAATTTGATAGTCTTGAGCCTAACTGGACCTACTATACACATGACACTTGTGTCCCATTTATTTGATCCCCTATATTCTCCTTACACATTATTAACCACTTAGACTAATTATATTACCTTAAGAGACACCTATGATTAATTCGCCCTCAACCGAGCCCAAATACCTAACCCGAACCCTTGAACCAACTTCTTTGACTAATGCACAATATCCCACACCCATCCCCTACTTTACAACACACAAACACATATTTGCACACACAAAATATCTTTATTTCAATCTTTTGAATTTAAATTTAACATCTTCGTAATTTAGTTACAATCTATTGCACCTTCCGTCTTTGTAACCAATTTAAACCATGCAAATATTTATGGCAGCCCCCATCATTTAAGCCTAGTCCTAGATTTTAAATACCTAAAAAAATCTAATCATCTATGCATGCATTTATCTAACACCTATATATACTCTCTTCCCCTAAAACCCTAAGGCCGGCCCTATTTTCTTCTTCCAGCTGTAAACTAGCCCTCTCTCCTTCCTCCTCTTTTTTTCCTTCATTCTACTTCCTCTTATTCCCTTCCCCTTTGTCAGGCCCCGGGCCCAGAATACTGGAAAGCAGGAGCTGACAAAGCCAGTTACGTATATCAGAGTACTCCAGTACCCCGAAATACGATCACGACTGTGAATAGACATGGGGGGTTTAATACTAAAAGTCATCAGTCAACCTAGGTCAAGCAATCTTAGTGTCTCAATCACAAGAAGGAATCCACACTATATAAAAAAATATGATCATCGGAAGCAAAATGGTAAAGCGTCACAAACCATATATATATTGTTGATCATGAAGCTAGTAATACAAAATGAAGAACTAGCAAGAGTGTAAATAATACCTGATCAACTCTAACTATAGTCTAGAATATGATAATCATGTCATGCCCAATAGGTGATATAACAAGTCCAAAATACGAGCTAACAAGTGCTCGGGGCTAAACGTCTCAAAAGAATATGTACAATAAGTGGGAGAACAAGATAGAAATTGACTTAATTGGTCTGGTGCTCCGTGTGGTCACCATCCTTAGGAATAGATTAAAGATCCTCTAGCTCTACTACCGAATCTGGCCAAGCAAAACCAGTGGGGTCAGACCTAATACCAAGTACAATAAAAAGGCCAAACTAATGAACTAAAACTAGCAATACAATAAAGAGCTACAATATCCTAAGCATCATGTAACTACCAGGTAATATGTAAAGTGCACCGAGAAACAAGAAAATAAATAAAAAAACATGTAAAGAAAACTGGATGGGTGACATATACGAAATAATGCAAGGTGAACATATACATAAAAATAAACTGGTACATGTGGCATATACAGTAACTAAGCGAGAAAAGTAACAAGAACATGCTAGTACAGTGTTAGGATCGTGGCAAGAAAGACATGTAAAGAACATTACATATATAAAGTAAAAGGACATACAAGATAATAGACCAGAGTGTACCACGACAGGTCACTATCAAGCAAGCAAGGCAATATAAGACAGGACAATACATGGACTCCATCCATCAATCACGGCTAAGTAAGAAGTGTGGCTTGCTACGTTAGCTAACTAGGGTTATCACAACTCCTAATTACTATCAAATGCAAGTTAGGATTTCCATACGGTCGCATGTCCTACAGACTGTCTAAGCTACCAAAATGTCGGACGATAGTAAAGTAAATACTAGTGGATACACCACCCCCAGGAGAGATGTGCATCTAAATCCAAGTCACACAAAGGTGAACCTGAGTAAGTCAATTCAGTATGCCCCACATGATGGTAAGTTAAAAATATGGACTACTCGATGGCATGCTACAAGTCTATCTATTAGTAAAATATTGTCGGGGCATGGGACTACATGTGACCAGGAGATCATCCCCCAATGCTCTAATCATTTAAGCTAGTTATTAACCTTAGCAGTTTGTTTCAGGATTTTGGGTGTGGTATTCCGCATAATCCATCCTAGATATGATGCTCCCCGCAGGGATGAACTAGACAAGATAATATTTTGTTAAGCACAAGCATAAGCACAATACTCTACGGGAATACAACCAAATGGTTATAGGCATGACGAGCATGAACTATAACAAGCCATAACAAGTAATATACGAGACGAGTGTATAATGGGTAGAAGGCCCAAACTATATCGGGACTGGTACGAGACATATGTATAATAGGTAGGTGTCCCCAAAGCTACACACAGCATGTGTATAATAGGTAAGTAGCCCCAAAACTATACATGATGTCAAGCCAAGACTGGTACAAAAAATGCATAAAAGTTCACCACGACTGGTCACAATCAAGAATATACAAGACAAGTATATAATTGGTAGGTGTCATAAACTATACATGAAGTCGGGACTGGGTATAATTGTTAGGTATCCCACACTATACATGAAGCCGGAACTGGTTGGATAAACACAATAGACAAGCAGAGCCAGGAAAACAAGAAAATATACACATGTAATATGCGCACAAGCACCAATCAAAAAATAATAAAAAATAAAATGCATGAAAAAGAGTACATGACCGGTATACCGTCGGTATACTATAATATACCATCGGTATGCCATCCAAGGCAAATCTAGGAAGACAGGAAGAATGAGTCAGAGAAATCAGTATATCATCGGTATACTCCAGTATACCGTCGGATTGTCGGTCTAGAGATAGCAAAAATATAGCAAGTTTTGGATTCCAATAAATCGGTATACCGTCGGTATACTATAATATATCGTCCGTACACTGGTCCAAGTCACAACAGGTTCTAGGATTCCAAGTCGGGCCAAATCGGAATACCATCGGTATACACCAGTATACCTCGGTATGCTAGTTCCCATAGATAACTATAGGGAAAGTCAAATCAAGACGGGTATTTTGGAATCAAAATCACGTTTCAAAATTTAACCGAAACTGGTCTAACAAGATGTCAAGTCTAATGGTAAGTCTCATTTGATATCTATACTAACTCTCATAAAAATTACTCCGGTTATCGTTTCCGACACCGAGTTACCTAACCAGTAAATATCAGGGTTTCTACCAGAAAAGTCGAAACAAGCTCAAAACCAATTTCTGAAACTAGCCCATGACAAAAAAATATTAGAGAAACATATTTAACAAAACCACTAGCATGTAATTCTATGCATAAACCACCAAAATAATCAAAAACAGCAGTAAAGTAAAGTCGTTCAAGATTTTGGCAAGATGTGCTTGCCTCTAGTCAAGCTCCCAGTCTTAACCTTTAACTCCACCACCAAGAGGTCAGAAACCATACTCTTAGGCCTCAAGACCAAGATTCTAGCTCTCACGAGAAAAAGGTGAGAAAATAAAGAAGTAAAGAAAGAAAGAAAAGGGAGAGGAGAGAGAAAATTAATTCATGTATATAGAAGAGGTAATTTAATCGTGACCGTCCGATTCGCCTGGTCAGCGATCCAAGCCACGAGATCAAATCAATCTCGACCACTCAAAACAAAACCAAGAAACCAATGGATAATATAAAGTATCGAACACTATTCACAAAAATATCTTACGAAAATATCTCAAAAATAACTCAGAAATATCTCAAAATATCTTAAAAGTAAAATAAATATTTGTCGAACAGTATGCCGGAGTTTACCGCCGGTATGCCGGAGTATACCGCCGGTATGTCGATCGGGTAGTAAAGTTTTAATTTTGAGAAAATTCTGAGATTCCATGATATCCAATAAAATACAGTACATAATATAAAATATGTATCCATATACCAATACAGATACAGTGAGACGAGTCTCACAACTCTTCCCTCTTTAGAAAAATATGTCATCGAAATTTTAATAAGGCTCTAATCCAACAATAAAATCTAGGCAAACATGTTATCAAGAACTGGGAAGGAAACTCATAAAACTATAAAATCCAAACAATTAAAGGGAAATGGGAATATAAAAGTAATTAACTACTACAAATAACTACCACACACAAGCAGGATAGGATAAAGAGGACACGAAATAAGTATACCTCCTGAGTCGAACAAATAGGGATAACGAGCACGGATATCATCCTCGCTCTCCCGCATCAACTCTCCCGGTGAGTGATGACCCAAAAAAACTCGAACTAGTCGGATAGTTCGGTTCTTGAGAACCTTCTCCCTCCAGTCCAAAATAGATACGGGCCTCTCCTCATACGATAGGTCGATTACAACGTCTAACTCCGAATAATCTAGGATATGGCTCTGATCTAAAATATACCGATGCAAATAAGATACGTGAAAGACATCATGAACCTCGCGAAGCAATGACGGAAGAGCTAATCTATATGAGGCATCTCCCACACGCTCGAGAATATCGAACGGACCGATAAATCTAGGACTAAGCTTTTCCCGTAATCCGATTCTGATAACTCCACGGGTAGGCAAAATCCTAAGAAATATATGGTCGCTAACAGAGAACTCAAGATATTGCCGATGCAAATCTTCCCAAGGACGCTGGCGATCCTGAGCTACTCTGAGATGCTCTCTGATCTGTCTGATAATCTCAACTGACTAAGCTTTCATCTCGGGCTTGAGCATCTGGCTCTCGCCGATATCATCCCAAACTAAGGGCAATCTATATCTCCTGCCATACAACATCTCAAAGGGTGCCATATGAATGCTTGTCTGGAAATTATTATTATAGGAGAACTCTACCAAGTGTATGTGATCCTCCCAGGACCCGTCGAAGTCACTATGTCAGAATTTGTATTTATCGACGAACCAAAACCGTGAAAAAATTTCATATTTCGACGATTTTGGTCCGTCACATGGTCCGTCAAAAATAAATTATAGATTACTGTAAATGACGGATTTCGACCGTCGATAAGCAGGTGAACTAAATGACGGGTTTGGTTTATCAAATCATAAACGACTGACTTGATCCGTCAATTAATCCGCTAAATTAATTCTACATGACTGCTCATTCTAGACAAACAATATCCGTCGAACTTTGTAAAATATTCACCATGACTTATTTTTAATTAATCAAACCTATTTTATGAAAATAAAAATGCACTTATTGAATCTCAATTGATATTCATATTGAAAATGCGTACCCAATTCAAAATGAATATAGCAATCAATCATTCAAGAATCTCCGTTGATATTGAATATCACTAATTAGTCATTGTCTTTGTAGTATCCAAGTACTTGCAATTGTTTTCAAACAACATCCAAATAAAAAAATAATAGAATTTCAGAATACATACGATCAAGTTTACTCCTAAAAGTAAAAAAAAAAAGAGAATAAGCTAATATTCAAATCCTAATAAACTGAACAGACTCTTTTGGCCAATTGATCAAATCACCGAGCATAATGTCTTCAAACTTTCCATCTCCTTCAAACAAATATGCATTGAGGTCAAAGATTTCATCGACGATGATATTATAAACATCTTCCTTTGGTGGTGTATCAGAATTTAAGCGTCCAAAAGCAGCATGCTTTTTTTGAAGTCCTTTATAAAATATCTCTTACGCAAGTTAGATTGTTCAGGAACCTACAACCATTGAAACACAAAGATACAATAACAATAGCTACAAAAGATATAATTATTTTAAACAGCTGCAACAAAGAAAAAATAGTGGCAAATGAACTCATAGATCAAACAACTACAACAAAGAATTCTTTTTACCATATCCTTCCATAAGCCTGGATAAATGTAGACAGAGCCCAACGACAAGCATGTCATGTCATCAGATTCAAGAGAGCTTGATGATAAAGTATAGTATAGATAACATGCCTGAGGGATTATCCTGCTTAGTAATTTAAACTTAGAGATCAAATTTTGGTGTGTTTAGAGTTTTCTTTCTTTCTTCTTTATATATCCTCTTAACATATATCCTCAACACCTTTCAAAAGGCTAGAGCAGCTGACAAGGTAGCCTTTCCACTTTCTTCATTCGAAGCCATCCTTTATAAATAGATTAAACATCAGAACATCAGTTTGTACTTCTCACTTTCTACCATCATTATGTTATTTATGTGATTAATAACCTACTATTGTATTCTGGGAGAAATTCTACTCAAAATATGTAGATGCAGTGATGAAAGCTGGTCTTATTAGTACCCAGGAAAATGTTTACTATCTAAATCTTGCTAGTACATCCAAAACTATTGTCCAACACAACAACAGTGATGGTTAAGCTCCATTAAACATCTCAACTGTACTTATTCTAGCTCCCAATATGTAACTTGTGAGCTAATTGAATTTATTACCAATTCATCTCCTTCAAGTTATAAGACAACAATAGAATGGAAAATTTATTCCAACAGTTTTATCTCAGTAAAAGACAATAATACAAAGGTCAAAGGCACAAAAGACTAACCTAATTTATTGCTAGTTGATACCCTTTAAAAAGAGTCCCCTTTTCCATGACTTCATTAAGATTTTAATCGATCTTCATATCATAAACATAAAATAAGGCTCTTTCCAATGACCAAAAACTTTCTTGAAACTCATTGATGAGAATGAATTGATTAAATACATTTTTATCCTCTTGTCTATTTGAGCTCTGACAATTAACAAGGCCACCTACATAACTGCATGAGCCCAGCCAGAAGAAAATATTAAGGCCCCGTAAAAGTTGGGCCAGTAAGACTCACACCCAAATGTATATTGTAGCTTCTAGACCGACCTCTCAAATTTCCAGAGTCATCTAGCCAGAGTTCAGTGTCTTTGTTGTTCATGGTGTATTATATCATCAAAATCAAACCGAACAACATATACAGGGGATGCTATATAGTTACCAACTAATTGTAAAAAGTGTTCTCACTTCAAAAAGCCCTTGCTCATCCTCATTATAGCAGAACCCAGACAACATTGTATCAAAACCAAATCTAAAGACAACATAGTAGACGACCAAATCTAACGACAACACACACATACACACACACACACACAAACAAACATATATATATATATATATATATATATATATATATATATATATATATATATATATATATTCAAGAATGTATCATAAAACAAAATCAGACATAATTAAAAGTAAAGTGTGCAAGTTCAGTGATAACTTAAGGTAAAACTGCTAAGTGTGCTCAGATAAGTCTCATATTAGACTACTGTATATTGCTAAAATCAAAAATAGAAATCATAATTAATTCCCATTAAAAGTAAAGTGTGCAAGTTCAGTCTCCATAGCAGTATTAAAAGTAGAGTATCAATCTCCATACCTCAGAAGTACCACGAACTTATGATGATGACTGATGTGATCTTCTTGTCGGGTTACTTTTTAATATTTCTTTGATTGTAGCCATTTCTTCTTTAAGTGTGATTACATCAATATCCATAGCTTCATTTTTCTTCTTTATTTGACGAAAAATCTCTCTATTTGCCGCTGAAGCACGAATCTCCGTCTTTGAAACACCTCCATCCATGCCATGAACATAACCCTTTCTATCACGTCCAAGTACCTAAACATACAATAACAAGGTGATCATCTTCTATAAGATTTATATTTTTTCCTATAAGATATAGACAAACTATTTATAAAAAAAAATTAATCTCACAAACCATTGCAACAGGGTTATTGTCCAAATTATTTTGTCCAAAGTACGGGTCATCTTCTACAAGTTTTCTAATCTTTTCCTACAAGATATAAAAATGGTTCATATATATGATTAATGAAACTCAAAATCAAGAAAATTATTATTACAATTAAGAGATATGTAATCTTACAATGTAATCATTCGAGCTGCTAGAGGAATTAGTATTCTTGGGCATATGTGTGGTCACGTATAACACGCTTCTATTGACATCACTAGTAGGACTCTCCTTTTTCTATATCAAAATACAAACAAAATATCATATTTCAACAAAATATAAGAAGAAAAAACAGAGAAATTTGTATATTAAGTAATTATCAGCTTATGTGCTACCCTCGCGCATCCAGTCCTACCAGTTGTGTGAAGTACCTTAACTTTTTTTCTTGCTTCCTAACCAACTTCACGACGAATCTTATCTTCATGAGTGGAGCAAAAATCAACAAAGTCTTCCCAATCTTCTTTCTTAACAATATTACTAAGCCTATTTCTTTTTCGCTTAGCAACTATTGGATACATATCACTTTTTTCGAAGGTTAGACTTCCAAAATTTCCATGAAATATTAGCTTTTTCCCAAACATTAGCCTTGTAAATTTTTTGCACAACATATTTATTCTGCAAAGACAATTGTGTTCATATGTTACACATACATAGAGATTTAACATTTTTTTATAAATCATATTTACTCACACTAACACCTCTCCATACGTCTTCTTTCATACTTTGTGGAACCTTTTTCCAAGAATCAATTGCAGGTGGACAATGTGTCTTTGTTACCTTTCCAGCCGCAGTTGCAAATTTTTCTGATTCAATATCAACAAGTCGTCCATATTCATCATTGTCACAGGTGGCAAAACGAACCTAATATATCAACAGGTCATCCATAATCAACATTGTTAACATAGTAAAATCCTTTGTTATGCATAAAGATGGTGGAAGATTATATGGAACAATCATAATAGGCCAGCAACTGTACGAATTATTCATCCTAAAATGATTGAAACCATCAGTTGTGAGACCTTGTTGAACATTTTGTTTCTCAGTAGCAAACTCAGACCACATCATATCTATTTTCTTCCAACAAGAAGAATCAATTGGGTGTCGCATGTGTGTACTACTATATTCTACATGATCATGCCATGCCATTTTCTCAGCTATCCATGGTACACTATACAAGTGTTACAACCTTTCGGTTATTGGAAAGTATCTTAGCTTCTTCTTCGGCAACTTCTTACCTCCTGGTTTTGAATTGTCTTTCAGTTTCCATCTACTTTCACCACACTTGGGACAATTATCCTTATCTGCATTTTCTCTCCAATAGAGTATGCAATCATTATGGAAAGCATGGATAACCTAATACTTCATGTGAAAAGACTTGACCACATCCTTAGCTTTTTGAAAGTTGTCTGGTATAGTGTTCCCATCTGGCAAAACGTTCTTCATAAATTATAATAATTCTGTGAAAGAAGCCTCAGAATATTGATATCTAACTTTCATGCTCAATAACTCCACTATAGCATAGAGCTTTGTATGTTGACCATCACAAGAGGGATATAAGGGTTGGATTGCATCTTCCAGTTTTTTTTTTGTATTCAATATCTACCGGGGGATTATCTTGAACATGAGCATCATTTTGTTGATCAAGTACAATAGGATCAGCACGTTCAAATGTATCATTGAACAGGTCTTCCACTCTTGGAAAGGAATTTTCAGTATGATCAATAGTTAATGAACTAGGAGCCTGAGCATTGGCAACCGTTCTACGAGGTGGTTCTCCATGTTCGACCCAAGTTCGATATGACTTGTCCACTCCATTACAAACCAAATGCTCTGCTATTTTACTTAGTTTTTTCTTGCATGAATTATAATTACAACATTTGTCACATGGACAATAATACCAACATTTCCACCTAATTTGTCCTTTGTGAACTGAATGAATGACACAACACCTTCCAAGTATACATTTGACAATGGAGGTGCATCCATCCATTCCTTACTTGGGTGTATAGAAGACATCTAATAAAATATAACATTATCATCAATAAACCAAATAACAGTTAAACATGAATTAAGAAAGAAATTAACAAAAAAGAGATCAGGATGTTAGTAGTACAATACCCTCTTCCTTCTCAGCCTGTATGGGTTCAGCAGTACGACAATGATCAACAAAAGGCTTATAAAGTGCCAAAATCTATAATTTAGCCATCTCAGTAGCATAGATGTAGATAAATGCAAGACAACCTAAACGAAGAAAATACAGTACATAAATAGAACACAGCCTAAACGGAGAAAATACCAGTACAAGTAAACAATTCCGTAGATTCAATTATCTTAGTTAAGAAGTATGAGAAAAGTAACAACAAAAGTAGATTGTGAGAAATTATGTTTACTAGGGATACTACTGTCAGAGATGCTTTACACTCACTCTCACATAGGTGTTGTAAATCTTAAATGGTTAATACTATTGTGAGAAATTATGTTTACTAGGGATACTACTGTCAGAGATGCTTTACACTCAATCTCACATAGGTGTTGTAAATCTTAAATGGTTAATACTATTGTGTGACTCTGGACAAGGAATGTTAGTAGGAGAAAATACTATTCTAAGGAATTTATTACTTGTATTACTATCATCCATAGTAAGAGTTTCAAGTTTCCTACTAAATTCTACAAGTTAGACACAACTTACTTACTATAGATATATATTCTTTGTTTATTATAAATTTAATTGGAGTCTTATATTCCATACCATATGTTGTTACCAAGAAAACAAATAATGAGTTAGGATGCATGGTTCTGCCATATTGTAATAAGAAATTCTTCATGTTCCCTTCTCTAACTTCTTCCAGTCTTCCTTTTTCCAATTATGCCTTCCTCCACTTTCCCTTGCTTATTCATTCAGTGTCCGACTAGTGCAAATAGTAGATAGGGGACCTGACACAGCTCACATACCCATGACTTCTCACCAGACCCATCTCCTTCCCTAGCTAGCTAACCCACATGCCATAATGATATCGAGCTTGGGCATATCCAGTCCCCCTTGCAAAGAAATGTTATCAAATGGACAAAAGCTATACATAAAAGCGAGGACGAGCACATTTCATGGCATAGAGAAAGTAGTAGCACTAGCTAGCTCCATGCCATAGTCTACGTACTGAGGATTTGTTTATTCAAAAGTAAGGCAGGCATGTGGATCAGATCGAGATCACATGGAGAGAAGAGAAAACTGGTCCACTGAACAAAAGACCTCGAAAGGATGGATATATACTTTCCACTAGTAAAGCGAAGACATTGCATTGCTCTGAGATCTTGCTGGCTGATAAAAGGTGAGGTTGGAATTGTCGACAACGAAGGATGAACAAACACAAGATATGCTAAAATTCTTTCAGCCGGGCTAGCTATAATATAGCTCTAATAAGCAACTAAATAAACTTAAACTTTTACCAGAGTTACAATTTGCAACTCTAAAATGAATAAAATTAACAAGTTGTTATGTAAACCCCCTGATTTTTAAGAATTTTTTATTTAGAATTTTTCACAATTTTCTGGAATTTTCTGGGATTTTTATTAATTAAAACTAAGGTATTTTGAATTTAAATAATTTTTAAATAATATTAAAATATTATAAAAATAATATTTTCTGGTGTAAAATGAAAAACTAGACATAGGGTAATTTTTCGGGAATTTATTGGACCCCGGAAGCATTTTTAAAGCCCTAAAAACTATTTTATAATTAAACCGAAATGAACCCTAATTAAACCGGGTTTATTTTAAAATAAACCAAACCAACTGCTGAACCGAACCAACCCAAACCCAACTCAACCTTAGCGGGTCGAATCTGGGTCAAACTCGCGATCCGAAACCCGACCCGACCCGCATTTAATTCTTATTGGATCGGGCCGGATCCGCCTGACCCGACCCGACCCGTCAAACCCGAAACCCGCCAACCCTTTCTCTCCCAAACCGCCCCGAGCCCGACCGTCGGCCTCCCCTCCGCCGGCTGACCTGCCGACCGTTCGCCTACCCGACCGCTACCACTACCCGCAACGGTCGCCGCCGGCTGCCCCGCTCCCCCAGCCGATCCGCCTCCCGCAACGGCCGCCGACCTCCAATAAAATCCCCTTTTCTCCGCCTGTCCTCCGCCCCTGCCCAAGATCATCTGCCGTCTCCGGCCAACCCTCTCCGCCCGGAGCACCCTGCCTCCGTCGAACCTCCAGCGCCGTCCCTCGGCCACGACCCGCCCGGCTCCTCCACCTTCTCCAGCGTCGCCTCCGCCACGGTCTCCCCCGCCCTCGCAGCCTTCCTCCCCCGCCTCACAGAGCTCCAGCGCTGTCGCCCCCGTCTTCTCCGGAGTCCCCTCTGCTAACACCGTCGCCTCCGGCCAGTGCCACCTCCGCTGCCCCCGGCCTTCCTCCGGCCCGCCTCCGGCGAAGCCCAAACCCTAACCCTAACCTAGACAAACAAAGGACTCAGACACGGGAATTCGATTTCATGGAGCCATGTTCATGTAACCCATTCTCTCTGCTCGCTGTCCCGTTTTCGATTCTGTCAGTTGTGATGCGTAGGCTGCATGACCCTCTCGATGTCCGTGCAACCCGCTCGGTGCATCGCGTCCTGTGTTGGTCGCGAACCGCGATCCAAAAACAGAAAAACCAACACCCTGTTTCATCCCGGAACTGAGTACGCTCCGCCAAACGGGACGACTTGGTCGCGTGCGGTCTTGACCGAAATGTGCGCGTCGTTGATACGGATGTGCGGGATTTCGCCGAAGTTGATTTGGATGTGTGTGCACACCGGAATCAACGCGTATCCGCCGACAACGCCCCATATTCGTCCTTTTTGAATCTCGCTGTAACTTAATGTACACACGTCAGATCGAAACGAAACTTATACCATCAGACTCGTAGCAATACGCTGGTCCTGTGACCCAAGTTTGGTTCAATTCTGAGAATATTGACAAAATCGCGTATCGTGGGCCCCACAGACTCCATTTGACGGGCGATTTTGTGATCGGCTCATCGGAATCCAATTCTGGAAGTTCTGTTGGGTTCGTATCAACGTTCTGGACCTGTTGACACTAAGTTTGACAGATTTGGAGACCTTTGGTTCTGACACATTTTTCGGTGCAAAGCGGCCCACATGTAGACTCCGCCTTGACCTGAAAATGTTATTTTCGCCCCTGTGTCCAAATTGGACTCAAGGCAGGCATTTCTGGCTAATTGATATTTTCTAAATCTGATGGTGATGTCTATTTCAGCAAACGGAGGAGTCCCTGCAAATCTCGCTGAAGTCAGAGCTACAATTGGAGTCAGAACCCCAAGCAAGTGTACATTGCCAAACTCTGCAGTTTTGTTACTTATTTCCTTGACTTATTTATACATTATTGTGCATGCTTAAACCTAGGACCGTGTAACTTACTTAGCGTCCGATTATAGTTGGGTGCCAACCCCGTACGCGGAGTTGTGTACGTCATCCAGAGATGCACATTCGTGACCATTTACACTCTCGTACTTGTCTTGTCAAGTACATTATAACCCATGACACTTGACACTATACATGTGACAGAATCTTCCTGAGATATTTATGGTGATTCTATGTAGGATGCAGGATTGACATATACATTATATTTGTCACGCCCCAGTCCCAAAATACCGGGGGACCAGACGCGTGGCAACGGCCAGCAGTACGCACCGATGGACCATCTCAATATAATGGATCCATCAGGGCATACTTAAGCTGTAAAACAAGTCTACGACAATCATGGCACAACTAATCTCATCCACACAAGATATGAAACATGATCCACAGAATAAATAAAGAATGTAAATCATCAGCAAGTCTCACAAAGTACTTCGGGGAACAACCCGATAAATATCTAGTACAATGGTTCCACAGACCAGAATATAAAAGACTGAAATAAATAAATGAAAGCCGAGCATGAACATGGATGCTCAAGAGAAGTCTTCAGCTAAGACCTCGTCCTCAGATGATGGTACAACTCCTGGATCAGCTCCTGCTCCAGTCCCGTAGATCTCGGGATAAATCACGTCTGCAAAATCTGGGGAACAAAATCCGGATCCAGGTCCTCAGGGGACATAGCAAGGTATAAGAAAGCTCATGCCAATAAATACAGATAAGCAGTGCAGCAAATAAATAACTAAATGAACAATGGGGTAAATATGTAACCATCTAAGTGTAAATGCAAGTGAGAGCATCACTAGTCTCAGGCTGAGCCACTACAAGCTCTGTGTCGGGGAGCCGGTAGCGGTAATAACCGGTAGTGGGTCAGGCTCTGCTACGAGAACCTGCGACCTCTCAATAATAGAAGATATACATAAATACAGCCTGTAGCCTGTGTGTCTCTCCCCACCCAATGTAACCACGCATATCATGACCACAACGTCTCATGCCCATGTCAAGCGTGATCATAGCTAAATGCAACCAGTCATAAGTATCTAATAGTATAATGTCCTGTATCCTATACAGAATCACCACGAATATCTCGGGAAAATCCTGTCTCATGAATAGTGTCAAGTGTCCTGGGTCATATGGTACTTGATAAGACAAGTACGAGAATATAAAGTGTCACGGATGTCCATCTCTAGATGACCGTACCCAACACTGCGTACAGTGTCGGCACCCGACTGATAATCGGACGCTAAGTACGTCACACGGTCCTAGGTTGAGCATGCACAGCAATATATATAAAACAAGGAAAATAGATAACTAAACTGCAGAGTTTGGCAAGGTACACTTGCCTGATGTCCGAATATCAACAACTGTCCTGGTATCTGTGGATCCGGTGGGAACTACTCCAAAAGCTGTAATAAATATCACCAACAGTCTCAGAAGATGTCAAATAGCTGGAAATGCCTGTCCTTACGTCCAATTTGGACACAGGGGCAAAAAGGTCATTTTCGGGCCAAAGCGGGTTCCATATGTGGGCCCACTTTGCACCGAAAAGCGGGTCAGGGTCAAAGGTCTCCAAATTCCGCAAACTCAGTGTCTACAAGTCAGGAACGATGATACGAACCCAACGGAACTTCCAGAATTGGATTCCGATGAGCCGGTCACAAAATCACCCGTCAAGTGGAGCCGGTGGGGCCCACGATACGTGATTTCGTCAACGTCCTCAGAATCGAGCCAAACTTGGCTCACAGGACCAGCGTATTACTACGGATCCGATGGCGCAAGTTTCGTCTCGATCCGACGTGTGTACACGAAGTTACAGCGCGTTTCAGAATCGACGGATACGGGGTGTTGTCGGCGGATACGCGTTGATTCCGGGGTGTACACACCTCCGAATCGACTTCTGCGAAATCCTACACGACCATATCAACGTCGCGCACAGTTCGGTAAAGACCGCGTGCGACCAAGTCGTCCCGTTTGGCGGGGCGGACTCAGTTCCGGGGTGAAACAGGGCGTTGTTTTTTCCTGTTTTGGATCGCGGTGTACGATCACTACAGGACGCGTTGCACCGAGCGAATTGCACGGGCACCGAGAGGGGTATACAGTCTACGCATAGAAATCGACGGAATTGAAAACGGAGTCGCGAGTAGGAAGAAATCAATACCTGATCAGGGCTCCGTGGATCTGAAGTCCGCGTGTCCGGTCTGCGTCAATTCTGCTGTGTCGGACTCGAACTGCGTCCACTGTTGCTCTAGGGTTACTGGGGTCGGGCCGTCCTGGTCGACGGAAGGTGGCTCGTCGGCTGAGCGGGGTCGCCGGCACGACGGAGCGGAGGGTCTCGCCTGGCCGTCGCTGGGGAGGGCACGGGCGGCTGCTGGACTTTGCAGCGTCGAGGTCGGGCTCGCTCGGGGTTGGTCCGGCAGAGGCGGTGAGGTCGTGGGGACGGTCGACGGCGAAGGGGTGCTGGGGAAGTCGAGCGGGGCTCGCGGCGGAGTATGGCGGGTTGGGGTGTTCGACGCTGGAGCCGAGGGGGTGCTGGGGAAGTCGAGCGGGACTCGCGGCGTGGGCGGTGAGTCGTGAGGTCGGGCGGCGGATAGACTGGAGGTAGGTAGGGGTCGACGGCGATGGGAGAGCGGCAGAGTTCGGGGTACGGCGGCGGGGTTGCTGACGGGCGGAGATGGGGATGAGCGGCTAGGGTTCAGATGGCTGAGCACGGAAGTCGAGGAGGGTTTTATAGGCTGCTACAGTGCTGGCGGCCGCCTAGGGTTTACAGCGGGTCGGGTTGGTTCGAATTTGGGTCTGGTTCACCATCCAATTAGCTAAAGGTCCTCGATACGTTGCTCCGGGGTCCAATAAATTCACCGAAAAATGCCATGCGTCCGGTTCTCCTTGATACACAATAAATTTCTATTTCCAGAATATTTTAACTCCATTAAGTCACCCTAAAAATTATTTAACCCAAATCACCTTAGCTGTAAATTCCGGAAGAACACCAAAAATACGGAAAAATTGTATTAAATTTTATTTCTGAAATTTAGGGTGTTTACAATCTTCCCTCCTTAAAAGGATTGCGTCCTCGCAATCAAGAATGAGCTACTAAAGAAAAGTCATGGAAGTACAAGGTTGCTTAGTTTACAACTGTCTCCTCAAACAAGTGGGGGTATCGCTGGCGCATACTATCTTCTCGTTCCCAAGTCGATTCGCCAGGTGAATGATGTTTCCATGCTACTCGGACCAGTCTGATCGTCTGTCCCCGTAATGTCTTCTCACTGACGTCGAGGATGCCAACTGGTTGCTCTTCATACCTCAAACTCGGGCCTACTGCGATCTCTGAATGATCGACTACGTGACTTGGGTCGGTCACGTACCTTCGCAACTGGGAGACGTGGAATACGTCATGCACTCCCTCTAAGGATGGAGGTAATGCAAGCCGATAAGCCACCTCACCAACGCGCTCTAGAATGTCAAATGGCCCAATATACCTTGGGCTCAGCTTGCCTCTGCTCCCGAATCTGATAGTACCACGAGTGGGCGAAATCCTCAAGAACACATGATCTCCTTCCTTGAACTCTAGGGGACGTCTGTGTGTATCTGCCCAATGCTTCTGTCTGTCCTGAGCTGCTCGTAGATGATTCTGTATCTGCTTCACCTTCTCCACTGTCTGCGTTACCAATTCTGGACCTAGTATTTGACGTTCACCAACGTCACTCCAACACACAGGTGATCTGCACTTCCTTCCGTATAAAGCTTCAAATGGCGCCATCTGGATGCTGGCCTGATAACTGTTATTGTAGGAGAACTCTACTAAGTGCAAATGATCTTCCCAAGATCCTCCGAAATCGAGCATACATGATCTCAACATGTCCTCTAAGATCTGAATGGTGCGCTCCGATTGTCCATCTGTCTGCGGGTGGTATGCCGTGCTGAACTTTAGTCTGGTGCCCAGACTCTCTTGCATGCTTCTCCAGAAATGAGATGTAAATCTCGAATCTCGATCCGATACAATACTAACAGGTACTCCATGTAATTTGATGATTTTTCGCATATACATGTCAGCTAGTACCTCCGTGGACTGTCCAACTCTAAATGGCAAGAAGTGTGCCGATTTAGTGAGTCGATCCACGATCACCCATACTGCGTCTCTTCCGCTGGGGCTCTTCGGAAATCCTGTGACAAAGTCCATCGTGATATGCTCCCACTTCCATTCCGGTATCGGGAGCGGTTGTAACATACCTGCAGTTCTCTGATGTTCCGCCTTCACTTGTTGACATACTAAACATTTGGCCACAAATCTGGCGATCTCTCTCTTCATTCCATGCCACCAGTAATACTGTCTCAAGTCTCGATACATCTTGGTTCCTCCTGGGTGAACAGAATACATAGAGCTATGCGCTTCAGTCATTAACTCTTGTCTCAATTCTCCATTTGGAACATACAAGCGGTTTCCAAATCTCAATGTCCCGTCTTCGTGAATGCGAAGTCCTGTCTGAATACCTGCTTCTGTCCTTTCTTTGAGTCTTCGGAATCTAGCATCGGTGGGCAATGCTTCTTTGATCTTCTCCACGAGTGATGACTGAATCTCAAGGTTAGCCATCAAGCCATTCTGTCCCGGTACGATAACCTCTATCTGTAGCTCTTGTAAATCCTTCAATAACTCGGGCTGCATTGTCAAGAAATAAGCCGTAGGCTTTCTGCTGAGTGCATCTGCAACAACATTCGCCTTTCCCGGATGATACTGCAGATCGATGTCAAAATCCACCATCAGTTCCAGCCAACGTCTCTGTCTCATGTTAAGCTCTTTCTGAGTATACACATACCTCAGGCTCTTGTGGTCAGTAAAGATTTCTACCCTCTCTCCATAAAGATAGTGCCTCCATATCTTCAATGCAAATATCACTGCTGCTAGCTCCAGATCATGCGTGGGGTAGTTCTTCTCGTGGTCCTTCAACTGTCTCGACGCATAAGCAATGACTTTGCCATGTTGCATCAAAACACATCCTAGTCCACTGCCGGATGCATCACTGTAAACAACAAAATCTCCTGACCCTGAAGGAAGAGTCAAGACAGGTGCTGTTGTTAATCTTCTCTTCAGTTCTTCAAAAGCCTTCTGACAGTCTTCTGTCCATACAAACTCCTGATCCTTCCGTGTAAGCTTTGTCATTGGTTCTGCAATCCTTGAGAAATTTTCTACGAACCTTCGGTAATATCCTGCAAGTCCGAGGAAACTTCTCACCTCTGCTACTGATGTAGGTGTAGGCCAAGTCTCAATTGCTGCTACCTTCTCTGGATCCACTGAAAGTCCTTCTCCTGATATGATGTGTCCCAAGAAAGGCACTCTGTCCATACAGAACTCACACTTACTGAGTTTGGCATATAACTTCTCTTGCCTCAAGGTCTCTAACACGATTCTGAGATGCTCCTCGTGCTCTTCAGGGCTCTTGGAATATATGAGAATGTCGTCGATGAATACCACTACGAATTTATCCAAGAATTGATGAAAGACTCTGTTCATCAAACTCATAAATACTGCTGGCGCGTTGGTTAAACCAAACGGCATCACCAAGAACTCATAATGCCCATACTTTGTCCTGAAAGCTGTCTTCGGGATGTCTTCCTTCCTCACCTTGATCTGATGATAGCCGGATCTAAGGTCAATCTTCGAGAATACCCTTGCACCACTCAATTGATCGAATAGATCATCAATGCGTGGTAAGGGATACCTGTTCTTGATGGTAACAGCATTCAGTGCCCTGTAATCAATGCACAACCGTACTGTTCCATCCTTCTTCGGCACAAATAAGATGGGTGCTCCCCAAGGTGAAACACTGGGGCGAATGAAACCCTTCTCCAAAAGATCATCAACCTGTTCCTTCAACTCCACTAACTCCTTAGGTGCTAGCCGATAAACCGATGAAGTGATTGGCTCTGCTCCTGGAGTTAAGTCTATTGTGAATTCTATTTCCCGATCAGGCGGTAAACCTGGAAGATCATCAGGAAATACATCCACAAACTCTGATATGACTCTTGGGTAACCTGTCTCCCCTTCTACAGATAATACCCTAAGAGTAGGCTGAACTCCTTGCTCTACTGCTCCGCGGAGAAACTCAAATTCTGGGTGTCCTGGCGGTCTAAATATAACCCGCCCAAGTCGGCAATCAAGAGTCGCATGGTACTGACTTAACCAGTCCATACCAAGTACGACATCATAATCCGGCATGGAAAAGATTAGAAATTGAGCTCGCATTTCTCGGCCACAAACTACTACAGAACATGATCTACAGACATCACTAACCGGAATAATACCTCCTCCCGTAAGAATCCTCTTCATCTTCGGAAGGGGTGCGGTAGCTACTCTATGGGTGGCTACAAAGCTAGCTGCTATAAATGAATGCGATGCTCCAGAATCAAATAAAGCTACTGCAGGTAATGAAGCTACTAAAATAGTACCTGCGATGACCTCGCCTGCTGTAGCCTCCTCCTCAACAGCTAATGGGAATGCCTGTCCCCGTCCCTGAGCTGGACCTCTCTGCTGCTGCTGCTGCTGATGAAATAGGGCTGCCTGTGGGGCCAGTGGTGGTCTCTGCTGGTTCCCTCCTGGGGCTGGTGGTCTGACCCCACCAACTCCTGTCTGCTGGCCTCCTGCTGCTGGATAGGCTGGTCGTGGTGCAGGTAATGCTAGTCTTGGTGCTCCATCTCTGCGTTCAGAACAGTCCCGGGAAAAGTGCTGGTTGGATCCGCAGCTCAAACATAGTCCCAATTTACGCCGGCATTCCTTCTCAATGTGTCCTACCTTGCCGCAGTGGTGACAAGTAGGAAGAGGTCTGTCTCTATGTGCTGCTCTATCTGGCATACCCCTCTGGATTCGCTTTGCTGAATCCCCATGTGCTGGCCTGGATTGTGCTGATGTGATAGGCCTCTTCAGGTTAGTCTCCCTTCTAGCGACGCGCTCCAAGCGTCGGGCTGCTGCAAGGACATCGGTATAAGAGGTAGGTGCTACCGATCCAATCACTTTCTGAAGCTCGAACTTCAAGCCGTCAAAGAACTTCTCTGCTTTTTCTTCCTCCGTCGAAATCAATGTCGGGGCAAAGCGGCTCAGGCGAATAAATTCCGCATTATATTCCTCCACTGACATGCTGCCTTGGATAAGGCGGTTGAACCTGTCTCTGAGCTCTGACCGTGCGACTGCCGGGATGTACATCTCTTGGAAGAGTCTAGAGAACTCTTCCCATGTGACTCTGTCCTGTCCGAGCCTCCTTTCTTCTGCTAACCACCAGTGGTGCGCGTTATCAGTTAACTGCATTCTGACGGCAGTCATCCACTTCTCTCTTGGAAGTTCAGCGGCTTCCAACTGATGCTGAATGTTTGTGAGCCACTCATGAACTTCCGTTGGCCCTTCTTTACCAGAAAATGTGCGAGGCTTGAGATGACGAAAGTCGGTGATAGATCCCGTCGATGTTCGCCTTGCTGGCGGATTTGCCTGCTCCAATGCGGATACCAGGCTGGTCCTCAGATACTCGGCCTCCTGCCGATGGGCCTCTTGCTGAATCTGTTGCTGCGCTTGCATCATAGCATACATCATCTGGAACATTTGTTGTCCGTCAATGGCTTGTCCTGACGGGAATACTGGCATCTGGGGAGTGAACTGAGGTGGTGGTGGAATATCATCTCTCCGGAACCTTGGATTAGGCTGTCCAGTTTGATCACTCTGCGATGCTTGTCCACCATCCCCTGGTGTCACTTCGTCTCCATAAGTAACCACAGCGTCGTGTGGTGTCTCCAAAGGGATATCATCCCTGTTCCCGGAATCCATTGCTCTGCAATCAAAAGATAAACTATGAGAACGCTCAGAGGAATCAATACAGGATGCAGTTCAAGTAACAAATTTTGAGTTCGATATAGAGTTCAACAAATGGTTAAATGATGGATGAGATCCTATAGTTTATACTATCCTTACGGCAGGCTGGTCCGGTCCCTAAGTTGAAACCGAACTATTTAGTCGTAGACCTGTATGGGCCACCACAAAAACCATGTCACGCCCCAGTCCCAAAATACCGGGGGACCAGACGCGTGGCAACGGCCAGCAGTACGCACCGATGGACCATCTCAATATAATGGATCCATCAGGGCATACTTAAGCTGTAAAACAAGTCTACGACAATCATGGCACAACTAATCTCATCCACACAAGATATGAAACATGATCCACAGAATAAATAAAGAATGTAAATCATCAGCAAGTCTCACAAAGTACTTCGGGGAACAACCCGATAAATATCTAGTACAATGGTTCCACAGACCAGAATATAAAAGACTGAAATAAATAAATGAAAGCCGAGCATGAACATGGATGCTCAAGAGAAGTCTTCAGCTAAGACCTCGTCCTCAGATGATGGTACAACTCCTGGATCAGCTCCTGCTCCAGTCCCGTAGATCTCGGGATAAATCACGTCTGCAAAATCTGGGGAACAAAATCCGGATCCAGGTCCTCAGGGGACATAGCAAGGTACAAGAAAGCTCATGCCAATAAATACAGATAAGCAGTGCAGCAAATAAATAACTAAATGAACAATGGGGTAAATATGTAACCATCTAAGTGTAAATGCAAGTGAGAGCATCACTAGTCTCAGGCTGAGCCACTACAAGCTCTGTGTCGGGGAGCCGGTAGCGGTAATAACCGGTAGTGGGTCAGGCTCTGCTACGAGAACCTGCGACCTCTCAATAATAGAAGATATACATAAATACAGCCTGTAGCCTGTGTGTCTCTCCCCACCCAATGTAACCACGCATATCATGACCACAACGTCTCATGCCCATGTCAAGCGTGATCATAGCTAAATGCAACCAGTCATAAGTATCTAATAGTATAATGTCCTGTATCCTATACAGAATCACCACGAATATCTCGGGAAAATCCTGTCTCATGAATAGTGTCAAGTGTCCTGGGTCATATGGTACTTGATAAGACAAGTACGAGAATATAAAGTGTCACGGATGTCCATCTCTAGATGACCGTACCCAACACTGCGTACAGTGTCGGCACCCGACTGATAATCGGACGCTAAGTACGTCACACGGTCCTAGGTTGAGCATGCACAGCAATATATATAAAACAAGGAAAATAGATAACTAAACTGCAGAGTTTGGCAAGGTACACTTGCCTGATGTCCGAATATCAACAACTGTCCTGGTATCTGTGGATCCGGTGGGAACTACTCCAAAAGCTGTAATAAATATCACCAACAGTCTCAGAAGATGTCAAATAGCTGGAAATGCCTGTCCTTACGTCCAATTTGGACACAGGGGCAAAAAGGTCATTTTCGGGCCAAAGCGGGTTCCATATGTGGGCCCACTTTGCACCGAAAAGCGGGTCAGGGTCAAAAGTCTCCAAATTCCGCAAACTCAGTGTCTACAAGTCAGGAACGATGATACGAACCCAACGGAACTTCCAGAATTGGATTCCGATGAGCCGGTCACAAAATCACCCGTCAAGTGGAGCCGGTGGGGCCCACGATACGTGATTTCGTCAACGTCCTCAGAATCGAGCCAAACTTGGCTCACAGGACCAGCGTATTACTACGGATCCGATGGCGCAAGTTTCGTCTCGATCCGACGTGTGTACACGAAGTTACAGCGCGTTTCAGAATCGACGGATACGGGGTGTTGTCGGCGGATACGCGTTGATTCCGGGGTGTACACACCTCCGAATCGACTTCTGCGAAATCCTACACGACCATATCAACGTCGCGCACAGTTCGGTAAAGACCGCGTGCGACCAAGTCGTCCCGTTTGGCGGGGCGGACTCAGTTCCGGGGTGAAACAGGGCGTTGTTTTTTCCTGTTTTGGATCGCGGTGTACGATCACTACAGGACGCGTTGCACCGAGCGAATTGCACGGGCACCGAGAGGGGTATACAGTCTACGCATAGAAATCGACGGAATTGAAAACGGAGTCGCGAGTAGGGAGAAATCAATACCTGATCAGGGCTCCGTGGATCTGAAGTCCGCGTGTCCGGTCTGCGTCAATTCTGCTGTGTCGGACTCGAACTGTGTCCACTGTTGCTCTAGGGTTACTGGGGTCGGGCCGTCCTGGTCGACGGAAGGTGGCTCGTCGGCTGAGCGGGGTCGCCGGCACGACGGAGCGGAGGGTCTCGCCTGGCCGTCGCTGGGGAGGGCACGGGCGGCTGCTGGACTTTGCAGCGTCGAGGTCGGGCTCGCTCGGGGTTGGTCCGGCAGAGGCGGTGAGGTCGTGGGGACGGTCGACGGCGAAGGGGTGCTGGGGAAGTCGAGCGGGGCTCACGGCGGAGTATGGCGGGTTGGGGTGTTCGACGCTGGAGCCGAGGGGGTGCTGGGGAAGTCGAGCGGGACTCGCGGCGTGGGCGGTGAGTCGTGAGGTCGGGCGGCGGATAGACTGGAGGTAGGTAGGGGTCGACGGCGATGGGAGAGCGGCAGAGTTCGGGGTACGGCGGCGGGGTTGCTGACGGGCGGAGATGGGGATGAGCGGCTAGGGTTCAGATGGCTGAGCACGGAAGTCGAGGAGGGTTTTATAGGCTGCTACAGTGCTGGCGGCCGCCTAGGGTTTACAGCGGGTCGGGTTGGTTCGAATTTGGGTCTGGTTCACCATCCAATTAGCTAAAGGTCCTCGATACGTTGCTCCGGGGTCCAATAAATTCACCGAAAAATGCCATGCGTCCGGTTCTCCTTGATACACAATAAATTTCTATTTCCAGAATATTTTAACTCCATTAAGTCACCCTAAAAATTATTTAACCCAAATCACCTTAGCTGTAAATTCCGGAAGAACACCAAAAATACGGAAAAATTGTATTAAATTTTATTTCTGAAATTTAGGGTGTTTACAATATTCATAGATATTATATGACTGTTTGCATTAGCTATGATCTCACGTGACATGGACATGAGACGTATGATTACATTGGGTGGGGAGAGACACACAGGCTATAGGCTGATTTATATATATATTTATTATGGTGAGGACTTAGACTCTATATCAGAGCTAGGCACTCTACTAGTGTTATATTTATTGTGAGGCCTCAGACTCTATATCAGAGCTAGGCACTCTACTAGTGATATTACTGCTACCGACTCTCCGACACAGAGCTTGTAGTGGTCTCAGCCTAAGTTTTAGTGATGCTCTCAAATTGTATTTCACATAGATGGTTATATAGCTTACCCTATTGTTTCATTTACTATTTTACTGCATTTATTTTGGCTTATATTATATGTACCTTGCTATGTCCCCTGAGGACCTGGATATGGATTATGTCCCCAGGATTATCAGACGAGATCTATCCCGAGGTATACGAAACAGGAGCATTAGCAGGAGCAGAAGCAGGAGCAGGTGCATACAGTGGAGCAGAACCAGGAACCGAGGACTAGGTGATTGTCATAGATTTTCCTGAGTATATGTTCTTCCATACTCAGTCCGTGATGTTCTTTACATTCTTGTTTAAATGAACAATTATAACAGACTTAATATCGGGTTGTTCCCCAAATTTTATTTACTTGTGACTGGTTGATGTTTATTTCTTTTATTGATATTTCTGTGTTCATTCTGTGGTTGAGATTAGTAGACCCTGACAATTGTATTACAGCTTAAGTACGCCTCGATGGATCCATTAAATTGGGTTTGTCCATCGGTGCGTGCTGCTGGCCATTGCCACGTGTCCCGTTCCTCGATATTTTGGGACTAGGGTGTGACATGGTTTTTGTGGTGGCCCAAAATTATTCGGTTTCAACTTAGGGACCGAACAGGCCTGCAATAAGAATAGGATAAGTTTTAGGATCTCATCCACTTGCTTGAAACGTTCTTGATATCTATATCGGATTCGAGTCAATTTCTTGAATTGCATCCTGCCTTGATTACTGTGCGCCTCTTATTGTTTATTTTGGATGCAGAGTTATGGACCCACAAGCAAACGACAAGACTCCTACAAGATCACCACGAGATGCTGTGGTAACCAACGAAGATGAAGTAACACTAGTGGATGGAGGTCAATCAGCACACCAAAGCAGTCAAGCGAATTAGCATGCCTCGGGAATCCAGCAAGATAACATTCCACCATCGACGCAATTTACTTCACAAATGCCCGTATTTCCACAAGGACAGTCCATGGACGGACAGAAGATGTTTCAAATGATCTATGCAATAATGCAAGCTCAATAAGAGGCTTTGAGTCGCAGCCTAGTAACCGCACTAGAGAAGGCAAATTTACCATCCCGACGGCCAACGACGGGCTCTATCACCGATTTCTGCCAGCTGAAGCCCCGTACCTTCTAAGGCAAAGAGGAGCCCACAGAAGTTCAGGAGTGGCTCACCAACACACAACATCAATTAGAAGCAGCTGAGCTTCCACAGGAACGTTGGATGACTGCCGTCAAAATGCAATTGACGGGCAATGCGCATCACTGGTGGCTATCTGAGGAGACACGGCTCGGACCAGACCGAGTCACTTAGGAAGAGTTCTCTAGACTCTTTCAGGAGATGTACATTCCAGCCATCGCTCGATTAGAACTTCGGGACAAGTCCAATCGCCTCACCCAGGACAGTATGACAGTGGAAGAGTACAACGTGGAGTTCATTCGTCTGAGTCGCTTCGCCCCTACTTTGATCCCAACAGAAGAAGAGAAGGCTGAGAAGTTCTTCGACGGACTAAACTCCGAGCTACAGAGACTGATCGGATCCGTTGCACCTACTTCTTACTCGGACGTCCTTGCAGCAGCCCGACGCATGGAGCACGTCATCAGGAGAGAGACCAACCTGAAGCGACCTTCCACATCCGCACCAACCAGAGCAGCACAAGGGGAGTCTGTAAAGCGTCAACAAATAAATCCACCACCGAGAGCAGCACCAAGAGCCTCATTCCTTCCTACTTGTTACTACTGTGGCAAGATAGGCCATATTGAAAGAGAATGCAGACACAAGCTGGGAATGTGCTTCATTTGCGGATCCAGATAACACTTAGCCAGAAATTGCACAACACATCAAGGAGAAACACTGATGATTCATCAAGAAGCTTTACCAGTACCAAGGCCAGCCTATCCAGCATTGGGAGCACCACAAACGGAAGTTCAAGGAGTCCTACCACCAACTTCAGGAGGGTATCAGCTAATGCCATATTTGATACCCCAGGCACTACTCTTCCAGCAGGCTCAGCAACAGCAGAGGAATCGACTGCAAGGACATGGACAAGCCCTGACGATGACCTTGGAAAACGTACAGACTTGTGGAGTAGCTAATGCGCGTAAGTGATTCGTAGCTATCGTTTCTAGTATTGTTTTAGCTCGTGCCTGTTAGTTCGTGACCCCAGCCTTAACTTTGTAACTTTGAACTTGCTAATAATCAATAACCTAGAATATTTTATAACTGATAACCTAATATGTTTTTCTAAACTGTAGTCTTCTAAATCTTCTTTATACGGGAGATTGCATAACTTTTAATGCTTAGGAAAATAATTTTTCCCTATGTGTTATTCTTACACCCTCAACTTTGATTCTTCTTGATAGTAATGTGCTTCAAAAAATATTTGCAACCGTGTCATCTCTGTTGACCAGTTATTCTTTGATTGCGAGGATGCAATCCTCTTAAGAAAGGTAGATTGTAAACCCCCTGATTTTCAAGAATTTTTAATTTGGAATTTTTCACAATTTTTTGGAATTTTTTGGGATTTTTATTAATTAAAACTAAGGTATTTTGAATTTAAATAATTTTTAAATGATATTAAAATATTATGAAAATAATATTTTCTGGGGTAAAATAAAAAACTAGACATAGGGTAATTTTTCGAGAATTTATTGGACCCCGAAAGCATTTTTAAAGCCCTAAAAACTATTTTATAATTAAACCGAAATGAACCCTAATTAAACCAGGTTTATTTTAAAATAAACCAAACCAAACCAACTGCTGAACCGAACCAACCCAAATCCAACCCAACCTTAGCGGGTCGAATCCGGGTCAAACCGGCGACCCGAAACCCGACCCGACCCGCATTTAATTCTTATTGGATCGGGCCGGATCCGCTTGACCCGACCCGACCCGTCAAACCGGAAACCCGCCAACCCTTTCTCTCCCAAACCGCCCCGAGCCCGACCGTCTGCCTCCCCTCCGCCGGCTGACCTGCCGACCGTTCGCCTACCCGACCGCTCCGGCTACCCGCAACGGCCGCCGCCGGCTGCCCCGCTCCCCCAGCCGATCCGCCTCCCGCAACGGCCGCCGACCACCTATAAAATCCCCTTTTCTTCGCCTGTCCTCCGCCCCTGCCCTAGATCCGCTGCCGTCTCCGGCCAACCCTCTCCGCCCGGAGCACCCTGCCTCCGTCGAACCTCCAGCGCCGTCCCTCGGCCATGACCCGCCCGGCTCCTCCACCTTCTCCAGCGCCGCCACCGCCACGGTCTCCCACGCCCTCGCAGCCTTCCTCTTCCGCCTCGCAGAGCTCCAGCCCTGCCGCCCCCGTCTTCTCCGGCGTCCCCTCCGCTAACGCTGCCGCCTCCGGCCAGTGCCACCTCCGCTGCCCCCGGCCTCCCTCCGGCCCGCCTCCGGCCGTCGCAGCTCCGGCGAAGCCCAAACCCTAACCCTAACCTAGACGGACATAGGACTCGGACACGGGAATTCGATTTCACGGAGCCCTGTTAAGGTAACCCGTTCTCTCTGCTCGCTGCCCCATTTTCGATTTTGTAAGTTGTGACGCGTAGGCTGCGTGACCCTCTCGATGCCCGTGCAACCCGCTCGGTGCATCGCGTCCTGTGTTGGTCGCGAACCACGATCTATAAACAGGAAAACCAACACCCCGGAACTGAGTACGCCCCGCCAAACGGGACGACTTGGTCGGGTGCGGTCTTCACCGAAACGTGCGCATCGTTGATACGGACGTGCAGGATTTCGTCGAAGTTGATTTAGATGTGTGTGCACACCGGAATCAATGCGTATCCGCCGACAACGCCCCGTATCCGTCCTTTCTAAATCTTGCTGTAACTTAGTGTACACATGTCAGATCGAAACGAAACTTGCACCATCAGAATCGTAGCAATACACTGGTCCTGTGATCCAAGTTTGGTTCGATTCTGAGAACGTTGACAAAATCGCGTATTGTGGGCCCCACAGGCTCTATTTGACGGGCGATTTTGTGATCGGCTCATCGGAATCCAATTCTAGAAGTTTCGTTGGATTCGTATCAACGTTCTGGACATGTTGACACTAAGTTTGACAGATTTGGAGACCTTTTGTTCTGACACGTTTTTCGGTGCAAAGCGGCCCACATGTGTACCCAACCTTGACCTGAAAATGTTATTTTTGCCCCTGTGTCCAAATTGGACTCAAGGACAGGCGTTTCTAGCTAATTGATATTTTCTAAATCTGATGGTGATGTCTATTTCAGCAAACGGAGGAGTTCCTGCAAATCCCGCTGAAGTCAGAGCTACAATTGGAGTCAGAACCCCAAGCAAGTGTACCTTGCCAAACTCTGTCCGCTGAAGTCAGAGCTACAATTGGAGTCAGAACCCCAAGCAAGTGTACCTTGCCAAACTCTGCAGTTTTGTTACTTATTTCCTTGACTTATTTATACATTATTGTGCATGCTTAAACCTAGGACCGTGTGACTTACTTAGCGTCCGATTATAGTCGGGTGCCAATCCCGTACGCGGAGTTGTGTACGTCATCTAGAGATGGACATTCGTGACCATATACACTCTCGTACTTGTCTTGTCAAGTACATTATAACCCATGACACTTGACACTATACATGTGACAGAATCTTCCTGAGATATTCATGGTAATTCTGTGTAGGATGTAGGATTGACATATACATTATATTCATAGATATTATATGACTGTTTGCATTAGCTATGATCTCACGTGACATGGACATGAGACATATGATTACATTGGGTGGGGAGAGACATACAGGCTATAGGCTGATTTATATATATATTTATTATGGTGAGGACTTAGACTCTATATCAGAGCTAGGCACTCTACTAGTGTTATATTTATTGTGAGGCCTCAGACTCTATATCAGAGCTAGGCACTCTACTAGTGATATTACTGCTACCGACTCCCCGACACAGAGCTTGTAGTGGTCTCAGCCTAAGTTTTAGTGATGCTCTCAAATTGTATTTCACATAGATGGTTATATAGCTTACCCTATTGTTTCATTTACTATTTTACTGCATTTATTTTGGCTTATATTATATGTACCTTGCTATGTCCCCTGAGGACCTGGATATGGATTATGTCCCCAGGATTATCAGACGAGATCTATCCCGAGGTATACGAAACAGGAGCATTAGCAGGAGCAGAAGCAGGAGCAGGTGCATACAGTGGAGCAGAACCAGGAACCGAGGACTAGGTGATTGTCATAGATTTTCCTGAGTATATGTTCTTCCATACTCAGTCCGTGATATTCTTTACATTCTTGTTTAAATGAAAAATTATAACAGACTTAATATCGGGTTGTTCCCCGAATTTTATTTACTTGTGACTGGTTGATGTTTATTTCTTTTATTGATATTTCTGTGTTCATTCTGTGGATGAGATTAGTAGACCCTGACAATTGTATTACAGCTTAAGTACGTCTCGGTGGATCCATTAAATTGGGTTTGTCCATCGGTGCGTGTTGCTGGCCATTGCCACGTGTCCAGTTCCTCGAAATTTTGGGACTGGGGCGTGACATGCTACCTTTAACTATTATAATTAAATAGCAACTTAATACTACAAACTTTAATATATTTCCAACTTGATACCCTACACCGATAAGATATGATATCGATAAGAAATATAAAAATACGGGTAGCAAGTTGCACGTTTATAAAAGTTCAATATATTTATTTAGTAATTATAATAGTTTAGGATGATAATTGATTTGTTAGTTTTAATAGTTTAAAGTTACAAGATGCATACCTGAGAATCTTCATGATATTTAAGTTAAAATTAAGTCTCTATTTTAGAAGAATACCTTTGAGACATAACAGAGTCGCAAGATAGCAAAAGAGAATAGTAGTACTAAAAGCATTTGATTTATATGAAAATCGAGGTAGATTAACATGCATGTAGTAGATTTTAATATAAGCAAAAATCTAGACACTAGAATAATGATTTATAGAATGGAAGTCAAGTGACTTAACCTTAATAGTGCCTCTGTGCAGTATGAATGTATAGACTGTAAGGTTTGTAGTGCTCTCTAGTTTCTGATTTTGTTGATGTAAACCTTAGGAGCTTAATTCTCTACTTTTTACTCATGATATAATCCAAATTCCTGAAGATACATATATTCGTAGAAATAGATTAGGTTTTTTATGTTCATTATAATACCATATGTTGCAGTATCGTCCAATATCGATACGATACGGTCGATAAAGATACGATTTGGCATGTTCTGATTCAATATCGACGTACGAGTGGTTCTTTAGAATCATTGACGAAAATAGTGACTATAAAATCCCCAACACAAATAATATCATTTCTTCTATATTATTACATTAGAACCATTGCTCTCAAGAGTGGTTTTCCAAAACCATTGTCGTCCCAAGGGCGATACCTAATTGTAATGGATGATTTTTTTCATAAAGAAGTATGGGACATAATTCAAACTTGTTTTTCACATACAAGGGAATGATAGTAGTGTGATCTTCACCACACAACACGTAGAATTTGCAAAATCTCTGGACCCATCATTGTCCATCATGTAAAATCGAGATTACCAGATCTCTGACCAAAATCAATTTCGAAACATCAATAGAAGCAAATATATATATATATATATATATATATATATATATATATATATATATATATAACAAGAATAAATAATATCTGAGTTCTAGTTAGTTCTTCAGACTTTCCTAATCCAAGCAAAACCCCATTTCCTATTCAAAACTTAGATTTCGAGTTTAATGAAGCACAAACTTTACCAAGGGATTTCGAAACAATAATAAAACACCAGATTAATCAGCCAAAGGTGGCAAAATTTACCTAGGGTTCAGATTAGAAAATATAAGAAGAAGAAGAAGAACTTACGTAGGTCTGATCGTTCCTCTCCACGAGGGTGGGAGAAGCTA
Organism: Iris macrosiphon; assembly: GCA_036927795.1. Taxonomy (NCBI): domain Eukaryota; kingdom Viridiplantae; phylum Streptophyta; class Magnoliopsida; order Asparagales; family Iridaceae; genus Iris; species Iris macrosiphon. The sequence goes on from JAYESA010000016.1 coordinate 72,725,941, forward strand.
TCGTTTTCCAGTCAACCGGCCCCAGGCAACAAATTTTGAGAGGAGAAATAGATAAAAATAGAGAACCTAGCTAAAAAGACCCACCCTCTATTTCCATCTTCAGCACAACTCCAGCGGGAATTTGAGAGGAGAGAGAGGAGAGATGGAAAATTGCTCGAATTAGGCTCCAAGTCTAGGCGGCAAAATATTTTAGGAAAAAGAGTATTCGTCCTCTATTTTAATATATTTTAATATAAATTGATAGATTTGGTCTCTCAAAAATATAGTTATTGTCATGGTCCGTCGTTATTTATGAACCTAAAAATTCAAAAATTACTGTTTTTGATGTAGTAAGTCTAGAGTACATGACCGAAGCATATCCTCCAAAGTTTGAATCGTACGCTCTGGCTGACCATCTGTCTACAGATGGTATGCAGAACTGAGCCTTTGGCGGGTGCCTAAACTCTGTTGAAGGCTCTGCTAGAAATGAGAAGTGAATCTAGAATTCCTATCTGAGACTATACTAACTGGCACTCTATGCAGTCTGACAATCTGTCTTATATATATCTCGGCTAACTGCTCAGTCGACTGACCAACTCAGAATGGTAGAAAGTGAGCAACCTTCGTAATCCGATCTACTATCACCCAAATGACACTTATACTAGTATGGGATCTAAGAAGATCGGTCACAAAATCTATAGTAATATGCTTTAATCTCCACTCCGGTATCGGTAAAGGCTGAAGTAACTTGGCCGGTCTCTAATGCTAAGCCTTAACCTGCTGACAGACTAAACACCGAGAGACAAATTGTGTTATCTCCCTCTTTATCCCATTCCACCAAAAGTGCTAACGAATATCATGATACATCTTCCTCCCTCCTGGATGAACTGAATACTGGGAACTGTAGGCCTTGGACATGATCTCGTGCCAGATATCCCCACTCGACAAACAAAGTAGACTCCCAAACCTGAGGTTCTCATCATCATAAATGCTCAACTATGCTCGATATCCTACCTCACACTATGTCCTGAGTCACTGAATTCTGGCATCACCTGATTGTGCTGCCCTGATCCTGCCATCAATCCCGTATCACCAGGTAATACTGTTTGTGGTGGAAAACGAAAGAATGAAAATGTATTCAAGATGGGGTTTACACGAAATCCGCCTTCTTTGGTTTACAAACAAACTTGTACAATTTGATCCTATACGAGGATGTGGGAGTACAATTTATTTAATCTGGATAAATATTGCTATAGGTGTCTGATCTGCAGTCGATCACTTTAGCCCTTGGACCACACGATGATGAAGAAGTGCCGTAGAAGACAGGAAGCAGCTTCGAAGGTTAAAAAAGAGGGTGGATGTATGATGCCAAAGTCGTCGACCCCTACTCTTTGCCTGAGCTCCGGATTCTCTCTCTCTCTCTCTCTCTCTCTCTCTCTCTCTTGACCTCTGGTTCGATCTTTCTTGGAAGTTTGACCTTGGATCTGATATTGGTTTTCTTGACCAATTTTTCGATCTTCTTCCTCATTGATAAAGGTCTCTATTTATAGAGTTTTAGTGACAGTGACCACTCCATCGGTGTACAAACCGAGGAGTGGAAAGTACAGCACCCTTTTACACAACGGTTAAAATAACCAATGCCTGCGTATAGATGATCCTTTGAATGAGCGTGTGACGCGGGTCCAACTAAGGGACAAAATGCGTATAATCGCTACAAAGATCACGGCGTAAAAGCCACGTAGGTAGGTACCCCTCGTGTAGAAGAGGTGGGCATAGAAGCCAATGTCTGTCACCATGGCGTAGAAGCCAAGTAGGCATAGAAGCCAAAATAGACGTAGAAGCCGAGTGGTCATAGAGGCCGAGTGGGCGTAGAAGCCAAATGGTCGTAGAGGCCGAGTGGGCGTAGAAGCCAAGTGAGCACAGGAGTTGAATGGGCGTAGAAGCCGATGTGCACCGTGCCAGAGTGCTGATGTGGACGTCTTAGCCGGAATTATGGCTTTTGAAGATATAATCAAATCTCTTGCATTAAATGTAGAGATTTGCCACCATCCTGTGCATTAAATGTGGAGGCGTGTTTTTGAAGGTCTGCACCCCTTCTGTGCATCAGTCGCAGAGACGTGTCTTGAGAAACTGTCACCGCTCTGTGCTTTAGACGTAGAGACGTGCCTCGAGCAACTGTTATCGCTCTGTGCATTAGACGTAGAGACGTGCCTCGAGCAACTGTCATCGCTCTGCGCATTGGTCGTAGAGACGTGCCTCGAGCCCCGTACGGAGTGTAGCTTTTGATGTGGCAGGCGGTTTGTCTACTGCAGAGCGTAAACAGCTCTTGTCTGCCTGTGTAAAACCAGGCAGCGTATCCCTTCGTGCACGTAAAAGCAGTTTACGCAAAGGAGATGGCGGTAAATAACAGCCTGGGTCGCAGTGACGTGCCATCATTATAGCCGTCGTCTGGGTAGTCGAGCAGTATCCTTGGGTAGTCGAGCAGTATCCCTTTGTCAGAAGTCCAGACGTCATGTTCATTGCAGGATCTGACAGGTTCACTTCAGAGAATACGAAGCGTCTCTCGTATACTTCAATATTGCGTTGCAAGAGGATGGGTTCCACGCCCAGGAGTCGATGAAGCACCTTGTTTACGCTGAAGCGGTTTGGACGTACTGCCTTACATTAAGCTTATATTTCATGCTGTGTTTGGCGGAGAAAGCTCTGTTGCCCGCTTGATGGCTCTGAAGGCCTCTGTTTACGCTGCTCTGCATCAATATGCTGCGTATAGCCATCCAGCGTATTTTTCATGCTTCTACAAGACCCCCTTCAAAGCTTTTAAATTCCTCGAAATTTGAAACGCTTTGAATAAAGCATGAACCGCCCCTCGTAACTCGAAACGTTTCTGAATGGAGCGTTGAAACGGTCGATGTTGACTTTACGGCAGATTTATTGGGGACCGGTGTGACCTCTTTTGCCTATAAAAAGGCTGAGGGTTTAACCTGTTCTCCCCATATTTCCATCACCACGCAGAGATGATCGTCGGACTCGTCGGGTCGATCTGAGGAAGAAGGAGATCATGTTCTTCCAACGTGTAAGGAGCCGAAAAAGATGACATCTTCGAGCAAGTGTCCACTGCAATGATGGATCATGGAAGGATATCTTAGCCTCCCTTGCTCGGGATAATCAGCAACTTTATATGGCGGTTCTTCGGGAGAGGGGAAGGGTCGTATTTGACCACACAGCTTGCAAGCTGTATATTTCCCCCTGAGACCTCCGCGGACAAGAGCAGACAAACTGTAACTGCTGTCCTCGATCGAGTTGGATCTTAAAGAAGCCTCAACTGGATCGGTCATGGCGTACGGAGCATGGGATCTGTATCATTTATGCATGCCCAGTTCTGTATCCTTCTGCCATCGATCTTCTTGTTCATGACTGTGGTGGTCGATGAACTGCCATGGAAGAAGAGGAAGACCTGCACCGATGCGAGAACCCGGTAGAACAGATTCTGGGGCGGCCTTTCAATGAAGACGAGGAAATCCTTTGTAGACGGGATTTCTCTCATATGTAACCATAAAAAATAAAGAAAAACCCCTTGTAGACAGGATTTCCCTCATATATAATCATGATTTTGATTTTAATAAAATTATCTTTCTTCTCCGCATATGATCGTCTTGTCATACGTTGCTGTGAAGTCTGAGTATGTGTAGCTTTGACACGTCTGATTCTTTACGCCGACTCTGTATAGAAAGAGTGCTAGGTCCAGTCTTTTGCGCATAGCGAATAGTCAATAGAACGCTGTTGAGCATTTTGAACATTTAGAACTGTCCTGTTGCTAGGACTGAGGAACCGCGTAGAGCTCTGAACTGTTGTTTTTACTTCTGTGTAAACAGAATTCTTGTTTCAGACTTCATCTTCAAGAATGACTTCTCGAAAAATCCCTTGGAACAGGGTCGAGAAATGGCTGTCAAACTGAGTTGCCATCTTGATAGATGAAATATTCGGACTGGAGTCTGGATGAACCTCCAATTGACCCGAGAAGAGTAATTTCTTGATGTTTGAACTCTGTATGTTTCGGCTACTTGGGATATCTTGAGGTCAAGAAGGAGTATCTTCTGTGTGAACTCCTGTAATCGACCGCCTCGAGAACTGTTCGGATATGCGGAAAATTAGAGATCCGTAATGTAGATGAGCTGAAAATCCTGAGTTCGTAGCCTATTGAGCATAAAAAGCCACCGAGCATGAGATCATCGATTTGGTATCTGCTGAGCGTAAAGTCGTAGGTTTGTAGCCTCTCGAGCATAAAAGCTACCGAGCACAAAGACATCCGGGCATTAAAACCATAGACTTGTAGCTTGCGAGTGTAAAACCGTAGATCTGTAGCTGTCGAGCGTAGAAAGCTCCTTAGCGTAGAATTGTAGATTTGTAGCCTGTGAATAAAAGAAATCTTCCGAGCGTAAGGTTCTGGATCCGTTGCCTCCGAGCGTAAACTAAACGCCACCGAGCGTGAGATCATCGATTTGGTATCTGCTGAGCGTAAAGTCGTAGGTTTGTTGCCTCTCGAGCATAAAAGCTACCGAGCACAAAGACATCCGGGCATAAAACCATAGACTTGTAGCTTGCGAGCGTAAAATCGTAGATCTGTTGCTGTCGAGTGTAGAAAGCTCCTTAGCGTAGGAACCGCTGACCTGCTTTGCGCGAAAAAACTTTTCGAATTCGCTGACTGTCCGTCTTTCGAGAGTAGTGGGCTGACGTAGTACCCAATCATAACCAAATATTAATTGTAAGATTTTGGTTGGGGTTTCGAGGAGCCCGTCCGAGGATTCGAGGAGTCGACCCGAACTCTATATATATCCCAAGCTTTTGAGAGAAAAACTTTTCATCCGTCTTCTGCGAAAGAGAGCCTTCGACTGTTTTGAGTTTTTTCCCTCGTTCTTCCTCCGAACACTCCGAGTTTTCAGAAATGGCGCCGAAGCAAATCCCCTCCACTAAGGGAAAGAGTATAGGTTCTTCTTCTCATTCTTCTACCCAGCGAGAGAGTCTTCGGTCAGGCAAGGTGAACGTTCTTCTGAGCGAAGTATCCCGCCGACGAGTAGCGCACCCGGCCTTAAAGGTAGAGCCTTTGGGATAACAAAGAATGACGAAAAATCCTTCGCACACGTTGAACGTGACCGCGCTAGGTCATCTTCTGTGCTGATAGCCTCTTCGAGGAAGATGACGCACGGAGACGTTTTTATCTTTTACGCCCACATTTCTAATGTGCCAGCGTAAAAACTCTATGTTTTCGTAGTTTTAAGCGTAAAAACTCTGACTGCCAAAAACTCGGTGTATAGTATAAAATTTTTAGTTTTACGCTTGTGTATGGGACCTCCGGCGTAATAACTAGAATTTTGGCAGTCTGGCGTAAAGCACGGACTGTATACGGCCAATTACGCTTCTGGATGTGACTTCCGGCGTAAAATGACCAAATTTTGTACAGTCTTGGCGTAAAGCACAGACTGTCGTTTCTTGGTCTTTATGTTGCAAGATTTGTAATGACGTGTTTTCCTTGCACTTTTGCAGTTAACTTGCATGAGTCTCCACTGGCCGAGGTGATGGGTTCCGCTGCCGGGATGCTGCACTCAAACTATCTGGGGGATCTGTCCCACGTGATATTTCCTATCTCCGGACCCCAGTATCCTGAAGGAAGGGAGATCTTGATATCGGCTCAGGGCGAGCGGACGTTGCTGAACATGATTAACGGAGAGCCCCTGACGTACATAGACGGGGACCAGTACATCAAGCTGGCTTTTCTTTTTGGGGACATGATTGACAAACAGTCCCAGACGAAGCCCAAGAGAGAACCCTGGGTTTTCCCCGCCGAGAGTGTGGTCTTGTATCTGCCAACGATGCCGAGAGATTATCCCATCTGTTTGGGCATGCTCAGTGCCCAGGTCATCGAGGATCTTATGGAGGATGCTAAAGCTCCAGATTAGATTCTCAATGACGGGGTAGGAAAGTATCCTGAAGGCACTAAGGCCTACAGTTACTTGAGGCGCTGCCTCAGGCCTCTGTCTAAGGAAGCCCGGCTGGCTGGCTTTCTCTCCATATGGCTGCGTTGAGTAGTGGCGCCCGGTATCGCGTCCGCGGACCGCATTCACCGGAATATCCTGTGGCCTGCCGTGCGTCTGGTGTTCGGGGCAAAACTGGGCTTGCTCCCTGCCATGGTGTGCCGTATACAGGCTGGCCTGAGAGCCATGACTGATGGACTGCTCGTCGATGAAGCTCGACGTGATAGCTTTCCCCGGTTAGAGTTACCATACCTGTATTTGATGGGATAGTTAATTCTCCACAACCCCCGGGTGATGTCTCCCGACCCAGGTAGTAGCTCGAGGGGTAGTTTCTTGCTGAACTACAAGGACTCTCCCTGGAACGTGAACACAGTTTTAGACTGTCGGCTGGTGCTGAGCCTCGGTCATTACTGGAAGCTCCTCTGCACTGTCCCCTCTGTACATCGTAATCAGTCGGGGATTAGGCTTGAGGATTTAGGTAGAGAGAAGACCAATCTTTCTCCGGAAGCTTTTAATTGGTTGGTCTGCATCAGACCCTCCCATTTGCTGTACAGAAGCGAAGATCATTGTTTCTTCGAGCCCTATTTGCCCAGTCGGTTCGCCAGGCAGTTTGGGTACGATCAGCTGCACGTGGGCAATGCTGTCACCAACTTCAGGTCCAGGGGCGGACTCATTGATGGAGCCAGAGGATGGCGGTATTATATCATGGGTTGCACGGGAGCAATCTTTATCGTGCCGGTCGTCACACCCTCCACGGAGCTGCGTATCCTCCATTCGTATGCCCAGTTCTATGTGACGATCAACACCTTCCATCGCAATTTTGACATGCATGGAAGCTTTAGGATGCCTTCTCCCAAGTTTGGGGGAAGAGTCGAAGTCCCCTCGGTTTCGTCTGACGAGGGTGAGGGGTCCGTCACTCCGGATGAGCCTCTGGTGTCGGTGCCGAGGTGTGAAGTGCCTCCGCCTGCGGGGGCTTTGGCAGTCTCTGGGAAGCGAAGGGCTCCTGCTTCGAAGCAGACTTCCCCTCGCAAGAGGAAGAAAAAGACGGTTGCTCGTTCTCTCCGGATTCCTGATATTGAGGCTCCTAGAGAGGAACCTGCTGCCTCCCCTGTTGGGGATGTCTCTTTGATTGGAGGTTCCTCACCTTTCGGAGAGGGACCCTTAGTTTCGGCAGGCGATGCCGGAGAACTCCTGTCTGAGGCTGCCGTTGCTGCCACCGCCTCCGGTAGTGGAACAAAATCGCCTGCGTGGCCGAGGCAAATGAGAGAATCTTTCCCTGGACAAGCCACGGATGAAACTCCTACCGCGTCCGTGAGCATGCCTAGCGAGATTCTGGCTGACGAGCCTCGACTGCGTCTTGGTAAAGGCTCGGTAGAGCACCTGACGGTATCGGTGGGCCCACCCCCTTCTCCAGGTATGACAGTTCGTATTGCGTCATTAAGGCATAATTTAGCAACGTGGGATGCAGATGCGACATATATACCGTTGGCTACAGGTAAATGTCATCTTTATGTCTCCTCTTAGAAAGATTACCATCATATTGATATCAACTTTCTTGTCCTCTTCTCAGGGGACGGCGTCCACGGGGAGTATAGCGTTGAAGCGCCTTCTGGCTCTGCTCGGGCTCTTGGCGATGATACGGAGGCGCCCGACTTCGGGGAGGAAATATCTTCGGAGGCCAGCTCGCCCGGAGTGGTTTCGTCACCTCAAGAGGAGGACGAACCCGTTGTCGTGACCTTGCCTCTCACGAGTATGCCGATGACTTCGACCGTCGTCGTCGCACCTCCTTCGGTCGTACCACCCGTCGAGGCGGCGGCTGTGGCCACCTCGTCTGCAATCATTCCCGGAGGGGGACTTGCCAATATCGCGGCCACTCCTGGCGTCCAATCGGATCTAGTTGCGCTGACCGAGCAATACACCAGCCTCTTTTACACCAGTTTGAAAATGCTAATATCAATGGTGTTGGCGAAGAATCTAGACTTCGAGCGTCTGAAGAAGGCTTCTCAGTTTCCGATCGGGGTGGTCAGGGAGTTCGGCGATTCTGGGATAGCTGACGCCCTGGAGGCGATGGTTAATCGGTTGGAGCAACCTATTAACGAATACTTACAGCTGGCTCGGGGCAGCCTTGAAGCTGAGGTCTAGGCCAGATATGACCTCATGACTGCGCGGCTTACTAAACAGCTGGAAAGCCTAGATGACTCCATCAAAGCACATAAGCTGAAGATGGATGAAAGAAAAGCTGTCGTGGAGGAGGCTCTTGCTCTTCAGACGAAGTGCCAATCCGGGCATGAAGGGAACGTAGCGAGGGCCCGCAAGTTGAAGGAAAAACTCGCTCTGGCAGAGGAGTGGGCTTCTCAGTCGTTGGCAGGTCTAGATGCAGTGATTGGTCGACTGAGCACAGCACGACGGGATCTGGAGCGCGCAGAAGCTGCCCGTGCTGGCTCTCTTCGGGCAAGGGCCGAGCTGTCCTTTGTGAACAATCCTGAGGCACGGCTGGAGCGGGCCCGCGCTGATGCCTTGGTTTCCAGGGATGAGAGGATAGCTGCACTGGTACAGCTGATTCGCTATCTGACCGCTCCCCTACAATGATGTACCCTTTCTTCTTTTTGCTTCCCAAATGTAATTCTGCTCTTTTTGGGAATAAATAAAAGCGACTCTTTTTTAATTTTGTGGACCCGTTATTTTGGAATGTAAATGACAGGTTTGGGCGAGAGTGATATCAGAGGTAGTATGAACGTGATAGACTCTTGATAACCTTTTAGCAGGACATATCTATTCAGAGGTTATACGGACATGATAGAATATGACCCAACTAGTTTCGTTTTGGAAGTAGTTTTGTCAGAATTGAGATTCTCGCTATATTCCACTAGAGCAGAGTAGGTTAAGCATAGTACCTTTTCAGGAATTTATCGTTGATAGGAGCCATTAACAGGTCTCCATTAGGCTGGGCTAACCGGTAAGCGTCGTTTGAGAACGTTGTCTCGATCACATAAGGGCCTTCCCACTTGGGCTGGAATTTGCCTTTACTCCTATGAGTAAGGATCATAGGCCTTCTTACGGCTAAAACTAGCTCGCCGACTTTGAATACTCTTTCCTTTACTTTATGATTGAAAGCTTTGGAAATGCGTGCTTGGTAGAGCGCGATGCACTGTTGAGCTTGGAGGCGTTTCTCGTCTAATCCTTCTAGCTCTTGAAGCCTTAACAGGTCATTCTTTTCTTGAGTCAGCTCATTAGTCACGGCTATCCTGAGCGACGGGATCTGAATTTCAATAGGGAGAACTGCTTTGCTCCCATAGACCAGTGAAAATGGGGTACAACCTGTCGGTGTTCGTACCGTTGTGCGGTTTGCCCAGAGGCATTCGCCCAGCTTCTCATTCCTATCTCTTTTGTTTGAAGAGACGAACTTCTTCAAGAGTTTGATAATGGTTTTATTGAAAGCTTCCGCCAAACCATTAGCAGCTGGATAATACGCCGTAGAGGCAATATTATGTATCTGATTTTTTTCGTAAAATCGATAAAATGCTTGGCTGATGAACTGAGGCCCATTATCATGAATTATCCTTCGGAGAATCCCAAAGCGATAAATGATGTGATGCTTGATGAAGCTGATTACATTAGACGCCTTTACCTCAGCAAGAGGGATTGCCTCTGCCCATTTGGAGAAGTAATCCGTGATGGCCAGTATGAACCGGTGACCTCTGAAAGAAGACGGGTGAATAGGACCAATGATATCCATACCCCATGCTTCGAAAGGCCAGGATGCAACCGTAGGATGTAGATATTCAGATGGTTGATGTATGAAGTCTGCATGAACCTGACAGGCTCTGCATTGTCTTGCATAGTTGATCGCGTCTGCGATCATGGTGGACCAGTAATAGCCCATTCTCCTAATACGATCCTGTAGCTTAGGACCGGATTGATGCGCTCCGCACACGCAATTGTGAGCTTCCCGGATAATCTGCTGTGCTTCGTCGTTAGAGAGACATCTCAATAGCTGTCCGTCGTAGGTCCGGCGATATAGGCATTGTGAAGATGCATCAAAGTAGAAGCGTAATGATCGTCTTTTGACCGATACTGCTTCTTTGGGGTCCTCCGGCAAGATTTCGTATGCGACGAAATCTATGAAGGGACTTCTCCAGTCTCTTCTAGGGGGATCTATGTTCACAGCGTAGCTGCGTTCTATGTGAAAGTTGTTCTTCACACAGAATAAATCTCTGTTAAGAAGGATTACCGAATCCTGCCTTCTTATAGGAGTGGCTAAATCGGCAGCTAGACTGGCTAGGGCATCAGCTTCCAGATTCTGAGATCGAGGTACATGCTCTAGGAAGAACCCTTTGAATGTCATGGCTATCTCAACCGTTGCTTGGTGATAGGGGATGAGGTCTGGATTCCGGACTTCATATATTCCCCTGACTTGATTGACGATAAGCATAGAATCACCGAAAGCTTTCAGGGACTCGACCCCCAGCTCTTTGGCGACTTGGAGCCCGATTAGCAGAGCGTTGTACTCTGCCACATTATTGGAGCATGGCTCGCTAAGAGAATATGCTCGGTAGATAACGAGTTTATCAGGAATGACCAGGACGATTCCTACCCCTGAAACCACGTTTCCCTTGGGACCAGTCCTGGAGGCGCCGTCAAAGAACAGTTGCCATGCGTCACTTTCCATTGCGGAATTACATTCTGCAACTTTGTCAGGGATGTCCTCGTATAATTTGGAGGCCTCCGGGATCGGATGAGCAGCTAGGAAGTCGGCCAGCGCTTGGCCTTTGATGGACTTCTGTGGGACGTATACCATGTCATATGGTGTTAACAGCATCGCCCAAGTCGCGAGTCGGGAATTAAGAGCACTTGGCTTGCTCATCAGTACTCGAAGAGGGTTGATCCTGGAGATGATATGAATAGTCTGGCCGGTGACATAGTGTCGCGTCTTCTGGATAGCGAACATCAGAGCCAAGCATTCTTTCTCCACTGGGTTGTACCGGTGTTCGGCTCCGACCATCATCCTGCTGAGGTAGTAGATAGCCTGTTCATGACCCATATCGTTCTTCTGTGTGAGAAGAGCTCCTAGCGAATGATCCATCGCTCGGACGTACAGCAAGAATGGTCTTCCCATGACGGGAGGCACCAGAAATGGCCTTGAAATCCCCAGAGTTCCCTCAGATTGTGGGGCGGTTGCATTTCTACGATGGCCTGGACTTTGTCAGGGTCCACTTGGATGCTTTTGGCGGTAATGACAAATCGCAGGAATTTGCCACTAGATACACCCAGAAAGGACTTCGTAGGGTTCATCTTGAATTGATGTTGGCGCATTAACTCGAATACCGTCCTCAAGTCTTGAATGTGATCATCTTTGATGCGACTCTTGACGACTATGTCGTCCACGTAACATTCTACTATTTTGCATAAATGCTCATGGAATATATTACTCATAGCCCGTTGGTATGTAGCCCCGGCGTTCTTCAATCCGAAGGGCATGACCGTATAGCAATATACCCCCAACGGTATCCGAAATGCAGTGTGCTTCTCGTCTTCGGGATACATCTTGATCTGATTGTATCCTGAGAATCCTTCCATGAAAGACATGCGTTCAAAACGCAGGTATTGTCGATCATGATGTCCGTGATGGGAAGAGGGAACTCATCCTTGGGGCAAGCCGCATTCAGATCTCGGTAATCAATGCAGATACGTATTTTTCCATTTTTTTTATGACTGGGACAACGTTGGCGACCCAGTCGGGATATTGTTCTTCCCGGATGAAACTACAGGCTATCAACTTCTTGACTTCAGCTTCGATGGCGTCCATTATATCCGAGCGGAACCGGCGTTGGTGCTGCTTCACAGGCTTTGAGTCGGTCAATATGTTGAGTTTGTGAGTAGCCACATTTGGGTCAAGGCCCGGCATGTCCTCATAATCCCATGCAAAGACGTCAATATACTCTTTTATCAGCTGGATAACTTCTTCCCTTTCAGCTGGAGGAAGATTGTTACTGATAAATATCAGCTTTGGCAAAAGTTTACCCCCAACATCAACCTGGATAACTTCATATTTGGTAGGAGGTTCCCTTTGCTCAAAGCGGAATTCCCACTGCGTATCCATTTGTTGGGCCCAAGAGTCATTCTCAAACGGCTCAGGATCCTGTTCATCTGCTTCAAAGGGATCTGCCACTACCATATTCACTGATAGTGTTTGTTCGAGAGCATCAGGTGGGTCAGAGGACGACGAGCCGTTCTGAGAAGAGGAAAAGATGTCCTCATCTGACTTGGAAGTCATAAGGGAGGTGGCATACCCTAACCCGAAACGAGTTTGTTGATAGCGGGGGTCGCCACGCAGCGGCGTTCGTCTGCCTCTTCCGTAGTTGAGGCCTGGCTTCCGCTCCAAGTCGTAGCCCATGTTTTGCATGATCCTCAACGCTTGCGGGTTGTATCGGCAAACTTGCATTTTTCCAGCATCGTCATTGAAAGAATCTTCCTGGACAGTCGGTTGATTGCGCATACGGCCGAAGACTATTGAACGCTGGCTGCTGCAACTAGGCGGGACAATGAAGATAGAATCCTCATGTGGTCCATACGTCGTAACGACGTTGGATGATGACGCTACTTCCCAGATATACGGACGGTAGGAGTTCATAGCTTCCAAGAATTTTTGTGCTATGGGTTCTACCTCGTCACGGGGAGTGGATTCCTGATTTAGAATTTGAGTGCCAATATACTGGAAAAGATGATGTTTATTATCATCTGGAACTCCGTTCCTGGTTGCATTTACATCAGTCGGCTGCCCGTTGCGCCTAAGGTTGATGACCAGGGTGGAGACTTCTAGTTCAAAGTGATCACTAGAGGATCACTCCCTTTTTCTGACCTAGTCTTGTTCAGGTGAATAGCCATAGGCTCCATGGCTTTCGGATGAGTAGTTCGTCCTTTCACCTTGATTGACAGCGGTAGTGCAGCAGAGGGTTCTTCTGGCTCCCGGTGGGATTCCTTCTCTGCCTCGCCTAACCCTTCTTCCGTGTGTTCTTGAGAGTACAACACGACATCGGAATAGTAGGATTCTACTCCTTTAAACGGGTTTAGGTCAGCAACCTCCGTCTGTACTGTTCCTTGGGGGTCTACATATTTAAGACATTGATGTAGAGTTGAAGGAACGATGTTGTGGTCGTGGATCCACGGTCTTCCCAGCAAAATGTTGTAGGACACCTCTGAATCGATGACGTAACATGTGGCCACTGATCTGAGGTTGCCAATCTGGATCCTCAGGTGAATTTTCTCCAACGGCTTACTTCTTCCGGCGTTGAAACCCACGATTGTAGTGGAGGTGTAAGCCAATTCGCTGGTAGGAATCCTCAACGGTCTGAGCAGACTGTGAGGGATGATGCTGATCGACGATCCCGGATCTATGTGAATCCGATCGACCTCCATGGAACCGACGTACCCGGTATAATAGAGGGGCCTGTCATGCCTGTTATGTTTTAACAGCATGTCGTCTTGAGTGAAAGTGATATTTGGGACCACTTCCATTACACTATGGCATTGAGGACATGCCACCGGTTCTTCGTCGGGGGACTTGAGCTGGGTCAAGCATGCTTTCACCTGCATCAGTGCTTCACTCAGGGCTAGACGAGTGTCTTGGGAGAGCCTGAGTAGCTCAAAGATGGATAGCCTGGCTGGTGTATTAGCCAGTTGGGCCAGGATGTCGAAGTTGTATGGCTTCTCTAAACCTTTGTTTGGAATGTTTTTCACAGGTTTATCAAAGCACACTTCTCTTTGCTTCCCCTTGTCCGCCGGAGTTGGTTTTGAAGGGCTGGCATCTGGTATGACAGGGCCTGGTCCTGAAGGTTTGGTAGCTGAAGCGTCCGCCAGTGTATCTTCCTGACTTGCTCCGTAGTCGTTGAGGTAGGCTTTCCCTGAACGAGTTGCAGCAAATAACTCGTCTTCATCTGATGGCGAAGAAGTTGCGACCATATGGCATGGTTTGCATTTGGAGCTCTTTCTAGACGTAGACTTAGTAGCTTTAGTCTCCTCCTCGAGCTCTGACACCAAATCCGGATGAACCCACATAATCTCGCCCTGCCGGGTGGTTAGGGGTACCAGGTCATGATTTTGACCCCTAGCTGGCGGAAGATTGACGATGTTCATCGTGGTCCGGGAAATGGGTGTGACACCGTTCGAGACTTCTTGGGAAGGCAGATTATCAAACCGCAGAGAGATCATGTTGGCCGTGACCGTCTTCTCGGTGTTGTGCAGGGTGATGGCTTTAGCATCGATCAGACCCTGGATCTTCCTTTTCAGTATGTAACACGCCTTTGTCGGGTGGTGCACGTATCTATGGAAGATGCAGTATTTGGGGTCGTTAGTACTGCCGACTTCTTGGGGCCATCTTAGCTCCGGAAGGGTGATCTTGCCACTTTTGACGAGACACTCAAATATACTTGGATATCGTCGTCGTTGAAAGAGTAGACTTCGACGGGCCTGGAGGTCCCGGGTCTCGCTTGTGCGGTTGCCGCAGTCTTTTATCTGGCCGTATTGATCGCCAGAGCTTCTTTTCCTTTGGAGCTGCGAGGATGGTCGCTGCTGAAAGATGACCTTTTACCTCTGCCAGAGGCGGAGATCATGATGCCATTGTCGTGCGTCTTGCGACTGTTGTCTTCGGCGGCTTCTGCCGAGATGATGAACGAGGGCCAATCATGGAACTGATATGGTCCTGTAAACACCGAGACTATGGGAAGGAGGTTCTTCCTGCAAATGTCTACTAACGCAGAGTCTGGAACTCTTGGAGGCATCTGTAAGGTGGCCTGACGAAAACGTTCGACGAATGTGCGAACGTCTTCCTTTTCCCTCTGCTTGACTTCGATGAGAGAGGACATAGACATGTCCATTCCTCCCTCGTAGAATCGTGTGAAGAATAAAGCTTTGAAGTCTTCGAAGGAAGTAATGCAGTTGTACGCCAAGCTACGGTACCACTGATAGGCTACTCCTGAGAGGCAGCCTTTGAACACCCGAGTGAGGAGGGCGTCGTTCCCTTGTAGCAACACCGTCATCATACTAAAATAGTTCATGCACTGACTTGGTGATGTTTTTCCCTCGAACAGAGCCATAGTCTGAGGTTTGTACCTCGGAGGGAAAGGGACCTCTTCCCAGATAACTGGGTAAGGCTGGTTGATTCTCAGTTTCTTGAGCTGATCTTTGTGCTTCAAGGCGTCAAACTAGGCTTTCAACTCCCGTACTGCCTGTATCAAATTTTCAGTCAGAAGCGGGACTATGGTGTAGTACGGAGTTGGTTGTATCGTAACTCCAACGGGAGGTAATGCATTCTCTGAGTGAGGAAGCGGAGGAACTGCTGACTCTTGATCTAGAGCAGGCTCTTGGCTCGGGTTGGATGGTGGTAAGTCCACCCCCACACGTATCTGAGTTGGCAGGACCGATGCTTGATCCATGGCAGTCGCGTGCTGAGTTAGCATCATCTGGTGCATGTTCTCCATTATGGATTGCATTTGTTTCAGAGATGTCTCCAGTATAGTGATGCGTTGTTCCGCGTTTCCTGACGGCGAAGCTTCCTCGCATTCATCTTCAACGGCATAAACTCCCATTTCCCTAGGCATCGTCGAAGGATGCGTATAGGTTGCTGCAGAAGTCGACTCTATACTCTCAGTATTTGATTCGGGAGAATGGCGACCCCCAGCGTCGGAATCAGAGGAGTACGAAGTCAGTTGTTGTGACCTTGAACGAGTGTTCTAGAATACCTCATCTTCAGTGTCTCTGAGGAGCATGTTGGATCTCCTTCGGCTCGGAGTTCTAGAGGACGGACGTCTTGAGCCTGAGCTTCCTCCAGGTATATGCGAAGCCATATTCACGGATGCATGCGCGGGCTCTTCTTCCTGGAAAGACAGAGAGTAGCTCAACCGGTCAAAAATCGACCGTTTTGCTTTAGAACAGCAGCAGTCAATCATAATCTTATGACTATTACAACATTGCTCGCCAGGGGGCGTAATAGACATGTTGGAAGGTCTTCTTTCCTTACGCTTCTGGATTATATATTTGTGCAAGTCAGGAGGAGTAGAAGAAGAAGACGACGGCTTGTTCCTTCTGTTCCCATCAGTGGGCATGCGGAGATTGGGCACCATGATTTTCCCTGTGCCACCTGTGTACAACAGGTTGGCCATCTGGGTGGCGGATAATCCCCGGGGAGAGTGTCTTTCCGTAACTTGAGCTTGCTTTACGCCATGGGACTTCGCCTGGCGTAATTGGAGATTTGCTCAGACTGGCGTAAAGCTGAAGAGGTCCTCAGTCGGCCATCGGCTTCTCGCGTAATCCGGAGGGTAGGCAGATTGCTCCCTCGCTGGCGTAAAGGCCGAGAAGTTGAGTACTCTGCCGCTTGCTTTCCCTTGTGGAGATCACAGCGCTCATCTGGTTCCTCGTAGAGGTCAAATGTTGTCTTGCGCATGGAGCATGATTTGTACTTCCGATTTGGCGCTGAGGCATCATCAGAAGTTTTGTTTGTACCGCGTGTAGCGGGAGACTAGTTTCTACGCGTAGAGCGCAGTAGATACTTCTGGGTTAGCGCTGAGGCTTTGCCCGAAGTTTTGTCTGTACCGCGCGTAGTGGGAGACTGGATTCTACGCGTAGAGCGTAGTGGATACTTCTGGGTTAGCGCTGAGGCTTTGCCCGAAGTTTCGTCTGTACCGCGCATAGCGGGAGACTGAATTTTACGTGCAGGGCACGGAGGGAGCAATGCTACAACCTCATTGGTCGAAGAGATCGGAGAGATCGGAGAGTCCACAGGAATAGTAGAGGATGTCTTGGGCATCCAGACCTTGCGCAGCTTCCTGTTGTCTTGGACGGAGAGAGGGTGAGAGCTACCCCCGGTTCGAAGCATGTCTTCGTAGGCAGACTGGTCGAATTGGACGACCAGTATCTTCTTCATGGTTCCTACAGATACCGCATCGTGTTGAGCAATTACTTCCTCATCAGAAGAGAAAGATGTCCCCAGCAGAGTCGCCATCTTGTTTGTGGTGGAAAACGAAAGAATAAAAATGTATTCAAGATGGAGTTTACACGAAACCCGCCTTCTTTGGTTTACAAACAAACTTGTACAATTTGATCCTATACGAGGATGTGGGAGTACAATTTATTTAATCTGGGTAAATATTGCTATAGGTGTCTGATCTGCAGTCGATCACTTTAGCCCTTGGACCACACGATGATGAAGAAGTGACGTAGAAGAAAGGAAGCAGCTTCGAAGGTTGCAAAAGAGGGTGGATGTACGATGCCAAAGTCGTCGATCCCTACTCTTTGCCTGAGCTCCGGATTCTCTCTCTCTCTCTCTCTCTTGACCTCTGGTTCGATCTTTCTTGGAAGTTCGACCTTGGATCTGATATTGGTTTTCTTGACCAATTTTTTGACCTTCTTCCTCATTGATAGAGGTCTCTATTTATAGAGTTTTAGTGACAGTGACCACTCCGTCGGTGTAGAAATTGAGGAGTGAAAAGTACAGCATCCTTTTACACAACGATTAAAATAACCAATACCTGCGTATAGATGATCCTTTGAATGAGCGTGTGATGCGGGTCCAACTAAGGGATAAAACGCGTATAATCGCTACGAAGATCACGGCATAGAAGCCACGTAGGTAGGTACCCCTCGTGTAGAAGAGGTGGGCGTAGAAGCCAATGTCTGTCACCATGGCGTAGAAGCCAAGTAGGCATAGAAGCCGAAATAGGCATAAAAGCCGAGTGGTCATAGAGGCCGAGTGGGCGTAGAAGCCAAGTGAGCACAGGAGTTGAATGGGCGTAGAAGCCGCTGCGCACCGTACCAGAGTGCTGATGTGGACGTCTTAGCCGGAATTACGGCTTTTGAAGATATAATCAAATCTCTTGCATTAAATTCAGAGATTTGCCACCATCCTGTGCATTAAATGTGGAGGCGTGTTTTTGAAGGTCTGCAGCCCTTCTGCGCATCAGTCGCAGAGACGTGTCTTGAGAAACTGTCACCGCTTTGTGCTTTAGACGTAGACACATGCCTCGAGCAACTGTCATCGCTCTGTGCATTAGACGTAGAGACGTGCCTCGAGCAACTGTCATCGCTCTGCGCATTGGTCGTAGAGACGTGCCTCGAGCCTCGTACGGAGTGCAGCTTTTGATGTGGCAGACGGTTTATCTACTGCAGAGCATAAATAGCTCATGTTAGCCTGTGTAAAATAGGCAGCGTATCCCTTCGTGCACGTAAAAGCAGTTTACGCAAAGGAGATGGCGGTAAATGACAGCCTGGGTCGCAGTGCCGTGCCATCATTATAGCCGTCGTCTGGGTAGTCGAGCAGTATCCCTGGATAGTCGAGCAGTATCCCTTTGTCAGAAGTCCAGACGTCAGGTTCATTGCAAGATCTGACAGGTTCACTTCGGAGATACACTTTAATGCTGTGTTGCAAGAGGATGGGTTTCACGCCCAGGAGTCGATGAAGCACCATGTTTACGCTGAAGCGGTTTGGACGTACTGCCTTACGTTGAGCTTATATTTCATGCTGTGTTTGGCGGAGAAAGCTCTGTTGTCCGCTTGATGGCTCTGAAGGCCTCTGTTTACGCTGCTCTGCATTAATATGCTGCGTATAGCCATCCAGCATATTTTTCATGCTTCTACAAATACCACCTCGATGCTCATATACTAAAGATGTCTAGGATGTGACACTTCTCTGTCAATAAGTAGGCTCCTGCTCTCCTGCTTAAGGCATCTACAACGATGTTGGCCTTCCCTGGATGATACTGAAGATCAATATCATAATCTATCAGTAACTCCAGCCATTTCCTCTGTCGCATATTGAGGTCCCTTTGGGTGAACACATACCTCATGCTCTTATGATCGGTGATGATCTCCACCCGCTCACCATAAAGATTCTGCCTCCAGAGCTTGAGTCCAAACACCATTGAGGCTAACTCCAAACCATGGGTCGGATAATTCTTCTCATGGTCTTGAAGCTATCGGAACGCATAAGCAATAACCCCATTCTGCATAAGGACACACCCTAGTCCAATGCCCGATGCATCACAGTAAACCATGAACCAACCTGGTCTGACGGAAAGTCTTAAAATAGGAGTCAAAATTAAACTCTGCTTGAGCTTCTCGAAAGCAAGTTGACAAGTATCTGACCACTCAAAGTGCACATCCTTACACGTCAATCGTGTCAAGGGTGTGGAAATCCTAGGAAAGTCTGTCATAAACCGCCTGTAGTAACCTGCTAATCCCAGAAAACTGCTCACCTCCGAGATTGTACTAGGTGCTGGCCAACTCTCAATAGCCTCCACCTTCTTGGGATCCACCTCTATGCCTCCACCAAAAATGATGTGACCCAAGAATGAGATACGATCTAGGCAGAAATTATACTTGCTGAACCTCGCATATAGTTGATGCTCCCGAAGAGTCTGAAGTACTATGTGAAGATGTCGCTCGTGCTCTGCTTCAGTCCGACTGTAGACCAGGATATCATCAATAAATATGTCGATATCGCAAAAATAAGTTTTTGGGTAGAGGGTATAAAACTCTTATTTATTACAAATTGACAAAGAGTACAAGAGAATCCCTATACAAGAGGATCTAAGTAAAAAAAGAAAGATCTGGGTAAGTGTGACAGTAGAGATCGAGTACTACAGTAGCTTCTTTTACTCCGTTGATGATCCAGGACCAAGGAGGTTGACGAGGCATTGAAAGGCGCTTCGATTATTTGCGAGAAAAAGTTTTATAGTAGACTTTTGTTTTACAAACTATTAAAAAGTACAAAAAAAGATCCTAAATAGGAATCTAAGTACAATTGATTCTGAGGAAGTACAGTTGTAGAGATCTGATCGGCAAACGATCACTTTACTCCTTGGACCACTCGACGATAAAGAAATGCACACGACGATAAATAAATGTAGGGAATACTACGAACAACTTGAATATTTGAACAATAAGAAAGCTCTAATACAATGGCACGAGAAGCTTCTATTTCCCTCGCTCAAATCTTGAATTTCAAAGACTTGAGAATTCTAGCCCCTTCTCTCTCTATATGTCTGTATAAATTGTGCTAGTTGCACGAATTATATCCCTTGTTTAATACAAGAGAATTATCAACCAAGTCACTGATCTGAACATAATTGACAGGGGAACTCTCGTCTATCAGAATGCTTTTTCCCTTGTTGGCAGCAACTTCTGGATATGCATGACAATGTTTGGGCACCCACACTTCACAAGTTTTTCTCGACTTGAGTGCGGATGAGGGATGAACACTACCCCGAGAATGGAGCATTTCTTTATATGCATCTTGGTCGAACTTTACGACCAAGGTCTTCTGCGTTGAGCCGACAGAAGCAGTGTCGAGTTGAGCTATCGCCTTCTCGTCAGAGGAAAAGGAAGTCTCCAGCAGAGTCGCCATCTATGTTTGCAAGAAAAAGTTTTATACGAGACATTTGTATTACAAACTGTTAAAAAGTACAAAAGAAGATCATAAACAGGTATCTAAGTATAATTAATTCTGGAAAATTCTAGTTGTAGAGATCTTATCTGCAAACGATTACTTTACTCTTTGGACCACTCGACGATAAAAAATGCATACGACGACAGAGAAATATAGAAAATGCTACGAACAACTTGGAGAGTTGAACAATAAGAAAGCTCTGGCACAATGGCACGAGAAGCTTCTATTTCTCTCTCTCTGCTCTTGAATTTCAAAGACTTGAAGATTGCTGCGAACAATTTGGAGAGTTGAACAATAAGAAATCTCTAGCACAATGGCAAGAGAAGCTTCTATTTCTCTCACTCGGCTCTTGAATTTCAAATACTTGAGAATTCTAGCCCCCTCTCTCTATCTGTCAGTGTTTATCTTTCGGTGTGTGTGTTTTCATTTATAGGGTTTAAGAACAGTTATGAGAGTGTGCATACACTATGGACAGTTAACACTATTTTACCATTATGCGGGCACTTTTGGTGGATTAACACCCCATATTTTGTATGAGTGGGTGCATAACTTGCTACCTGCTTGACACATAGCTTCCTGTATAAGGAAAGCATAGGTCATGGGGGACAGTTATTTGTACACCTTTTACGAGAAGTACAACATATATGACACGCATTCGTAACTGCTCACTGTCGGTTAGGATAGTATGCTTACTTTAGAAGTCGTCTGAAGACTGGCACATTTTTTAGTAAGAATGGTACTACGGCGCACTTTTGTGGAAAATGACACTATGGTGCACTTTTGAAGAGAATAACACGGCGGCACACTTTTGAAGAAAATGACACTACGGCGCACTTCTGAGAAAAATGGCATTATGGCACACTTTTGAAGGAAATGGCACTGCAGCGCACTTCTAAGAAAAATGGTAATGTGGCTCACTTTTGAAGAGAATGGCACTGCGGCGCACTTTTGAAAAAAAATGCACTACAACGCACTTTTAAAGAGAATGACACTACGTCGTACTTTTGAGGAGAATGGCAGTGTGTCATGCCCCAGTCCCAAAATACGTAGGACTAGGAATACGTAAGCATGCTATCCGTATGTATATAGCAACTCCAATATGTAAAAACTATAACACATATGTACGTTGTATATGAAAGATAATTCATAAGTGGTACATATATAAGTCACAGGCATACTAAATCTCATCCACAGACTCAAATAAAGAATATCAAAATAAATAACTGAAGAAGTCTCAAGTACAAAATATTAAAAGAATAATAGTCGGGTAGAGACAAATCCACTACCAATCGACTAAATCAACTAAATGATAGAGGAGGTCAGAACTCTAATATAAATAAAATGCTAAATAAATATAGTAGCAACTAATAAGTCCATCATCTAAGAGATGATCATGGATGCTCGGAAGGTAAGACCTCATCGACAGAAGATGAAGAATCAGGCCCTGGTATGTACTCTTGCAGATAGTCCTGATCATCTACATCTGGCAAGGGACCATTCTATGTGTGCTATTGCTAACCATTCTATGTGCTCATGCAATCGAGGACAACATTCAACGCTAGCATCAGACTGACCATGAGTATACAAGTAGCGCTCAAGCGAGTCGCTAGCAAAATACATAGTAGTGCAAAACGAGGCACTAGCAAAAACTGACTCAGATATGACACAACATTGCCCAAGCATCTAGTGTATGTCCTCCCTACCCAATGTATGTATAAGTCGAGTCTAAATTAACTAAAAATCTTTTATAAACTATGTACTCATGTTAAACCAAGGGAGGAACGAATCAAGAATCCAATCACAACTAATTAGGTAATAGTACACAGACTCTAATTTTATGCATGCAACTTTCTCTGTCCAAATATGTGTCAACATGATAGATGGCTCTACAACTAACAATAATACGAAATTTAAAATAAACAAGAATCAAATAAGTATATCCAATCTTAGAAAATTGGACAATCATGAAAATACAATAGTGGGGCAAGGTATACTTGCCTGTGGTCCAAAGTTGCGCTGAAGCGTGATGGTCGAAGTCCAAATCTCAATCTCCAACTAGCCTAGCAATAATATTTTCACTAACTATTATTCCATGATGTATATATAAATATTAAACTTTGTTTAATTTTGTAATTATATAGTGTTGGGGGGCTTATATTCAAATCTTCCAAGTCTTCTGTTTAAAAAAAGAGAGAGACAGAGATGGACTTACTTGAACCATATCTAACTATTTTGTCTTCTTATTACTCCCTTATTTATATACGTATATATTTCTTAAAACAATGGCACAACTATGTCTATTCCCCTATCTATGCACATTACTTCTATACGTGAATAGTAACCTATGGTTCCTTTTTACACTGTTTTTTCTTCTCTTATATAGTTTATTATTGCCTCTTTTCTTTTGTTTAAAAAAAATAAAAGATTGGTAGAAGGATCACATGACAACGGAGGCGCCCGCGTGACACAGGGTCGTCGAGCACAGGAGCGTTCGGTGCCGAAGTCGTCTACGAGTAGGGTGCTTACATGCGGACCTCGCGACGGGGATGGGTTGGACTGAGATGCGTTCCTCGTTGCGTGGTGAAGCAGTCTCTATGGTGGACGAGCGGTGCCGAGGAGACCCTGGTGAGCACTGATGTGCGGTCAATAGCAGCATCGACAAAACCGTTCGCGGGGAAGGCGCTTGTTGATGCTACGGTTCGCCTGGAAGCACTGGCGTGGTGGCTCGGCAAGGGACCAAGGAGAGCGGAGGGTAGATAAGGTTTACTCAAGAGGAAAATAGAGATTGGTTTGGCAGGGGTGTAGCAGGGGGTCTACGTATATATATAGCCTTAGGTTTAGACTTTAAATGGATAACTATCTTCGTTCATATATATTTAGACAGACTTGGGTTTGATTTAAAATATTGGTTAGCTTTAGCTTTATTGTTATCTATTACTTTAACTAGTGACGTTTAATTAAACTGCTCTTGTAAGCGCATGTGGTCAAAGCTCTAGACAGTTTAGCAGATATTGATCTAAGCAATGGCATCACCCCCGGTCAGAGTGAACCCTTATCTACATATTAATGTATGTATATATATATCTTTATTATATTATGCTTCTATCCAATCATGTAGGTATATATATATCCGATCGTATAGGTAGATAAGTGTCCATGTTTAAATAAAATTTGTTTATATCTTTTTATGTTACTTTATGTACTCGAGATAAGCTCTATTTATATTTATTTTACTTCTTGTTATTATCTAATAAATTTATAAAAATAAATCTATTAACATAAAAATAAATCCAAATTATCAAATTAACCTTATATGAGAATCAGGATCCTTACACACTGAGGCACACTTTTGAGAAGAATGGCACTACGGCGCACTTTTAAGGAGAATTGCACTGAGACGCATTTTTGAGGAGAATGGCACTGAGGCGCACTTTTGAAGAAAATGGCACTGTGGCGCATTTTTGTGGAGAATGACACTAAGACACACTTTTGAAAAGAATGGCACTATGACGCACTTTTGAGGAGAATGGCACTGAGGCACACTTTTGAAGAGAATGGCATGGCGGTGCACTTTTGAAGAGAATGACACTGTGGCTGGGTCGTTAAACGACAAGCTGGGTTTGTATGTCGTATCTCCGCTATAATGATGACCTCTAACTCTTCGATTTTTGCCTTTATCAGATATTAGTCTGCTGCATTAAATGTTGAGAGAGAGAAGATCGTTTGTGTGCCATCTTTCGTAATATTAACAAAGTAAGCTACTTTTCTACTCTCTGAATAGTGCGTCATTCTCTGAAATTAGTGGAATGAGCGCCAAAGTAAGAAAATATGCGTCTTTAAGTAGAAAGTGTGCCATTTTTCTATTGTTGGATTTATTTGTAGAAAATTGTGCCATCTATCTGAGGTGCACTTTTCTGTGCTTCGACAAGACCCCCTTTAAAGTTTTTGAATTCGTTCAGATGAATTCAAAATTACTTTGATTTAGAAGTATAAAATTTGTTGAGTTTTTTGTGTACGCACTCTGGACAGAAATCTAACGGATTTGCTGACGTGGCTGACATGCACGTATCTTTTGCTTGCTTTTTTGGTTTTGACGCGATCTTTGAGGACACACAGAAGATTTTTTCGGAGATACGGGCAGCTATTTAGGAATAGTTTTCGAGAGCTATGCCATACTTGTCATGTCTTCTCCTATAACTAGGAGTAAAACTTGTCATGACCCGCACCCGATATAGGGGCACGATGCGTGGGTACGTCCAGCCTATACCGCAGCATCGGCGGTAGAACGCTATCTAGGTCACAATACTAACTAATCAATCTCCCACGAGTATCCAACTCCATAAGGAGACACAGATATCACAATATAATATGAAAATACTCAATCACAGAAACTAAAGCACGATAAGATATCGAAGAAAATATAACACAAGTCTAAACAACAAAAATAGTCTAACCTGCAAACAATAACATCCAAATCTCCAAGTATGCCGGAAACAAGTCCTCTAAGTCGCAGTCTGAAAAAAATATTTGCAGTCAGGATGGAGCAAAGTACAACCCAAATAACAGTTCCAGTTAATTAACAAGGACTATAAAACAATAAATAGATGATGCTATATACTGAGAGAAAATAATAAATAGATGCAATGACAAAATAAAGAGAACAGGCAATATAGGCAATATGGTACAGTCAGGGCATATATGAAATGAAGAGAAAGAGCTATAATATCATATACGGGTGATGTAGTATATGAAACTGAAATGGAGAACTGTAACTATTCTAAGTGTTTGAAATATTAGTCTATCATGTGATCGGCTTGGGACAAGATCAGGCTTGTTATATATGATTAGCTATGATTCATGTAAGGTCAGGCTAACCATCTGGTTAGCTATAATACAAGTAATGGTCAGGCTAATCATATATAACAGGCTATGAGGCATATAATGGTCAGGCTACACCCGACGTGATGTGTGGGATGAGCTATGATGCATGTAGAGTTGGGTATGATCACATAATCTACTAATATTTTTCCCGCCCCCAACTAGTATAGTGGATCCAACCATGACACGTTACGATACACGATCAATGTCCAATATCTCATGTACGATGTGTAATATCAATATCGTGTACAATGTCAATACGATAGCCAATGTAACATCTCATGACTGCAGATCCAATCTATATACTAGTCCGTGTAGCACAGTGTCAGAATCAGATGTAACATTTCTAAATACTTGAATTATAGAAATTATCAAATAACAAAAATTATCAGAGAATATACTCGCCTGTGGTCTTGAGCGGATAATACCAATGTCCTGCTCCCGAAGTCTCGCAGGACGATCCAATGGTCATGTATACATAATATAATAATAGTATAGCATTAGTCGTTACACTAGCACACATACAAACATAATTACACTGAACTCAGAGACTATGCTAGGGTTGATACTGGTCAACTAGCAGGGTCAAATGGGCGTCTTAATGCACGGGTGTCATGTCCTCGAATACTGTGCATAACCAGACAGTCGACTCATTAACATATGCCTAGAATTCTAAATCCCGTGTAACACTAACACATGTCTAAGCCAGTACGTTAGTATACACAAGGCAGACAGTTTACTAACACCTAGGGTCATACAAATATACAAATACGAAATACCCACAGCTAATACCTATGGTCACACAACATATGTAACACTAGAAATCAATTCCCCATGAAGTATATACCTATATTAAATATAATTATCATACACACATACATGCATAGACACATACTAATTATTAGGTTCACTAACACAGGGTCACACAACGCACATCAACTAAACTATCATGAAGCAGTATGCTAATCCCTAATACTATTCACACATGCACACATAAAATCACGAAGGAAGGCAGTTCGAACATGTGCGTGCACGGGGTCGAGGGAGGCTGATGCTGACCGGAGACGGTGCTCGAGGTCCGACGAGGGTGGTGATAATGATGATGACGATGATGATGATGATGATGATGTTGATGATGATGATGATGATGATGATGATTCAGGCGGAGGGAAATTGTGGCTGTTGGGTCATCTCCCGCGATGAGGAGTCCGATATGGGGAGAAAGTCGGGGTGGTCGCTGACTCGGGATCCGGCGATGATGGTGGTGGTGACGATGATGGAGGAGAACGGTGGTGAAGGTTGAGGGTGATGGAGATATCGACGAAGCCGGGTGGAGGAGAACGGGGGTGATCGCTGCTGTGGTCCGACAGAGAGTCGAGGAAGAGATGAGTCGAGGAGGAGAACGGGATGAAGTCGGTGGTAAGGACGTCGGCTGTGAACGGTGGTGGTTGCAGAGGCGAGGATCCGGTCGTGGGGCTCCGGCGGAGAAGTGGGGCTCCGGCGGAGAAGTCAAGAAGTCGACTGGGTGTAGGCGTTAATGGTGGCGGTGATGATGGAGATGAGGTCGGCTGCTCCTCGTCGGGTTGGCGAGGTGGTAGCAGTGATGTTAATGGTGGAGATGGTGGTTGTTGTCACGCCCCAGTCCCCAAAATACCGTGGGACCAGATACGTGACAATGGCCAGCAGTACGCACCGATGGACAAACCAAATTTAATGGATCCATCAGGGCATACTTAAGCTGTAAAATCAAGTCTACGACAATCATGGCACAACTAATCTCATCCACACAAGATATAAAATATGATCCACAGAATAAATAAGGAATGTAAATCATCAGCTAGTCTCAACAAGGTACTTCGGGAACAACCCGATAAATATCTAGTACAATGGTTCAACAGACCAAAATATAAAAGACTGAAATAAATAAATAAATAAATGCTGAGCATGAACATAGATGCTCAGGAGAAGTCTTCGGCTAACACCTCGTCCTCGGATGGTGGTACAGCTCCTGGTTCAGCTCCTGCGGCGGTCCCGTATACCTCGGGATAGATCTCGTCTGCAAATCCTGGGGACATAATCCATATCCAGGTCCTCAGGGGACATAGCAAGGTACAGAAAATAATACAAGCCAGAATAATAACAGTGCAGCAAATAATGAGATAAACAGGGTAAGTATGTAAACATCTGTATAAAATGCAAGAGAGAATATCATTAGTACCCAGGTTGAACATCTACAAGCTCTGTGTAGGGGAGCCTGTAGCAGTGGTGTCAAGAGGTGGTCTAGCTCAGCGGAAGACTGAGTAGCCGGCATAACATAGTCAACCTGTAGTCTCTCCAGCAATAGATGGAACAATAGGGGATCCTAAATAACCAGCTAAGTGATATGCAAGATGAGAGCAGCACTAGATCTCAGGTTGAAGCCACTACAAGCTCTGTGTCGGGGAGCCGGTAGCAGCAGTAATAATGAGTAATGGGCCAAGCTCGGGCTTCAGAGTCTTGGGCCTCACAATAGTAGGGGTGTATATATATGATCAGCCTGTAGTCTGTGTGTCTCTCCCCACCCAATGTAACCACGCATATCATGACCATAACGTCTCATGTCCATGTCAGCGGGATCATAACTAATGCACAAGTCATAATGTATCTAAGAATATAGTATCTATGTCAAGTCCTGAATCCTATACAGAATCACCACGAATATCTCGGGAAAATCCTGTCTCATGAACAGTGTCAAGTGTCCTGGGTCATAGGTACTTGGTAAGACAAGTACGAGAATATATATAGTGTCACGTATGTCCATCTCTAGATGACAGTACCCAACACTGCGTACAGTGTTGGCACCCGACTGATAATCGGACGCTAAGTATGTCACACGGTCCTAGGTTGAGCATGCACAGAAATATAATAAAGCAAGGAAAATATATAACAATACTGCAGAGTTTGGCAAGGTACACTTGCCTGATGTTTGAATAGCAACAACTGTCCCTGTATCAGTGGATCCGGTAGGTGCTACTCCAAAAGCTGTAATAAACATCACAAACAGTCTCAAAAGGTATCAAACTGCTAGAAATGCATGTCCTTACGTCCAATTTGGACACAGGGGCAAAAAGATCATTTTCGGGCCAAAGCGGGATCCACATGTGGGCCACTTTGCACCGAAAAGCGTGTCAGGGTCAAAGGTCTCCAAATTCTGCAAACTCAGTGTCTACAAGTCAGGAACGATAATACGAACCCAACGGAACTTCCAGAATTGGATTCCGATGTGCCGATCACAAAATCACCCGTCAAGTGGAGCCTGTGGGCCCACGATACGCGATTTTGTCAACGTTCTCAGAATCGGACCAAACTTGGGTCACAGGACCAGCGTATTGCTACGAGTCCGATGGTGCAAGTTTTGTCTCGATCCGACGTATGTACACCAAGTTACATCGTGTTCCAGAAAGGTCGGATACGGGGTGTCGTCGGCGGATACGCGTTGGTTTCGGTGTGCACGCACATCCGAATCGACTTCTGTGAAATCCCACACGACCGTATCAACGTCGCGCACAGTTCGATAAAGACCGCGTGCGACCAAGTCGTCCCGTTTGGCGGGGCGCACTCAGTTCCGGGGTGAAACGGGGTATTGTTTTTCCTGTTTTTGGATCGCGGTGTGCGATCACCACAGGACGCGATGCTCCGAGCGGGTTGCACGGGCACCGAGAGGGTTATACAGTCTACGCGTAGCAACAGACGGCAATTTAAACGGAGCTACGATGAGGGAGAAAACGGTACCTGAACAGGGCTCCGTGAATTTGACTTTTCACGTGTCCGAGAGAATCCTTGACACGAGCTGTGTCCTGGTCGTGTCTGCTGTGTCCCGGTTCAGAGGGTGGCCGTGTCCGCTGAGTCGGAGCTAGGGCAGTGGGTGGCCAGCCTAGGGTTTTGCGGTAGTTGGCGAGGCGAGCGGGGAGTTGCTCGCGGACGGGGGCGGGGTCGCTGACGAGGCCGAGATGGGGTCGGGGCTGCTGTGCTCAGCGATTTTGGAAGAGGGATAAACGGAGCGACGGTGAGATGAGAGGGATGCGGCTAGGTCGGCGGCTGGGTGGAAGGAGATCGGGGTCGTGGGTCATAGGTGGAGCTCCGGCGAGGTGGCCGGGGTAAGAACGGTGTTGATCCGCGGAGGAGATCGACAGCTAGGTCTCCGGCGTCTTGGTCGAAGACAGGTGACGGCGCTGAGGAGAACGATGGGTGTGGATGGTGGCGGCACGGATGCCGAGACAGCTTAAATAGCCTAAACAGTGTTCACGGCTAGGGTTTGCAGCGGGTCGGGTTCTTCAGCGGTTCGGGTCTGACCCGCTATGGGGTTTGGTCTGGTTTGGTTTAAGTTTGGTCTGGTTGGGTCCGGTTCACATCTCCAATAGTTTTTAAGGCTTAAAACTCGTTTCTGGAGTCCAAATAATTCACCGAAAAATACCACATGACCGGTGTTCCATTTTACACCATAAAATATTATTCCCATAATATTTTAACACCAAATAGCCACACTTAAAAATTCTTTAAATCACAATCACCTTCGTTTTTAAATTTCAGAAAATACCGAGAATACGGAATAACTCTTTTAAAAATTATTCTAAAAAATTGGGGTGTTTACAATCTTTCCTCCTTAAAAGGATTGCGTCCTCGCAATCAAAGAATAAGCTACTAAAGAAAGAGTTATGGACATACAAGGTTGCTTAGTTAACAACTGCCTCCTCGAATAAGTGGGGATACCGCTGGCGCATACTATCTTCTCGTTCCCAAGTCGATTCTCCAGGAGAATGATGTTTCCATGCTACACGAACCAGTCTGATTGTCTGTCCCCGCAATGTCTTCTCGCTGACGTCGAGAATGCCAACTGGTTGTTCTTCATACCTCAAGCTTGGGCCTACTGCGATTTCTGAATGATCGACTACGTGACTTGGGTCGGTCACGTAGCTTCGCAGCTGTGAGACGTGGAATACGTCATGCACTCCCTCTAAGGATGGTGGTAATGCAAGACGATAAGCCACCTCACCGACGCGCTCTAGAATGTCAAATGGCCCAATATACCTTGGGCTCAGCTTGCCCTGCTTCCGAATCTGATAGTACCACGAGTGGGCGAAATCCTCAAGAACACGTGCTCTCCTTCTTTAAACTCCAGGGGACGTCTGTGCGTATCTACCCAATGCTTCTGTCTGTCTTGGGCTGCTCGTAGGTGATTCTGAATCTGCTTCACCTTTTCCACTGTCTGCGTTATCAATTCTGGACCCAGTATTTGACGTTCACCAACGTCACTCCAACATATAGGTGATCTGCACTTCCTTTCGTATAATGCCTCGAATGGTGCCATCTGGATGTTGGCCTGATAACTGTTGTTGTAGGAGAACTCTACTAAGTTCAAATGATCTTTCCAAGATCCTCCGAAGTCTAGCATACAAGATCGCAACATGTCCTCCAATATCTGAATGGTGCGCTCCGATTGGCCATCTGTCTGCGGGTGGTATACCGTGCTGAATTTGAGTCTGGTGCCCAGACTCTCTTGCATGCTTCTCCAGAAATGAGATGTAAATCTCGAATCTCGATCCGATACAATACTGACAGGCACTCCATGTAATTTGACGATTTGTCGCATATACATGTCGGCTAGTGCCTCGGTGGACTGTCCAACTCTAAATGGCAGAAAGTGTGCCGATTTAGTGAGTCGATCCACTATTACCCATACTGCGTCTCTTCCGCTGGGGCTCCTCGGAAATCCTGTGACAAAATCCATCGTGATGTGCTTCCACTTCCATTCTGGTATAGGAAGCGGCTGTAACATACCTGCAGTCCTCTGATGTTCGGCCTTTACTTGCTGGCAGACTAAGCATTTGGCCACAAATCTTGCAATCTCTCTTTTTATTCCATGCCACCAGTAATACTGTCTCAAGTCTCGGTACATCTTGGTTCCTCCTGGGTGAACAGAGTACATAGAGCTATGTGCTTCCGTCATTAACTCATGTCTCATTTCTCCATTTGGAACATACAGGCGATTTCCAAACCTCAATGTCCCGTCTTCGTGGATGCGAAGTCCTGTCTGCATGTCTGCTTCTGTCCTCTCTTTCAGTCTTCTAAATCTAGCATCGGTGGGTAATGCCTCCTTAATCTTCTCCACTAGGGATGACTTAATTTTAGATTAGCCATCAAGCCATTCTGTCCTGGTAGGACAACCTCTATCTGAAGCTCCTGTAGATCCTTCAATAACTCGGGCTGCATCATCAAGAAATAAGCCGTAGGCTTCCTGCTGAGCGCATCTGCAACGACATTCGCCTTTCCCGGATGATACTGCAGATCGATGTTAAAATCTACCATCAATTCAAGCCAGCGTCTCTGCCTCATGTTAAGCTCCTTCTGAGTATACACATACTTCAGGCTTTTGTGATCTGTAAAGATGTCTACTTTCTCACCATAAAGGTAGTGTCTCCAAATCTTCAATGCAAATATAACTGCTGCTAACTCCAGATCATGTGTTGGGTAGTTCTTCTCGTGAACCTTCAACTGTCTTGATGCGTAAGTGTCACGACCCGCACCCGGAATTTGGGCATAAGTCGTGGGTACGTCCAGCCTACGCCGCAGCATCGGCGGTAGAACGCTGTCTAGGTCTCAACATATAATATATCCTGTCAATAGTCTCAACTCCGCACGGAGGACAATGATAAATAATCCACAGTTCTATGATATACTCAATCACAAGCTAATAGAAAATAATGGCACGATCGAAAAGAGTTCTAATATAAACCATCCACAATAAGTCCAACTCAAATCTTGGGTCTAGATGACCTCACAAAATCACAGAATAATAAATACAACTCAGTCTCAGTCTAGAACAATAATTGCAGAAAACAGTCTAAGTACAGCCAGGTACATTCTCCTCTAGGCTAGGCAACTCCTCTGGGGTTTCTGGAGTGAAATCTTCCTCTAATCCTGGGCCGTAATGAGTGGGACAAAGATCCTCCAGGTCCTCTGAAAAATATTATCCAGTCAGGATTGGAGCGAAGCACAAGCACTAACAGCAGTTTCATTAAATTGACAAAGACTATAAACAGTGTAAGAAATACAAGATGGAAATAAATGCTGGAAATGTAAAGTACTGGAGAAATGGAAATAGGCAATAGAGCATCTAGCAATGAACAATAAACAGTGAATGCTAGAACAAGTGAATCTGAATAAATAGACATCTAGCTAAGTGTTTGAAATATCAGTTTATTATGTGATCGGCTTGGGACTTGATCAGGCTGGTTATATATGATTAGCTATGATTCTTGTAGGTCAGGCTAACCATATAGTTAGCTATGATGCATGTAGTGGTCAGGCTAATCATATATAACAGCTGTGATGCATGTAAATGGTCAGGCCGCACCCGACGTGAGAAGTGGGGTGAGCTATGATGCATGTAAAGGTTTGGATATGATCATATAATCTACTAATAGTTTCCTATCCCCCAGCTAGCACGATGGATTCCAATCACGACTCCTCATGATGGGGATCTAGGGTGCTAATCCGTGTATCCATGGTGTCGGAATCAAGTATGTAATACAACTGCATTATAGAAATAATCAACAATGAAAACTGTCAGAGAATGTACTCGCCTGTGGTCCTGAGCAAGGTGTGAGGATCGATATCCAAAGGGGGGTCACAATGACCTATTTATGGAATATTAATGTCAGATATTGAATTAAAAGAGTAACATGTTTAACTAATTAAATACGAGGTTTCTAGGTCATACTAAGGTTTAGGGTTCATAATTTCTTATGTGGTAGGTTTCCTCCAAGATGATACTAGTCATATTAAACCTAG